>JAKSXM010000354.1:0-7500 GCA_022575985.1 Anagrus nilaparvatae
GCGGTAGTAACTATGATTCTCTTATTAAAGACTAAAGCGCGGGTAAATGGCGGGAGTAACAACGACTCTCTTTAGTGCTAGAAATAGTATACGAGACTATTCCAGTACGTAAGGTATTAAATTTCAAAGTTCCCATTGTCCCTAGTTCTTTTTTTTTTTTTATTGTTCTTCCTTAATTTTTGTTTTTCTTTTTTGTACGCATAACCTTACAGCAAAAAATATCGATTGTTCTAAATTCATTGATACATGGATTAGAAATATATTGCTGAAGGAGAATGCATTGGCGCATGGGGCCTTCGGCCCCCCTTTGCTTCTTTAGGATTGTTAAACTCAGAATTTTTTGTCTAATTATCAAGCTTCATTTTTTTTAATTTTCTAAATGCTGATTTTTAAAATTGAAGTGCGGGTAAACGGCGGGGAGTAACTATGACCCTCTTTATATTATTAAAAATTGAGGCGCGGGGTAAATGGCGGGATTAACAATGACTCTCTTTATATTATTAAAAATTCAGGCGCGGGTAAACGGGGGGGAGTAACAACGACTCTCTTTAAGGTTTTTTTTTTTAACGGCGGGAGTAAATGTGACTCTCTTTAGTGCTAGAAATAATAGACGAGACTATTCAAGTACGTAAAGTATTAATTAGCAAAGTTCCCACTGTCCCTAGTTTCTTTTTTTGATTGTTCTTTCCTTAATTTTTGTTTTTCTTTTTCAAATATAAAAATGTAGAAAAAAAGATTGGATTAAAAAGGGAAAATCTTTTTTAAGGCTTTAATTTATTTCTTGATAATCGATTGAATTTTGTTTTATTCTCCTTTACGTCCAGAACGACAGCACTGGTGTCGGCCTCTGGGCGGCGAACCTAACCTATAGCCGGCGGGGGCGATCGCGATCGAGGAGAATAATCATAAAAAGGGCGATGATTTTTAAAAAAGTATAGTAAACTAAAATAGAATAAATGTATTGTAATTGAAACGGCGTAAGTTAACAGTAATTGTCAAACATAGTGTTAATTTACATGGGGTTTATATGAGAGCCATCGAAAAATGTATTGTTATAAAATTATTAAAAATGATTAATGAAAATAAGCAAGTGAAAAATTAATTACTAAATGAATACTCAGTGCTTTGATTAAAAAAAAATTGTTGTAATAAATGTTTTCATTCAAATATAATGAAAATTAATAAACTTAAGGTTGAATCAGGTGGATAGAAATAGCATATTTTGTGTAAAAATTTGTGGAGATCGAAACTTCTGTAATGTTTAATATTTTTAGCCATTGATCATCTGACTAGAGACGGAGATATTAGCGCTTGAAATTTCATTAATTTTTTTAGGTACTTAATTAATCAAGACTCTTTTATAAATAATGTGATATTACAAATCTTTGAATATATAATAATTAGAGCATTATTTAGCATCGATTAACTAAAAGAAAAATTTATATTTTCAACGTTTCGCCGCGAATAAATTTGAAAAGTATAGGTTTGGTCAAAAGTCAAAAAAGTTGAAATATATTTCACATTATAGTTAAAAAATGGATATTTTTTTTTAGTTAATCGATGATAAACAATGTTTTAAATATAATATTCAAAGATTTTAAAAATCAGATTAATTATAAAAAAGTCTTGATTAATTAAGTACGTAAAAAATGAAAAATGAATGAAATTTTAAGCGATACTATCTCCGCTCGTGGTCAATGAATTTTCAAATTTTTTTTTTGTTGATTCTAAGGGACACATAACATGATCAGTGGCTAAAGATAGGTATTAAAGATTTCAGAAGTATTTATTTCCAGATATTTTCAATAAAGAAATTCTATTTCTATCTACCTGATTCAACCATAAGGAGGCTCTTCAGTGTACTCGTTAGTAATTGGAGGAACTGTTAAAAAATTTTGTTAATTTTGTTAATTTATGTGAAATGTCAATGTGAAAAATCGTTTTTTAATTTAATAAATTATTTAATGTTAATAAAATCGATAACAAAAAGTTCACGTACCATACGAACAACTAAAGGCGCGCTCAGTGTAAAATTTTTAATTTATTATTCGGAGTGCAGATATTAGAATTTATATTTACCGTATTTTAAAGCATTATATGACTTTTATTATTTATCAAATAAATGTTAGATTTATCGTTTACAAGTAATTAATAAGATTTTTTATTTTCAAAAACAAAATTAAAAAAAGTAATATTAATAAATATATAATATTTACAAATAAGCGCGTGCCCCTGTATAGTACACTATTTTGGTTTGCTTTCTCTTTAAAACCTTGTTTACTTATTTTGTAGTTTTATTGTTCAAAATGTGAACAATAATTTCCTTGGACATTAAATTTTATTGTCAAAGTACACAGGTTTTATAATTTTTTTGTTTTAAGAGAATAAATAGCAACTTCCTGAACTTGTCTCTTAAAAGCAGAGTTAAAATTTTATTACTTTTTACGCTAATATTTCTAAATTTTGCACGGCTATCGAATATATGCTCTACACCATTTGAATCGGGGAATTTCACTTTATTCAGCCGTATATATCTCTATTTATAATTTTCTACTGAAAAGCCTCCTTATAAGAAAAAGGTGGTAGGTTATAACATTAGAAATTAGTCATAAAGTTTTAAATTATCAATTCAAAAGGAAATCAAAAATAAAAAACAGTTTATTAGTAAATATTTCATAATTCAAGTATTACTTAAGTCATATTTTATAAAATTTTTTGACCGATTTGCTGTGTAATGTGGTTACAAAATAAAAAAGTTGTTTTTTAATAATAAAAAACTTTATTTTTTTGTTGTGAAATTTTTTATTTAGCTCAAAAAGCTAAATTTAAAAATTACAAATTTACCGTCCAGTAAAATTTTATTTCTTATTGCAGGCAATAAGTCCAAAGTTTTTAACTTTAAGGTATTTATTTAAATAAAGAAGCTCTATAAGTTTTATTTTTCCACTTAAAATAAATCATTTATATCTTTGATCAGGCATTCAATAATGCTTTCTCATTGGAAAAATAATTTTTTTCAGATCTTTAAGCTACTTTAACTTTGACATAAAAATACATATAAAAATAGATCTTAAGACCAAAGTACCCTATAAAACATGTAAATGATTTATTTGAAATGAAAAATAAAATTTATACATCTTTTTTATTTAAATAAATACCTAAACATTAAAAACTTTGTGCTTACCTTCAGTAAGATATGAAGCTTTACTAGACGATATAGTCATATAATCTTTAATTTTTTAATTTAGCTTTTTGAGCTACATAAAAATAAATTGTCACAATACGAAAATACAGTTTTTGATGATTAAAAATTGTTTTTTCTTTGTATCTAATATGCTGAAAAATTAAATTACTAGCAAATTCTTCTTTGAGGATACAATTTTTTTTGAAGTTGTTACCACATTACATAGCTTATTTTACAAAGGCACATAATGAATGGTTGTTCTCACGATACTCGGCATAAATGGACAATAATTCTAGTCCCTTTCGGCTGCCTTGTGTATGAAAAAAACTTCATTCAAGTATACATTATGAAAAAATTTATTTTTATTTCAATCTATATATATTAAAATTCATGTCGATTGTCTACAATATAAAAGTATACAAAAATTTTTGTCATGAGTATATTTCATATAAATTTCCAACGATATTAAAAAGCTGCAAAGATATCCACTGTAAAGTAAAATAGATGTCGGCAGTCTTGTTCATGAAAAAATCAAAAAATTTTCATTCAAGTTTACAATATTACTTCAATATATATTAACATTCCTATCGGCTGTCTACAATATGAAAAAACTGCAAAAATTTTACTATGGGATAAAATGCATTTCGACTATAAAAAAAAATCTCTGAAACTTTACTATGGAATATAATAGATGTCGAAAATCCTATATATGAAACAAACAAAAATTATTTTTTAATTTTCTCTTATATAGGACTAACGACATCTATTTTACTTCCTAATGAAATTTTTGTGGGTTTTTTCATAGTGTAGATACTATGCCGATATGAATTTTACGAAAAATTTTAAAATTTTAAAATTTTAATTTTTTTCATATTAAAGACAGCCGAAGATCTATTTTATTAGAAAACGAAATTTTTAGATTTTTTTGTACTTAAGACGTTGACAATATATAATTTGAAAATTTTTGCGATTTTAAGATAATGTAGACACCCAATATAAATTTTATTACATACTATAATTTTGTATTTCAAGTTTTTTCATACATAGGACTGCCGACATCTATTTCACTTCATAGTAAAATCTTTTAGGTATTTTCATATAAACGATTATTCCATTGTGATTTTTTTTTTTTTTGTCTGTTGTTTCATATTTTAGATAGTCGATATGAATTTTATTAAAAAGTAAAATTTAAAAACATTTTTATTTCTTTCATATACAAGACAGCCTAGTTGGTTTTAGTTAACTTTAATTTAACTTTATTCACTAATTTTATATGTAAGACTAAAAATTGGAAACATTTAACTTTTTAGTAAAATTCATATTGGCTATCAGCAATATCAAAATGTTTAAAAAAATTTTTAAATACAGTGTCGGCTTTTTTATTAATTTAAAAATCTCAAAAATTCCATTACGGAGTAAAATAGACGTCGGCTGTCCTGTGTATGAAAAAAAATTAAAAATAAAAAAATTTTTACGATATAAATTTTACTATATTAACTGAATCTTAATGTTACTATTCAAATTTATATTGCCTATCTCCAATATGGAAAAATCGCAAACATTTTAATATATATATTGTCGATTGTTTTTCATTCGAAAAAAAAACAAAAAATTTCACTTTGAAATAAAATAGACTTTCTTTGTTTTGTATATTAAAAACATATAAATTTTAAAATTGTTTACTTTTTAGCAAAGTTCATAACGGCTATTTACAATATGAAACAATACGAAATTTCACTACGTAGTAAAATGCATGTCGGTAATATGAAAAAACCTCAACGATTTCGAATACGGAGTAAAATAGATGTCGGCTGTCCTAGATATGAAAAAAAATTGAAAATAAAAAAAATTTTATTATATACTAAAATTCACATTGGGTATCTACATAATGCAAAAATTGCAAACATTTAAATATATATTCTCAAAAAAATGAATATCAATTTTTTTTGAAAAAAATCAAAAAATTTCACTTTGAAATAAAATATATTTCCTCTGTTTTGTAAATGAAAAACATTAAAATTAAATAATATTTTACCTCTTAGTTTAGTTCATTTCGGCCATCCACAATATGAAAAAACTAAAAAAATTTTAATTCGTAGTAAAATGCATGTCGGTCTAAATGAAAAAACTCTACGATTCCATTATGGAATAAAATAGATGTCGGCTGTCCCGGATATGAAATACCAAAAAAACAAAAAAATTCACGAAGTGGCATTCATTGTATTTTTCTTTAATGAAAGGATTAAAAGCAAAAAAAAAATATATTACAAATGTCTGAGGATATTTCTTTATTCTTTAATTTAAATTGAATTTAATGTATTCTCGTCCATTCATTGTTGCATAAATTGCATCTAAAAAAAATCTAAAATAATGAATTTTGAGTTATCTTTCATTTTAAAGGAATAGGATAGGATACGATATTTTTTAAGTTCTCTTGCCTTAACTATGCAACGCAAGAAAACATAATGCTGTCAGCATGCTTTAAAACACAAAAAAATCGCATACAATTTCGCATACGATTCGTATACAATTGTGCATACAATTTGCATAAAATTTCGTATAATAACTTAGCATAAAATTCGTTTACAATTTTGCATACAATTCGCATACGATTCGTATGCAATTTTGCATACAATTCGCATAAAATTTCGTATACAATTCACATACAATTTATTTAACAAACAATTCGCATACAATTTATCATACAATTCGTATACAATTTTGCATACAATTCGCATACGATTCGTATGCAATTTTGCATACAATTCGCATAAAATTTAGTATACAATTCACATAGAATTTATTTAGCAAACAATTCGTATGCAATTTTGCATACAATTCGCATACAATTTCGTATACAATTCACATACAATTTATTTAGCAAACAATTCGTTAACAATTTTGCATACAATTCACATACGATTCGTATACAATTTTGCATACAATTCGCATACGATTCGTATGCAATTTTGCATACAATTCGCATAAAATTTCGTATACAATTCACATACAATTTATTTAACAAACAATTCGCATACAATTTATCATACAATTCGTATACAATTTTGCATACAATTCGCATACGATTCGTATGCAATTTTGCATACAATTCGCATAAAATTTCGTATACAATTCACATAGAATTTATTTAGCAAACAATTCGTATGCAATTTTGCATACAATTCGCATAAAATTTCGTATACAATTCACATACAATTTATTTAGCAAACAATTCGTTAACAATTTTGCATACAATTCACATAAGATTCGTATACAATTTTGCATACAATTCGCATACAATTTATTTAGCAAACAATTCGTTTACAATTTTTCATACAATTCGCATACGATTCGTATACAATTTTGCATACTATTCGCATAAAATTTCGTATACAATTCGCATACAAATGTTAAGTAAAGCAAAAAAAAATTTTTCCTTTTTCACGTTTGCAAATTTAACTGATAATAATACTACCGCTAACTCTACTTTTGAAAAGTAAACGAAAAATTAAAATTTTAAAAGTTCACAAAAAAATTTTTTAAATACTCAGTACTTGAGCTACAAATGTGCTTACAGATGGCGCAAATGTTATGCGCCAAGTATTACTAAAAAGAGATATGCGCCAAAGTACAGTTTAAACCATTCGTTACTATATGAAAGGTCTACTTGACGAGCAATCGTCTAAGTTTATCTTATTTAAATGTTTTATATAATCCACTTCATTGCCGCGGGTCGGTGTCTTTGACCGAATGGCCCTTATGCGGCGCGCGCTACGGCGTTACCAAGCCGCGTGCTTCTTTTGAGCGCGCGGTCTTACTGTGCATCGACTCACTCGATTCCGAGCGAGAATAATTATTAAATAATAAAAAAAGAAAAAAGAGCTTCGGCTCTGAAACCAAGACGAAAATGACCGTTGGTCTAGCGTTGAGTAGTTCCAATATTTTTTGGAGTCTGTTTGAAAAGAGGCCAATGAAGCTCAGAAGATTATAAACAATCTCGGGCTGGCCACAAAATCGATTGTAAAAATACTTTATAAAGAGAAAAACAGAGGAGAAAAAAGCAGTTAGCAAGTGTACGAAATACAAAATATTAAAAAACACAAGTGTACTAAAAAAATTAGATCTCTTGACGAGGCTCGCGTTACGACGCGAAAGAGACTAAAATAAAATATAAAAGAGCTATACTGCTACAAATAAAAGTAACAATCGTCAACGTAGAAAGTCTGACTCCCTCGGCTAGCCCAAGCGGCAAGTCGAGGAGAGTGAACTTTCCGAGCACACTGAGTGCGCTCTCTGGTTGATCCTGCCAGTAGTTA
>JAKSXM010000354.1:17500-22500 GCA_022575985.1 Anagrus nilaparvatae
GTAAACGGCGGGAGTAACTATGACCCTCTTTATAGTATTAAAAATTGAGGCGCGGGTAAATGGCGGGAGTAACAATGACTCTCTTTATAGTATTAAAAATTCAGGCGCGGGTAAACGGCGGGAGTAACAACGACTCTCTTTAAGGTTTTTTTTTTTTAACGGCGGGAGTAAATGTGACTCTCTTTAGTGCTAGAAATAATAGACGAGACTATTCAAGTACGTAAAGTATTAATTAGCAAAGTTCCCACTGTCCCTAGTTTCTTTTTTTGATTGTTCTTTCCTTAATTTTTGTTTTTCTTTTTCAAATATAAAAATGTAGAAAAAAAGATTGGATTAAAAAGGGAAAATCTTTTTTAAGGCTTTAATTTATTTCTTGATAATCGATTGAATTTTGTTTTATTCTCCTTTACGTCCAGAACGACAGCACTGGTGTCGGCCTCTGGGCGGCGAACCTAACCTATAGCCGGCGGGGCGATCGCGATCGAGGAGAATAATCATAAAAAGGGCGATGATTTTTAAAAAAGTATAGTAAACTAAAATAGAATAAATGTATTGTAATTGAAACGGCGTAAGTTAACAGTAATTGTCAAACATAGTGTTAATTTACATGGGGTTTATATGAGAGCCATCGAAAAATGTATTGTTATAAAATTATTAAAAATGATTAATGAAAATAAGCAAGTGAAAAATTAATTACTAAATGAATACTCAGTGCTTTGATTAAAAAAAAATTGTTGTAATAAATGTTTTCATTCAAATATAATGAAAATTAATAAACTTAAGGTTGAATCAGGTGGATAGAAATAGCATATTTTGTGTAAAAATTTGTGGAGATCGAAACTTCTGTAATGTTTAATATTTTTAGCCATTGATCATCTGACTAGAGACGGAGATATTAGCGCTTGAAATTTCATTAATTTTTTTAGGTACTTAATTAATCAAGACTCTTTTATAAATAATGTGATATTACAAATCTTTGAATATATAATAATTAGAGCATTATTTAGCATCGATTAACTAAAAGAAAAATTTATATTTTCAACGTTTCGCCGCGAATAAATTTGAAAAGTATAGGTTTGGTCAAAAGTCAAAAAAGTTGAAATATATTTCACATTATAGTTAAAAATGGATATTTTTTTTAGTTAATCGATGATAAACAATGTTTTAAATATAATATTCAAAGATTTTAAAAATCAGATTAATTATAAAAAAGTCTTGATTAATTAAGTACGTAAAAAATGAAAAATGAATGAAATTTTAAGCGATACTATCTCCGCTCGTGGTCAATGAATTTTCAAATTTTTTTTTTGTTGATTCTAAGGGACACATAACATGATCAGTGGCTAAAGATAGGTATTAAAGATTTCAGAAGTATTTATTTCCAGATATTTTCAATAAAGAAATTCTATTTCTATCTACCTGATTCAACCATAAGGAGGCTCTTCAGTGTACTCGTTAGTAATTGGAGGAACTGTTAAAAAATTTTGTTAATTTTGTTAATTTATGTGAAATGTCAATGTGAAAAATCGTTTTTTAATTTAATAAATTATTTAATGTTAATAAAATCGATAACAAAAAGTTCACGTACCATACGAACAACTAAAGGCGCGCTCAGTGTAAAATTTTTAATTTATTATTCGGAGTGCAGATATTAGAATTTATATTTACCGTATTTTAAAGCATTATATGACTTTTATTATTTATCAAATAAATGTTAGATTTATCGTTTACAAGTAATTAATAAGATTTTTTATTTTCAAAACAAAATTAAAAAAAGTAATATTAATAAATATATAATATTTACAAATAAGCGCGTGCCCCTGTATAGTACACTATTTTGGTTGCTTTCTCTTTAAAACCTTGTTTACTTATTTTGTAGTTTTATTGTTCAAAATGTGAACAATAATTTCCTTGGACATTAAATTTTATTGTCAAAGTACACAGGTTTTATAATTTTTTGTTTTAAGAGAATAAATAGCAACTTCCTGAACTTGTCTCTTAAAAGCAGAGTTAAAATTTTATTACTTTTTACGCTAATATTTCTAAATTTTGCACGGCTATCGAATATATGCTCTACACCATTTGAATCGGGGAATTTCACTTTATTCAGCCGTATATATCTCTATTTATAATTTTCTACTGAAAAGCCTCCTTATAAGAAAAAGGTGGTAGGTTATAACATTAGAAATTAGTCATAAAGTTTTAAATTATCAATTCAAAAGGAAATCAAAAATAAAAAACAGTTTATTAGTAAATATTTCATAATTCAAGTATTACTTAAGTCATATTTTATAAAATTTTTTGACCGATTTGCTGTGTAATGTGGTTACAAAATAAAAAAGTTGTTTTTTAATAATAAAAAACTTTATTTTTTTGTTGTGAAATTTTTTATTTAGCTCAAAAAGCTAAATTTAAAAATTACAAATTTACCGTCCAGTAAAATTTTATTTCTTATTGCAGGCAATAAGTCCAAAGTTTTTAACTTTAAGGTATTTATTTAAATAAAGAAGCTCTATAAGTTTTATTTTCCACTTAAAATAAATCATTTATATCTTTGATCAGGCATTCAATAATGCTTTCTCATTGGAAAATAATTTTTTTCAGATCTTTAAGCTACTTTAACTTTGACATAAAAATACATATAAAAATAGATCTTAAGACCAAAGTACCCTATAAAACATGTAAATGATTTATTTGAAATGAAAAATAAAATTTATACATCTTTTTTATTTAAATAAATACCTAAACATTAAAAACTTTGTGCTTACCTTCAGTAAGATATGAAGCTTTACTAGACGATATAGTCATATAATCTTTAATTTTTTAATTTAGCTTTTTGAGCTACATAAAAATAAATTGTCACAATACGAAAATACAGTTTTTGATGATTAAAAATTGTTTTTTCTTTGTATCTAATATGCTGAAAATTAAATTACTAGCAAATTCTTCTTTGAGGATACAATTTTTTTTGAAGTTGTTACCACATTACATAGCTTATTTTACAAAGGCACATAATGAATGGTTGTTCTCACGATACTCGGCATAAATGGACAATAATTCTAGTCCCTTTCGGCTGCCTTGTGTATGAAAAAAACTTCATTCAAGTATACATTATGAAAAAATTTATTTTTATTTCAATCTATATATATTAAAATTCATGTCGATTGTCTACAATATAAAAGTATACAAAAATTTTTGTCATGAGTATATTTCATATAAATTTCCAACGATATTAAAAAGCTGCAAAGATATCCACTGTAAAGTAAAATAGATGTCGGCAGTCTTGTTCATGAAAAAATCAAAAAATTTTCATTCAAGTTTACAATATTACTTCAATATATATTAACATTCCTATCGGCTGTCTACAATATGAAAAAACTGCAAAAATTTTACTATGGGATAAAATGCATTTCGACTATAAAAAAAAATCTCTGAAACTTTACTATGGAATATAATAGATGTCGAAAATCCTATATATGAAACAAACAAAAATTATTTTTTTAATTTTCTCTTATATAGGACTAACGACATCTATTTTACTTCCTAATGAAATTTTTGTGGTTTTTTCATAGTGTAGATACTATGCCGATATGAATTTTACGAAAAATTTTAAAATTTTAAAATTTTAATTTTTTTCATATTAAAGACAGCCGAGATCTATTTTATTAGAAAACGAAATTTTTAGATTTTTTTGTACTTAAGACGTTGACAATATATAATTTGAAAATTTTTGCGATTTTAAGATAATGTAGACACCCAATATAAATTTTATTACATACTATAATTTTGTATTTCAAGTTTTTTCATACATAGGACTGCCGACATCTATTTCACTTCATAGTAAAATCTTTTAGGTATTTTCATATAAACGATTATTCCATTGTGATTTTTTTTTTTTTTGTCTGTTGTTTCATATTTTAGATAGTCGATATGAATTTTATTAAAAAGTAAAATTTAAAAACATTTTTATTTCTTTCATATACAAGACAGCCTAGTTGGTTTTAGTTAACTTTAATTTAACTTTATTCACTAATTTTATATGTAAGACTAAAAATTGGAAACATTTAACTTTTTAGTAAAATTCATATTGGCTATCAGCAATATCAAAATGTTTAAAAAAATTTTTAAATACAGTGTCGGCTTTTTTATTAATTTAAAAATCTCAAAAATTCCATTACGGAGTAAAATAGACGTCGGCTGTCCTGTGTATGAAAAAAAATTAAAAATAAAAAAATTTTTACGATATAAATTTTACTATATTAACTGAATCTTAATGTTACTATTCAAATTTATATTGCCTATCTCCAATATGGAAAAATCGCAAACATTTTAATATATATATTGTCGATTGTTTTTCATTCGAAAAAAAAACAAAAAATTTCACTTTGAAATAAAATAGACTTTCTTTGTTTTGTATATTAAAAACATATAAATTTTAAAATTGTTTACTTTTTAGCAAAGTTCATAACGGCTATTTACAATATGAAACAATACGAAATTTCACTACGTAGTAAAATGCATGTCGGTAATATGAAAAAACCTCAACGATTTCGAATACGGAGTAAAATAGATGTCGGCTGTCCTAGATATGAAAAAAAATTGAAAATAAAAAAAATTTTATTATATACTAAAATTCACATTGGGTATCTACATAATGCAAAAATTGCAAACATTTAAATATATATTCTCAAAAAAATGAATATCAATTTTTTTTGAAAAAAATCAAAAAATTTCACTTTGAAATAAAATATATTTCCTCTGTTTTGTAAATGAAAAACATTAAAATTAAATAATATTTTACCTCTTAGTTTAGTTCATTTCGGCCATCCACAATATGAAAAAACTAAAAAAATTTTAATTCGTAGTAAAATGCATGTCGGTCTAAATGAAAAAACTCTACGATTCCATTATGGAATAAAATAGATGTCGGCTGTCCCGGATATGAAATACCAAAAAAACAAAAAAATTCACGAAGTGGCATTCATTGTATTTTTCTTTAA
>JAKSXM010000275.1:0-306961 GCA_022575985.1 Anagrus nilaparvatae
TTTTTGTGTCTTTCCAAAAGTTTTTTTGACCTAGAACTTTTATATGAGCTTATCCGTATTATATGGACCCTGGAATCAAATTCTACGTGAAGTACCTAAAATTAGGAAAATATTTTTTTTTCAATGTAAAATAAAGATTTGACAGCAATAATAAGAAAATTTAGCGTAAATTTAAAAAAAAGTATTAAAAATACGAAAATCACTGCCCAAAATCAAGAATTGGATCCAAAAAACTAAATATACTAGGTGGGACCTTTTTTTAAATAATTTTTTTGGAAAAAAATAGTTTAGATCTATTTTGTGACCCTTTAGTCCAACTTGGGCCCAGCTGATGTGGAATCTTGCATATAATCAGAAGATTTTTTTCGAAATTTAAAATCACAGTATTGAGTCCGACCCTTCCCTACTCCAAACAAAAAATGGAGCTGTGAAACGGCGATTTTTATAACTTTAGGTCCGGCTTGAATTGAAAACATAAACAACATTAAACTATACTTTTTTTTTAATTTTTGAATTGTTAAAATAATTGTTAAAATACATGTTTTAAATAGTTATTTGTGGTTATTTTAATTATAAAATGGTTTTTAATGTTAATTATTATATTTTATGCAAAATTTTTACTTATTTTCAATTCAAGCCGGACCTAAAGTTATAAAAATTGCCGTTTCACAGCTCCAATTTTCTTTTGAAGTGGGGAAGGGTCGGACTCAATAGAATCATAATTTATATGCAAAAAAAAAGTAGTATAAAAAAACTAGAGTTTTTCGGCTGTATAAGACGCAAGATTTTTTTATTACTACTTTTAACCCATTAACGCCTAATTAACACATATAAGCCATTTGAATTTTTTTAAATGAAAAAATTGATATTTTGGGCTATAAATATTACCTACTAGGTGATTAACATATAACCCATAGGAAATGTGATATCTCCTCCTAAATGTGGGGTAAATTTCAAATAATTTATGCGCGTTACCTGAATTGGTGACTACCTATGCATAAAAAAATATCTAATGGCATATAAAACTTTACAAGGGGCTATAAATAAACCAAAAAAATAAATTTATATCAATTTATCATATTTACACTTAGGGGATGATATCACATTCTCTAGGGGCTGAAAGTCAAAAAGGACTTTAGAAATAAAAAGAGCAGCCCAAATTACTTACTAAGTATTTTTTTATTATTGTTTATCCTCCGCACTTTAATCCCTTTTTGGATTGTCTTGCAGAGACTACAACAACCACACCATGCATCCACAACCTTCTGTACTGTTTTAATGTTTTTATTTCTTAGGGAAGCCGGTATATCGTCTATGTTACAATATACCGATCGTTCCTTTCAGAAAACTGTTTTAATCTGTTTTAATATGGGTTTTTGCAGGAGGAAGTAGTTACGTGATTAATGGTTGCGAGCTTTCTATTTTAATGAGGGGATAAATGCGTCCGCAGCCGTCTTCAGATCTTATGGGAACTATGCTGACATTTGCCTGGCTCAGAGGAAACTGCAGAAAACCTCTGTTAGCATAGCGCGGAGCCTTGTTTTCTTCATAGTATTCGATTTTTCTTTTAAATACTATGCTGGAAACAAGTTCCTGGGCCATAAGTCGCAATATAACTTAAAAGTTTTCACTTGACAATTAATTTTTAAATTAATTGAAAAATAAAAACTGTTAAATCATCGAGGGGACTCGAACCCACGACCCCCATGAATATACTTATAGTATAGTATATACACTAAAGGTCGCGCGCCTTAATCCACTCAGCCACGGCTGGCCATTTACTTACTAAGTAAAACTTTTCCATTTTGCTCCAATACCTAATCCTTACACCCCATTTAAGGGAGTGAATATGAAAAAATGATATAAATTTTTTTTTGGTTTTACTAATAATCCCAAGTAAAATTTTATATGCCTTGAGATTTTTTTCCTGCTCTGTATCATTTTAAATAACGTTTAATAGTATATTTACAGCTCGTGTCCAGAAAGCGGCGAAGTCAAGGATGGCAAACTGCGATTTGGAGCATTCTTTATTTATGAACAAGGGCCGTATAAAATTTTTCTGCGGCAGTAGCGAAAAATTTCAATTTTCTCGGCCGCGCAGCGGCCAGGAAATCCTTTTTTCGTGGCTACTGTCCAGGAAAAAATGTTTAAATGTACCTTACATTTAGAAATGATATTTTCTAGGAGTAGTAAGTTAAAACGGACTTCGGAAATGAATAGAGCAGCCTCAATTATTTACTAGGTACACGGCCAGGCTGCTTTGCTTGAATTGCTTGAAATTTCAAGCAATTCAAGCAAATTGCTTTAATTTTCTAGCAGTTTGCTTGAATTTTCAAGCAAATGCTTGAATATTCAAGCAAAAAGTATAGCTGCTTGAAAATTCAAGCAAACTGCTTGAAAATTCAAGCAATCAATTAAAACAGATAAAAAAGACTGTAGGAAAGCTTAAATTTTGTTCCCCTCCCTTTTTTTTAAGAGTTATTTGTTTTTATTAAATTTTATAATTTAGTGATAAATTTAAAAAAAACAAAATTAACATTATTTATTATGTGTCTAGCAAGGGGAGTTCAATACATTTGGAACACCAAATTACACCAAATGGTTATGGATGAGTTTATTATGTTGAAAAAACATGTCGACCACCCTTCGTTCATTCCAATGGGCCTCCTAGGCCTAGAAGTGCAGGGCTCAATGTTACAAAATAGGGTTTTTTGGTAATTTTTAATGAAACGCTAAAACTTCGCAAGTTAACCATAACTCTAATTGGTCTCATTTTTTTAATTCTTAAAAACGACTCAAGGAATTGAGACGAGTAAAGAATTTTTGAAAACTAGAAGCTTGTAGAAATTTTTCGAGACATATAAAACCCTTTTTGTCAGAAATTACGATTAGCGAAAAATGGCCATTTGGTTAATTGGCTTCATTGATGAGAAAATTAGTGATAAAAATTGCGGTTTACGGCGTTTGAAAGTTGACTTTACACCCAAAAAATGAGACCAACTAGAAGAGTTTTGGTTAACTTGTGAGGTTTTAGCGTTTCTTTGAAAATTACCAAAAAACCCTATTTTATAACATTGAGCCCTGCGTTTCTAGGCCCAGAAGACCCATTGGAATGAACGAAGGGTGGTCGACATGTTTTTTCAACATAATAAAATTTGGTGTTCCAAATGTATTGAACTCCCCTTGCTAGACACATAATAAATAATATTAATTTTTTTTTTTTAAATTTATCACTAAATTATAAAATTTAATAAAAACAAATAACTCTTAAAAAAAAGGGAGGGGAACAAAACTTAAGCTTTCCTACAGTCTTTTTTATCTGTTTTAATTGATTGCTTGAATATTCAAGCATTTGCTTAAAAATTCAAAAAATGCAGACGAAAAAAAAACTTTTCATTTTACGATAAAAATTAGCCAAGTTATCATAAATTAAAATTTTGCAAAATTTCATTAAAAAATGCCGCCAAAATATGTGCACTAAGGTTCCTCAAACATAATGACAAATATTGATATGAGTTGAAAATTTTTACCATTTTATGTGTCATATTTCATTAGAAAATGATAGCTAGGTAATATTTTTTTGAGGTCGTTGAATAAGAATATTTTGGTCCTGGTCTCAAAAATATATTAACTATCATTTGAAATGATTCATATAAAATAAGTCAAAATAACCTTCAAAATAGACCAAAAGATTTGGTTTTTCGGTATTAGAACTGTTTTCTCAAGATCGGGACCTAAAAATTTGAATTCAGCATATTGAAAAACATACCTATCGAATACGAGTAGCCTTGCTCAAAACTTAGAAAAAAAGTGAATACCTATAATAACATATATGCTAGACTAAATGTTACAAATTAAAAAAGAATAATAATAAAATAAAATTAAGACTCCATAATTCCAAAAAAGTCATATTTCTACTTGGCACGGTATTGAAATAAATTACCAATATTTTCATGCAGATATTATACATATATATATTTATTTTAATGACGTCATATAACAATAATAAATAAACAAAATATATAATTAAACATTTAAATTATAAATTTTTAAAATGAAAATTAATAGCTGTTTTTAATAAATTTTGTATTTTTAGGTAGTATATATGATTCATATTTTTTCCATATTAAAAATATTTTATTAAGATTCAAGATCAGTATATTAAATAAAAATTACAAATATAAATTAATAAATTATTTTTTTATAAATAAATATAGATTTGTTTGTTGTAATAAAAAGTTTGATTTAATGGGTTTAAAAACAGCTTGATTGATTTAATTTATGTTTGATACTATAAGTTTTATTTTTGATAATATTTACTGTACTATAATAATGAACATAAAAATAAAATTTTTTTAATTCCAAATTTTGGCTAAAACTATTTTTAATTAATATTTTAAGCTATCAGATTCTCTTTTAAACCTACTTCCGGTTGATCTATATTTTTCTTTTGGCTTTTTTATTTCTATATATATAAATACTTTTTAGGTACAAAGTTTTTGGGTTCAAAATTACTATAATGGGAAGTAAATTTTTGCAAACAGAATATTACAAAATTTTAATATCAAAATTTTAAGCAAATTAAAAGTTCTAAGTCAAAAATTCGTAATTATATCAATACTAAAATAAGATAAAGAGCCAAATTTATTTTTTTAATTGACAGTTTCCGCATCCGCCCTTCAATTAAATATTTGAAACAATACATATAATCTAAGAAAAGAAAATTTAAATATGCAGTTTCTTTGAAATAATATGAAAAGCCATATATAGCATGCAAAACTTTATAACAATGCAAAATTCAAATTATATTGTACATACTTGCATAATTTTTTAAATATTTAAGCTAATTGTATTATCCTTCGAATTTAATATTTTAAAGCTGCAAATTAAATTATTAATAGTATACTTTTTAAAATTTTTGCCTTTTTTATAACAATGTCAATATATTTTAATTATAGTAAATGGAAAATTTTATTCAATTGATGGAGTCGAATTTTAATCACTCGATTTTTAAAATTTTTTGCAAAATTTTTAATCAATACTTTTTTCTAATTGAAAATAATAAATTATGAGTGAAATATACCCATCTAGAAATATACCCATCAAGATCATGCCATAAAAACAGAAATTTATTATGTTACAAATTATTAATTTAGCCACTTTTTTGAAAAATAGTAAATACAGTTTGTTTAAATTATTTTTGTTTCTTATGTTATCATTCTCGGTTCCTTAGATCAAATATTTAATTTTTTTTTATGTTACAAATGCAAAATTAGAAAATCGCAATTAGCAAGTAAATGGAATACTAAGATAAAATTTAATTTCCATAAATTTTTAAAATTCAAATGAATCCTTTTTTTAGTTGATCCACTGAGATTTTGGCCCCAAAAGATTTCGACAAAATTCCAGGAAACCAAGACAAAATTTGTGAATTTTTCAAAAAAATTGTAAAATGACTTATAAATAAGTAATACTTAATAAATACAGCGATGAATAAATAATACGTAATAATTTTATTTTTATAAGAATTTAAATGTTACAAGTCTATTGGTTTTCCTATATTTTTTAATTGCTCTTTGATATTAGCCGCATTTTTTACGGAAAAAGAACTGAGTAAAATTTTTTACGATATTTCGGGTGATTTTCATTTGATTTACAAGGGGAGTTCAATACATTTGGAACACCAAATTACACCAAATGGTTATGGATGAGTTTGTTATGTTGAAAAAACATGCCGACTACCCTCCGTTCCTTCCAATGGAGCTTCTGGGCCAAGAAACGCAGGGCTCAATGTTATCAAATAGGATTTTTTGATAATTTTCAATGAAACGCCAAAACCTTGCAAGTTAACCAAAATACTTCCGGTTGGTCTCATTTTTTTGTTTTAAGTATCGCCGCAAACCGCAATTTATTATCACTAATTCTCTCATCACTATAGCCAATTAACCAAACGGTCATTTTTGGCTAAAAATGACCAATTTTTAAAATGCTGCTAAAATTTTAATTTCTGACGAAAATGGGTTTTATAGGTCTCAAAAAATTTGTACAAGTTTCAAATTTCCAAAAATTTTTTACTCGTCTCATTTCCTTGATTCGTTTTTAAGAAATGGCTCTTCAAAATTAACATTAAAAATGAACTTTTTTAAAAAATCGTAAAATTGGGACTGTGACTTCAAATTATCATATCTGGTTAACAAATAATTGAAAAAGGTAAAGTCAAGAAGTTTTGGAAACTTGAAATTTTTTCAGACCTATAAAACTCATTTTCGTCAGAAATTACAAATTTGGCAGCATTTTAAAAATTGGTCATTTTTAGCCAAAAGGAAGCCAAAAGGTCATTTTTAGGCAAAAGGAATCATTTTCAGTTTAATTAAATAATATGCGCATCCGGGAAAAAATAATTTTTAAAAAAGTTGGCGATATCTTATTCATACTTTGAACCAATCCTTGAGGGTTCAACCCTCAACCAACTGAAAACTCCACAAGGAATTGCAACATGAGTTGCACGGAGTTGCAATGGAGTGGCAGTGGAGTTGGGAAGAGTTTCACGGAGTTGCAAAGAGTTGCAACGGAGTTACACTTGAGTTCAACTTCTTGTGGGATTTTCAGTTATAAAATACCTTCTTTTAGTTTTTTTAAGTATACCCTGGTTATTTTTCATATTAAAGCTGAAATTTTAAAAAATGACGCATATCAGTAAAAAAAAAACATTCCAAAAAATCTTAGCCTCTTGTATTTGATAGGAGGTATATTTTTGCAAAATTTTGCTTTTTCTGATTCAGAATTACTCATGGTTATGTCAAATTATAAAAATTTTTATTTTTTTATTTTAATAATATTCACTATTAATTAAATAAAAAATAAAAAAATATTAATCATCAAAATATAAATTGTAAATAAATAAATAAATAGACAAATAGTTAGTAATAAGAAGATTCAAAAAAATAATGATTTATGTTATATTATAAAAAAAATTATGGTTGTTGTCTTCTAAAATGACGAATACAATTTTTATTTTCGTACGAGCTAATAAAACTAAATAATATTCTCCATTCAAATCGCAGAGAAGGGTGGGGGGGGGGTAGCTGTTGTTTTTTGCTACTTAGATGAAAAAATCTGGTTTTCTGATTTATAGAAAAACAAGGATTTACTCATGCAAAATTTTTCCAACACCGTTTGGGTAATAGGGGAAAAAACGCCTCTTTAGAGGTGTATATATTTGGGGGTCTTTTTGCAATATTCACAAATCATGACGAAATAATTATTTGTTTTTAACATGGAACATGTTCATTGGATGGCGTATTTGAAAAAGTTTGGCTCGGCAGGGGGGGTGAAAAAATGACGTTTTTAGGGGGGGGGGGTGAAATGAACTTAAAATATTTTCGATTTCAGGACTTATTAGATTAATTTAAAGTGGGATAAGAACGACAACTTATATGGACTTAGGATAATTTATATTTCGGGATTTATTGTAATTTTGGTTTTTGAATTTATTACTGTTATGAATGAACATGTTCCATGATCGTTGGTTGTGTGAACACACAAACCAGTTATAAATTTTTGGTTGCTACGATTTTGAATTAAAGAGTCTTGAACGCGAAAAATTTTCAAAACTTGCGAATATTAAAAAATCGCCCCTTAAAAAGTTTACTATTTTTTAAAGGTTTTTTGATAGTTTTTTACGCCTAGGATCCCAAAATTCGAGATCAGTATTCCAAAAAACAAACTTGAGTCAAATCTTACCATGGTTTGTGAATATTGAAAAAATACCCCAAATACACACTTCATTTTCTATACATAGTATCTCAATTCGTAATTAGAACAGGTAATTTTTGCTAATTTAAAGTTGTTAGACAAACTTCATGCTAGCAAAATCTCAATTTTTTAAATCATTAACTTAAGAAACTCCTATTTGATATTTTTTAATCTTGCTTTAAAAAAAACTGCAAACCATGATTTGATTCGAGTAATATTTACACTAATAAAAACTGTCCTCGATTTTACCATTGATTGTAGTGTACCTCAAATTAATAGAACGTCTCCCTAGGGTAGAAAATAGGGTTTTTCACTAGATTTGTAATGAAAAGGACTGTTTCATTAGTCGTGCCACCAGCAATGTATTTCGTAACCCATTATTTTAGCGATAGTTACGTGGATAAAAGTAGGGTGGATTACTATTTGCATTTTAACTCACTGAACACTAATGCAATGTCTATTTGAACCTAAAAGTGTCAGGTTAATTGCTATTAACAAATTATTGCAAAATATTGCAAAATTAAACAATAAATTATAATAATTCGTTAATAACTTAATTAACCTGCCACTTTTAGGTCAAAATAGACCGAATTCATGCTCAGTGGTCAAAATGTATATACAACCAGACTATTTTTATACTATCAACAAAAAAGTGGGCTACGATATACATTGGTACAACTCTCTCTACAATTGTAGGCAAATCTATCAGTGTAGCTGCTATAAAACTGTATATTGTGGTTAGTTTGTAAGGAAAAAACTATTTAAAGTATACCCAAAGCTTTAAACTTAAAACTAAGTTTCCCTGGAAGGGTAAAAAGAGGTTTCATAATGTTTGAAAAATTGAAAAGCAGGTTGATTATTCAAAATCTTCAATAAGAAACAACAAGTTCTAAATTTAATTCTATCGTTAATTTGCAGCCAATGAATGTTGTATATAACTATACAGTTCTCAAGTATAGTCTGATTTATTATAAGATTTTATGATTTTTGTTAATGACTCTTTTTTTCATTATAAATTAATTAATGATAAAAAAATAATAGAATAAAAGTTACCTTTTTAAAATAAAATCTATATAATTTAATTTTTTGAAAATATATATTTCTATAATTAAAAAAATATTTTGGAAAATCAAAAAAAAAAAAAAAAAAATATTCTATAATTTATTTTTATTTTTTTAGGTCAAAATTAAATTAATCACTATTAAATCTAATAAGGACATTGTAAAGTATTTACAAAATGTAATAACCTTGATGTTTGGTTAAAAGGACCTTGAATTATCTAAAATATTTACTTGGTAATTTTTATGTCACATAAATATATAAATTATATAATATATTCAATTGATATTTTTTAAATACTTTCAATACTTTTTACAAGTAAACGATATTATATATGGCAATTTCCATGTTAATAACTTTCAATCGAAATATTTTTATATTGGATACGTAAAATTTAGAGTTTTGTATCTAGCAAAGTATTCCAAAGTGATACAGTTGAATTGTATTTCTCCCTTAGTCCTGTCCCTTATAGCTTTCAAAGCTAAACTTAAATTTTTTCATTTATGCACTTACACTCGAAAGCTTTGCACTTCGGAGTTCAACTTTCTATGTAGTCCTGTTGCCAGCAATGCTATTTAATGCCATAAATTCCTAAAATAGCATAAAAGTTCCATGGAAAAAAATGGGTGGTATTTCTGTTTTTGGACCCGCTAAACACGAATCTGGGGTCTATTTTGCGAAATTCGTAATCAATTTTGCGAAATAGACCCCGGATTCGTGTTTAGCGGGTCAAAAAACATAAATACCACCCATTTTTTTCCATGGAACTTTTAGGGCATTTTATGGCATTAAATAGCATTGCTGGCGACAGGACTAATGTTATGAAGAGGTATGTAAACTTCCAAAAGCTTTGTAAATTATTTTTATAAAAATAAGCTACAATTATAAATTTTTTATTATTTAACATATAATTTATTCGGAAAAAATTTTATAATTAAAAAATAGCTAAATTTTCATAAATTTAAATATAATTTTGTCGTATTATCATTATGTCATGTGATTTATTTAAAATTATCAATTATTTATTCTGATACAGCAATTATTACAAACGTATATAATTATTATTTTAATAGAATATTTCATTTTAAAATTCTTCTTCTTCTTCTAGCTTCTGGGCTATGATTTTCATCTTCTTGCAATTATCTGGTATATTTTTAAATAATTTGCTGTATTTTAAAATTCATTAATTAATTCATTAATTAAAAGTATTTAATTAAATTTTAATCAATAAATAAGTAAATAATAAATGGATAGATTTTGCTAGCTAATTAAATTTAAAAGAGAGTAAATGTGTCAACTATTTCAGATAATATATATGTTTTAAAATTTTAGAAAATGATTCTTGCTAGCCACTCAGTTTGTCTGAATAACCCTCCTAAAATTAAAAAAAAGTGTAAATATCCGAAAATAACGTTAAAGTAACGTCAAAAAATCTTTATAATATAGGCATGTACGGTTACCCAAAATTCGGGCTTGGTAACCGAATAACCGGATTTTTTTCTTCAATTTTACGAAAAAGGAGTGCAAGTGAGGAGTAAATAGCAAATTTTTCTGGCTGAAAATTCGAAAAATCCTAAAAAAAACCCGAGTTTTCAGGTCAGATACCAGACATTTTAGGTTACCGCACACCACTAATTATTAACATTAATTTTGTAGGAAGAACAAATTTTTTCATGTTTCCTAACAATTTTTTTTAACGTCCCTTTATAACAATATTTAAAATTAAAACCTGCTTACTTGTGACCAATCTTATTTTATCCACCTAGAACTCATATGCTTATCATTCACAAAAGCCTTGCTTTATAAAATTTCGCAGTTACCAATTTTTGATCATCACCTCTACACCAAATATTTGTTATTTTAAAAGCACTTCCTTTAAAATTCATTAATTTTATAAAAAAAACAATGAAGTAACATTTAAATAAAGTTAAAATTGATAATATTTTTACATATACTAAATTAAATTAAATATAAATAAAAAAATAATAATTTATAATTTTTTGAGGGTCATTAAAATTTCTACGTGGGCCGGCCACACGACGAGGTTTTTAATTAATAAGATTTATAACGAAGGTTAAAAGAAATATTTCAGGTAATAATAATAAAATTTTTTTATCTTAAAAATATATAATAAATATTTGTAAAAATTAATAAATTTAAAAAAAATAAATTTTAATTTTTTTACTATAAAGAGAGGAGAATCAGACAATTCAAGAAATATATAAATTTTATAGTATGTGCTTACTTGTCTTATTATAAATTATGTTATGTATCTTTTTTTTTCAGGGATTTTTTAAAGATTTTGTTTCCTTCATCATCAATGATTCCGCATCCCAATTCATCAGTTCGACACGCAAACTCATACTGTGCGAATCATTTATTATTATTATTTTTTTTTTAATGTTTTTTTTATTTAATTGTTATAAATGGTAGTGTCTATTTACATGTAATCGTGTAAAATATAGTGAAGTTAATTTATTTATTTTATGATTTTAAGGATTTAAATTTAGGTGAGTGTAAGGTATTTTGGATTAACAATAATTTTATTGAAAGAGGAAAAAAGTTTTAATTTTGCTTTTGATTATGTAATAATAATTTTTTATTTTCCGGGTAGGAGTTTTTTTATTGATTAGAATTTTTATTAGTGAATTTTTTTCAAAAGAAGAATGCAAATATTTTAAAGACAGCTGAAAGAATATGCAAATTGAATTAGAGTAAATTAGAATTTTTACCAAATCGGAGGAATAATTTTCCAAAAATTTATTCCAAGTGAATTCACAAAAATTAATAAAATTTGCCAGTATTATTTGAAAACTCATACCGGAAATTCTAAATTTCAATTATTTTGTCTTCAAATGAAAAACTCACATTTTGCTAAGAATTTAATACTAAATGTTCAATCCTTTATGGAATTTTTTTAAATTTTTGGAAGAAATTTGAGAATAAATTAAAATAGAAATTGTACGAATTGTCTTTATTCGTAATATTAAATTTTGTTTCCATTAATGATTCTAAATACCTGGACAACGATTTTCACCGTGTTATTAAATAAGTGAAGTCAAAATCTAAGATTCCGAAATTTGATAAAGTTTGAATTATTTTTTTTTAACCTATAGAGTATCGAAAAAAGTTGGTGATACTCAAAAAGCACATTGGGTCGCCAAATTGCAATCTATTGATATGGATGACTTTAATATCTTGAAAAAATTTTCGTATTACACTGAAAAAAAAACCCGTTTGCGGAAACAAACGGATTAACCACAAGCAAAATTCCGTTTGGCGCTAGCGAATTTTTGCTTGCGAGTATCTCAATTCCACAAAATTTTTTTATTTCTCAAATGATTGCAAATTACTTGAAACGTAAGCCAAATTGAAAAAAAAATTTTTTTCGCTCATTTTTTAAAATTTTCTCTTACATTTTAAGTCATTTGCAAACGTTTGAGTAGGCTGGTCCTAAAAATTTCCTTAAAGGCAAAACTATAGTCAGACGAAAATTGATTTGTGAAAAAAGCTTTTCCTATAGCTGCCAGCGGGATCCTGTTAACCGCAAGTGGAATATTTCCGCTTGCAGCAAACGGATTTTTTTTTAATGTAGGTTTTTCACATTTTTTAGAATTTTTAGGAACAGATACAGACAAATATCATAAATATTTGTTCAAATTAAAATATCATAAATATTTGTTCAAATTATTTAAAATTAAAAAATATTGGCTAATTTTTTTTCTTGTTTTTTTTCCTCATAAAATTGAAAATTATTTGTTTATGCAAAGTAGCGTCATGATTTATTATACAAAATTAAATTTTTTCATTTTTAATTACATAAAACAGTTTTAAAAATCAGAAGCTTTTAAAATATCTAGAAAATAATTTTTTTAAAGTTTATTTATTTTTTATTTTCAAATTTTAGGTATAAAAAATTCAAAATGCAGACTTCAGTTCTGCTCTTATTTTCATTTTTCATTGTATCAATAAAATCAGAACAAATTTATTACACATCCAGAGCTCTGGTTTCAGGTGAGTGAACTTAAAATTTTTTTCATATTAACTTGCTGAAGATTATTCTGTTTGAATTTTTTTGAGTTGTTTGAAAATACATACTGAAATTCTATAACAAACTTTTTTGTACGTTTGAATAATTTCATAAATTATTAACTAATTTTAATAAGATGGTCAATTATTATTGATTCAAATCAGAAACATTTTCTAGATCTTAACATTGCAAAATGTAGTTAATCAGTAAGGCAGAATAAATAAAATACGTAATACAAAAAAAAAATTAAAATTTTAAGGAAACAAAAAATATTTTCATAATACAAGGAAGACCAAAATAAAATTCTTATTTATGATAATATAAAATGCGTAGGTTTATTCTTTACTTCAAAAATTGACTTTGAATTTAATAAATCTAATTAATAAATTAATAAAAAACAATAAAAATTAGATTCAAATTTTTTAATCTTCTCATTAACTCATATTATTTCAAGTTCAATAATAATAATAATAATAAATTTTTAATTAAAGATATATTTTCCCATGCAATTAAAGAAAAATTTTTTGATACATAAATATTTTAATAAACAAAACGAAGTAAAAATCATTTTTCTTACACACACACACAACATTTTTTTTTTTTAATTACGTAAAAAAAAAAAGTTGAATCTTCCAAGTTTTTTTTTTTATTGCTACCATTACTCAATCGCCTCGAACTCGATTATATATTTAAAGAATATGTATAGGAAATAATTTCATGGCAATTAAAGCTGCATAATTATCCTAATATTATTATTATTATTATTAATATTATTACAATAAAAATGTTAATTTTTTTTAATTTAAGTAAAAAAAAAAAAAATATAATTACATTTTTTTTTTATTATTAAAAAATATAGGTAGCTCGTGTGATCATCATACATGTGGAATTAATGCTAGATGTACATTTAGTGAAGGACGACCTGTATGTTCTTGTCTTAATTTACATATGGGAGATCCTTTAGTCAGATGTGAAAGAGTTGAATGTCTTAGTAAGTTTGCGATTATATTTTTTTGATTTATTAATCTTGTCCTTTATTTTTTTACTTTAATAAAATTATGTAACTTTATGTAATATTTACTCTTTGATAAAATATATATATGAAGCATTCCCAAAGAAAATTTAAAATTTTCAATAAGTTGATAAGAAGTTATTACTCGTTGTAAAGTTTTAATAAGATGTGGAAAAGTTGGTAAAATGATTTTTACGAGTGAAAGATGTTTAAAAGTTTTTTTTTTATTTTTAACGACGTTTCGATCGATTAAGATCCTTTTCAAGCTAAAAAATATAATGAATTTTTTAATAAAAATATAATAAGTAATTTAAAAATATGGACACAAAAAGATTTTTTTCTTACTCAAAAGTTTACAATTTATATTACATATTGAGAATATTTATTCTCTTGGTCAATGTTTTGTCAAAAATTAATAAATAAATAAATATCTACAAATTTATTTATTTATTAATTTTTGACAAAACATTGACCAAGAGAATAAATATTCTCAATATGTAATATAAATTGTAAACTTTTGAGTAAGAAAAAAATCTTTTTGTGTCCATATTTTTAAATTACTTATTATATTTTTATTAAAAAATTCATTATATTTTTTAGCTTGAAAAGGATCTTAATCGATCGAAACGTCGTTAAAAATAAAAAAAAAACTTTTAAACATCTTTCACTCGTAAAAATCATTTTACCAACTTTTCCACATCTTATTAAAATTTTCATTTACTTTTTTTTAAATGCCTCCATATACATATATAATATGTGACCATTATTTTGTGCAACACAAATTTTTTTTTTTTAATTTTGAAATTCAAGATAGTTTTTCGATTTTTTTATGGGTAATTAAAATAGGAAATTTTCCGTAGAACCCGATTCTGGGGTCAACATTTTTTTTGAACTGCGCATGTGCGATAAATCACTAAAATACGCTTTTTTTTCAAAGAATTCATCAAATGCCTTTTTTTTTTTAAGAATTTATCGGTGATTAATCGAACTAATAAATCAATTTTTGATTTATATAACTCAACACTGTTAGGTGTACGAACTCGTTGTCTCTTTTTTTGTTAAACCTAACATGTAATTTCATCAAAAAAACGAACATTAAATTCTTAAATAATAATCATCAAATGCCTATTAAAAAAAATCTTCTAATTAGGCTTAAATTTTTTCTTGAACTTCATATTTTTGGGTAAAAAAAATGTCGATGGGTTATTGCTTTTTCAGGGCTCTAGATAAAAAAAAAACTATTTTAAACTTTATTTTTTACAAATTTCAAATTTTCCGTTAACTCACGTGACCAATTGAAAATCTGACTAAAAATTTGGATTTCACGGGAAATTTTACTCAAGGATACGTCTGATTATGTTTCACATTTAGGGGATGATATCACATTTTCTAGGGGTTGAACGTGTTAAAAAACGGACTTCAGAAATAAAAAGAACAGCCCCAGTTACTAACTAGGTGATATTTTAAAGCCAATATATCGATTTAAAAAATAGTATATTACGATCTTAGGCCAGTAAAGTAAAGAATGGTCCAAATCGCACGTAAATTACCTTCCGAGGCGAAGCCGAGGATGGTAAACTGTGATTTGGGTCATTATTTGTTTATGGCCGAGGGTCGTATAAAATTTTTCTGCAACTTTGACGAGAGAAAACACCTTTGCCGGACGCACAGAGTCCGGGAAATACATACTTTCGAACCGCAGAAAAAAAAATTAAATCGCTTGTATGTGTCGATTAGGCATTATAATGGGTCAAGATAAAGAAATAAAACATAGAAAAATTTTTAAATTGACTTTTTTTAACAATATTTTGTCAGAGTTCATTGACCTAACATTCCAATTTTATTGTTTTAATTAGTTGGTAAATTATCCATAGAACCCCACTCACAAATATTAACAAAAAATATTCTTTATAAATTCCAAAATATTTTAAGAAAATCAAAAAAAATAAAAAATTAAACAACTTATATACAACCACTGGACTGTGAACATCAAAAAAATGAAAAAAGCACTTAATTCCTCTGAATAAAATCAAGAATTTGAATTCTTTGAAGAGTTCAAAAAAATTACCTCCACATTCCATTTCAGTCAAAAATACCCATGTATATTTTTATTTAATAAATTTAAAAAAATAATAATAAATAAATCTCTAAAGCACAATTAAATGTACAATCAGGGTTAAGTGACGTTATATATATATTATGATCATTTTAATAGGTGATTAATTACAATTAAATATATATAGTCATTCATAGTAATATTATTAAGTTATATATATTTTATTTCTACATTTAAAACTTGTATATTATTATTGATGACCTTATCGGAAATTTTTTGTCTATTTTAGTCAACTTTAATTCATAAGTAATAAATATAAATATTAATCTTTAATTTTATTTTTAGTTAATTCAGATTGTATTGGTAGTAAAACATGTGACGATTTTAGATGCGTTGATCCATGTTCTGATGCATGTGGTACAAATGCATTATGTCAAACTAGAAATCATATACCAACGTGTGTTTGTCCATCTGGTTTTTCTGGTGATCCATTTAGATTATGTGTTCATGATCCAGGTACTTAATTATTTTAGTTTCTATTTATGTTTATTAGTGTAATAAGAGATATAGAAAAAAAGGACGGTTTCAAAATTTCTACTTTTTGGACATATATATAAGACTATTAATATTAAATTATTATCACTGATAATTTATCAGGATGATTCATGCCTTATATACACATTATTAACGAAACTCTGATCATTTATTAATGAGACATGACTAAAAAGCAGAAATTTCAAGTTTTACCTAAGACTGTTTCCAACTCAATTTTCATATAATGTACTTAGTAGCTTTATCTGTGTGGCTGTAAAAACATAGCATACTGGAATTCGGCTACTTTTTAGTCAACTGATTTGTCTATAGAAGAAGCCTTACGTGTTACCTGCTTTTTTGATGCAACAAATTCCTATAGTACATTTTTGTGTAGGTCATTGTGATAGGTCAAATTTCGATTTTTGATTTTTTGGCATATAAGCACGTTTTGAGACCCCAGGAAGCTAAAAAACTGTTTTTTAAAAAAAGTCTGTGTGTGTGTGTGTGTGTATGTATGTAATCGGTAATATTTCACAAACATTATAGAGTTAAGACCTAATTTTTTATTCAAAAATTTTTTCACCAAAAAAGCTCGAGGTACTTTTTTTTTTTTTTGATTTGGATGTAACACCTCATTTATTTCCACGAAAGTACTTATATTTGAAATTTTAGTTTTTACTCTATATCTCGAATTTGATACTTAATTTTTTGAAAATTTTTTTCCCAAAAGTTTTTTCACGAAAAAATACAAAAAACACCAATTTTTTTTTTCTTTTTGGACGTAGTACCTAATTTATTTCTATGAAAGCACTAGTTTTAGAAAGTTTGTTTATAGTCATTTTTTGGATCTGATACCGAATTTTTTCAAAAATTTTTTCCCAAATTTAAAAAAACAAAAAAAATAAAAAACCTGCAATATTTTTTTGGGTGTAATACCTCATTTAATTCCATGAAAGTACTAATATCTGAAAATATTGTAACCGTTGATATTTCACAACTATTATGGAATTAAGAGAGAAATGTATGTATGATTGCATGGTTGTAATCGGTGATATCAGTGGCATATTAATGTATTAATCTCATTGTTTGAGGAACCTTAGTGCAAGCTAGTTGGCAGGGTATTTTGTTAATCTTAATTTATCTATACGTACTTTATAATTAAAAAAAATCCACTGGTCAAAATTAAAATTTCGATTGCAACATTTAAAACTACATTTGCTAGAATTACTTGATTTTTCAGTTTATGAGAGTAGAGTCAAGATAATTCGAATTTAAAGGGAACGCCTTTAATTTCCCGCTATTCGGAATTTCGAATAAGGGACATTCATAATGAATGTCATGCAGTTTCTTTTTTAGTTTTAGCTACCCTCTTTAATTATATTTTGACACAAAAATATAAATGCTCTTCCCTAAAGGTATGTCATAATAACAATTTCAATTCTCATCCCTCACTACAATAATATTATTAATTTTACTCTGGCTATATTTTCAGTAAAATTAAATTACATATTACGAAATTAATTGATGTATTTGTGTGTCAACCAACATCGTTTTATCCGTACTTTCATATCCATCACAATCTGTCTTTCTCAACCCTCGAATCCAAAAGCGCGTGGCATCCTTTATGAATCCCTTGTCTAATTTTAAATAATCTGAGATTTTTGTCAAAATGCTTAAAAATATTTAATAACTCTTGAAACATTTCATAAATTTGAGTTATTGAGGTTCAAATCATCTAAATTCTACAGTATTAAAATACCCTGCCAACTAGCTGGCTCTATAAGGCTCTTCAAACAATGAGCTTAATAATACATCAATATGCCACTGATATCACCGATTACAACCATGCAATGATACATACATTTCTCTCTTAATTCCATAATAGTTGTGAAATATCACCAGTTACAATATTTTCAGATACTAGTACTTTCATGTAATTAAATAAAGGCATTACATCCAAAAAAAAAAATATTGCAGGTTTTTTAATTTTTTTGTTTTTTAATTTTGAGAAAAAAATTTTGAAAAAATTCGGTATCAGATCCAAAAAGTTACTATAAAAGAACTTTCTAAAACTAGTACTCTCATAGGAATAAATTAGGTACTACGTCCAAAAAGAAAAAATAATTTGGTGATTTTGTATTTTTTTGTAAAAAAAATTTTGGGAAAAAAATTTTCAAAAAATTAAGTATCAGATTCGAGATATCGAGTAAAAACCATACTTTCAAATATAAGTACTTTCATGGAAATAAATGAGGTATTGCATCAAATTAAAAAAAAAAAGTAGTTTGAGATTTTTTAATGAAAAAATTTTTGAAAAAAAAATTAGGTCTTAATTCCATAATGTTTGTGAAATTTCACCGGTTACATAAACACACACACACACACACACACACACACACACACACACACACAAAAACACATACAGACTTTTTTAAAAACCGGTTTTTTAGCTTCCTGAGCTCTCATAACATGTTTATAGGCCAAAAAATCAAAATCCAAAATTTGACCCATCACAATGGTTCCTCATTGAGTAACCAAAAATTTTCTAAAACAGAATAAATGTTGTTATTAGTTTAAAAAGAAAATAAAAATAATTTCATAAAAGTAAATTATTTTTTTCACATAGTTAATTATTATACCAATGACAGTATACGTGCATACAATCACGAAATATTTACTCGAATAAAAAAAAATTTTCGCATCTAACTAATTCTTATTTAAATTATGTGATAAAGGTAATGGATTAGTATAATTAATATTCAACTTTATATTTTTAACTAATATGCATGTTAAATAATCTTTTTTTTCCTTTGTAGATTTTTAATAATCTAAGATATTTACATTTTTTGGTCATTAATTAAAGGATTTAATCTTTTACTTTTTAATTTTTAAAAAATATATAAACATATTTGTATAATTTGAGTAAATATTTTTCAGCGATTAAAAATTTTTTTTATATCAAAAAATGTTTTAATACAAAATATTAAAATGTATTTTATAGCGAGATTTGGGAAAATCGAGAGACTACTTATAGTCACTGTTGCTTTAACGAAAAAAAATGACATTGAAAATAATTGCAAGCTCAATAAAATAATATTTTAAAATGAAAATTAATTTATCGAATTAAATAATAATTATTACTTCTACTGAAAAATAGAAGCTACTTGCCAGAAGTGGAATTTTTTCTGCACAAATGATTGAAAATTGCTTGAAAACGGTGATGGTTACAGCAGAGGGGGGTGATGAGTCGATCGTCCCCTCCAAAGCGTAAATTTTCTCAGTCATTTTTAACAGTTTTATAGATATATTTTTTGAAAATTTAAACTAATATGTCTAAAGTATTGGGTAAATATAAATGAAAGAAGAGAGAAACTGATTGTCTTCGAAACTGCTCCAATAGTATACTTACGACTCGTGTACAGAAAAGTAAGGCTTCCAGATTCAAAATCGCACGTCAATCGAAGCAATGCCGAGGATGGTAAACTGCGATTTGGGACAAATTGTACTTTCGTGGCTACTGTCCAGAAAAGTATTTTTCCCTGAAAGAACGACCAAAAATAGGTCACTAGCCCAATTTTTAGTCTCCTAGAAATTATACACTTTAAAATAGTGAAATTTTAAAGTGAAAGATTAAAATTTCTCATTTTTTTAAGGTCGAAATTTTTTATTTTTTAAATTGTACTAAATTAATCAAAATTAATCGGAAAATTTTCAATCGAGATTTCATTTTAGGAGCTTAGAAATTGGACTAGTAACCTATTTTTGTTAGCACTTTCAGGGAAAAATACTTTGGAGCAGTTTCGAAGACCCGACTATCAATTCCACTCTCACATTATTTAAATTTATCCCATGAAGAAAGTCAAAAAACTTTTTTAGCCTCGAAAAATCTAAGTAATTTGTGAATAGTCAATTTACCAAAATCTTCAATGCATTTACTTTTTTATTCACATTCTAAAACATAAAATAATATTTACCTGTTTTTGATTTTACAACCCCGACACCAAAGTTTACATTAATTTTCATACATAAATCACCAAGAAAATTTAATATCTTGTACTACTTTTAAAGAAAGCCCTTTCTAGACCTAATAAATTTTTTTTAATCTTGTGTGCTTACTGCAATCTTTGGTGTAGTAAAAGTATATGGAATTTAAAAAAAATTGTTAGGTCTATAAAGGGCATTAGATTCGAAATCACAATTCTTTACAACGCATTTATATGTAACATTTAAGGCTTTGTTTAGTCTACTTATGACATTCCCAGGACATTCCACAGTCATGGTTAAAAATATTTTTTATTTTTATTTCAAATTAATTTATATTTATTTTATAACTTAACAGTAAATTGATTTTATTTAATAACAAACAAAATTCAAATTTATTACTTTTTAAAATTCTAAAATTAAAAACTAACAAAATTTTCTTTCAAAAAATGAAAATAATTAGAAGCAGCATGTAAACCAAATCCATGTGGAATAAATACAAAATGTGAAGTTATAAACAACGTAGCAACATGTTCATGTTTACCTGGATATAGAGGTAGACCACTAGAAGGTTGTCGTCATGAATGTGACAGTCATTCAGACTGTCCCCAACATTTAGCATGTTCACCAAATTATCGATGCGAAAGTCCATGTAATCAATGTGGTGATAACGCAGAATGTGAAGTTATCAATCATCAACCAAAATGTTCATGTCCAAAGGTACATCTAAATTATTAATTAAAAATTTTTATTTATTTATTTAAAAAAATCAATTTATTATACAGAACTGGCTTGGAAATCCATTGATTAATTGTCGTCCTGAATGTACACACCATTCAGATTGTCCATTAAATAAACCAGCATGTTTGTATCAAAAATGTATGAATCCATGTGATGGTGTTTGTGGCGTTAATGCTAATTGTGAATTACGTGATATTACACCAGTTTGTAGTTGTCCAAAAGATATGACTGGTGATCCATTCAAATATTGCAGGCCTTTTACGGATGGTAAGTTTATTTTATTATTTTTTTATTTTTTCATTATTCTTTGTTTGTTTACGTAAACATTTATTAAAAGCTTTATTCTTTAATTATATACTTCATTGTTATATTTTATGTAATTTAATAATTATATATACTCTCGTTAAATATATTATCATGTATACTTAAAATAATGTTTTAATTTAAAATTGACATTTAATTTTTAAAAGTGTATAAAAGTTTGAAATAATTTTTAAGGGATCTTAACCAATTTATGTATCTTTCAAAATTTTTGGACACAGATTTTGGTTATTTTAATTTTAAGGTACCAGACCGAATTTGATTGGCGTTTTTTAAGACATTTTTCTTTGTTAAATTTCTCACCCCCAGTTATCAGTTTAAATTTTTTTTATACATTTATTAGGCATTTATACTGTGGTTTATAGGGCGCACAGTGTGGCAAAATGGACAAAAATCGCTCTTGGACTGAGTTTTTGAGCTATCGACTTGAAACTTGTTTTGAACGACTTTAAAATAAGCCTGCTTTAGTGTCTCACTGCGGATTTTTCATATTTATTCATTTTTAATTAGCCTATTTACTAAAATTGCATTTTATGCGAGATTCTAAAATATGCAAAAATTATGATTTAATATTTTTTGACTTCAAAATGTTTTTTAATTTTTATATATATAATGCAGGATTAACACAAAAAAATTTCCCGTTTATTTTAGAGAGCAAAAAATGTAGGACGTGAAAATTTCGATAAAGGAATAGGTTGAAGTAGTGAAAATAGGCTTTTTAAAAATGAAAAATTTGAAAAATCCGCAGTGATGCACGAAAGCCGGCTTATTTTAAAGCCGTTCAAAACAGGTTTCAAGTCGATAGCTCAAAAACTTAGTCCAAGAGCGATTTTCGTCCATTTTGCCACACTGTGGGGCGTTGGACTCCGGACCTGAAGGTTCGCGGTTCGATTCCCGGCTATATCGGCATCAAGTTTTTTTCTTTGTGAAAAATTCTTGATGTTCTTCTACCGTGGGTTCTAGGATTGAGGCATTCACATAATGTTAAAAAAATAAAAAATAAAAAAATAAAAAAATAAAAAAATTAACATTATGTGAATAACGCGGTCCGAAGTGCTTTCAGTAGGGCACTATAAGCCGGCGTGGGGTTTTGGAGAGATCGCGTACCTCCTGGACCATAGGTTCAACGCTCATACCAGCTACACTGACACTCAAACATTATACAATAACACTTCACTAACAATTGCCAAAAAGTGCTTACATCCTCAACCCATTAAAAAACTTATGACCGGTTTACGCAACTACACAACCACCGAGCATGGAACATGTTCACTAATAACTAACACTGATAATAAAGTATCTATTCTGTTCATAATATCAATATTTATATCCAAGTATTTCTGCACTAAAGTTCTTTAGAGACTTCTGCACTAATGGTCCCTAGGTACTTCTGCACCAAAGGTCTTTAGGGACTTCTGCACCAAAGGTCTTTAGGGACTTCTGCACCGTAGATCCCTAGGTACTTCTGCACCAATGGTCCCTAGGTACTTCTGCACCATAGGTCCCTAGGTACTTCTGCACCAATGCTCCCCAAGTACTTCTGCACCAAAGGTCCCTAAATCGAAAATATTCTAAGTCCCATTTGACCCCCCCCCCCTTAAAAAGGACAAATTTGACCCCCCCCCCCTTAAAAAGGACATATTTGACCCCCCCTTAATTTTCCAGTTCTGAAGTACCCCCTCCCTATAAACATGTTCCATGTTAATAGATAAATAGAAAATTAAAATAGTGCAGGGTGTGTTAGCATGGACAGTTGTTGGTGACCTGTATCACAACATCCGTATGGAGTTTAAGATGGAGGTTAAACAAATACCAATATAGACAATATACTTTAATAAATATATTGAACTAAAGTTTTTGAAAATCGGCCCAGCCAAATCGGAGATTAACTGTCAGCCAGTTGAAAAAAGGTAGTTTGGAGATAAATGCGTTTGAAATTTTTTTTTTTGTATTATTTCTTAAATATTTCGCTCGTTTAAGAGTCGTGTAACATCGTTATAAAGCAGAATTTTGCCTAATTATTTTAGGAGGGAATTTTTGGAGAAAAAATTTTTTTTTAATTTTGATTTTTTGAAAAATCTAATTCGGTCTGTACCATTAATAACACGGTTTTGTCCCGAATGATAATTTTTATGCTAATTGATTTTTTTTGCAAACTAAAGTTTATATGATTTTTCTCTATCATTGGTGAAGAAACGCATCTCTTGAAATGTACGCATTTTGGCTATACTGACAGGAAATAGAATACACCGAAAATAAAAAATTTACCAAACTGAACGTAAATAACAAAATCAAGACCAAAAGCACGTAAATTAACATTGGAGGCAAAGCCTATAAACAAAATGGCATTTTTTTCGCAGTAATGCGAATACTTATATCCATTTAATTTTCAGCATTCGTGCGTTTTCTTTGAAATTAACTAATAATCAGTCGTTTTATAATAATTAAACTTTAGCATTATTAAAATAAAAGATTCGCGTGTTTGTTCTGACACAAAATCACTCTAACGTAACTAAAAAGAAAAAAAATAATCATAAACTAAAAATAACAAATGTTATAAATAAATAATGTTTTATTTTTCTAGAGGATCTTTGCACACCAAATCCATGCGGTATTGGAGCAGAATGTCGTCCAGGGCATGACAATACAGGAAAAAAACGACCAGTGTGTACATGTCCACATGGTTACATCGGTAACGCATTAATAAATTGTCAAAGAGGCGAATGTTTATCAGATAGCGAGTGTCCAGATAGTCGTGCATGTATTAATTTTTCATGTCAAAATCCATGCACCGGACGCGAATGTGGTATTAATGCAACATGTTCACCAAGAAGACATATCGCTGTTTGTACGTGTAATGATGGTTATAGAGGTGATGCATTATTTTCGTGCAATCCTATTGGAGGAAGAACTGTTGCTTATGGTAGACAATATCGTTATGAATCATAAATAAAAAATTTTATAATTTTTAGACAGCTACGAAATGTAAATTTTTTTTTTAATTGACTCTGAAAATATTTTTTTATTAATATACTCAATAGAAATTTATTTAATTTTATTTATACTCATTATCACGTATACGAATAAATATTAAATTTTTTTTATAGTAAAAATTATTAATTAATAGATTTTTTCATTAAAATTTATAATATACTTTTAATTATTTATAATTTTAATTCATTTTTATATAAATATTAGCTGTTTAATTTTATATTATAAAAATGTAAAAAATTATGTATAAATTTTTATACACGCATTAATTTGTAATTATAATAATACAGAAGAAAAAAAATAAATATATTAACAGTAAATTTTTTATTTATTTAAAATATTTTGTAAAATAATGTCAATTGGTACTACGGTTCCTCAATTAAAGACAGAATATTCATTGCGATTTGCAGGATTTTAAAGTTTTTTTTTTTTTTAATTTTCTTTGCGTTTCAAGTCATTTGCAATCATTAGGACAAGGAAAAGAAATATTCCACTTACCGCAAGTGGATTTTTTTTTCCAGTTTAGAAATATACTAAATCCTTAATTCTGCTGTTATTTGTCTGACTAGTACTGTCTGTTTCTACTGATTTATTTTATTTTAAAGATTTCTTAATATAGATTTTTAATTGGCTCATATACTAACAAATTACAATATTTAAAATAAATTTATTAAAAAATTTAGTAGGATTAATTATAATTTCAACGTGATATATTTTATTTATATTTAATACTTATAAAATTTGAAAAAATTAATGTACGTTAACGGATTATAAAGAGCTAAATATAGAAATTTTCGGTATTAGCAGATACATAAAAGTTATAAAAAAGCAAAAAGCATTGAGCCAAAACCTTCACGAATATAAATAAAATAAAATAAATAAACTAAAAATTTAAAAACAAACTATTTTTACAATAAATTTTAAAGATATATATGTAATTTTAAGAGAAAAAAAATAAATTACATTTATATATGGGCATTTTTAGTTAGAAATGATGAAAATTTGAAAAAACAAATTTTTATTTCTTTTATTTCAAAAACCAGCGTTCTCATTGTTCAAAAATTTTTAGGGCTTATTAATTAATGACTTTAAAGTTCCAGAGAGATCTTCGTTTCAACCTGCGGTTAGTCTCACATTGCCAAAATAAGATATTCTTAAAAAGTTTTATGAAAACTATTGTTATTTTATTTTTCCGATTTTTCATCATTCACGATGCGTATACGGGGCACTCAGCATTAAAACTGTTGATTATAATTTTTAAATATCTATGTTTTGGCAATAAAAAATTTAATTATTTTCAGCAAAACGAAAGCTTGCAATAAAATAATTATAACCGGATAAGCTTTTAGAAATAGCGTATTCCATAAACATTTTGGGGTTTTAAAAGTACACTTGCTGCCTTAAAAAATACATATTTTATGTATAAAGCCTCAATCCAGCTATATGCAGTTCTTGTAGAGCTTTTTCTTTTGTGCTTTTCTGTGGGACCCTCTCTAATCTTCTGCTACTTTAGTAATCCAATCTTGCATTTCTATTTCTCTAGGAGTATTCAGATACTTAAATTTTTGATCGGTAAGGCAAACCGGAAGTATATGATGGAAATTTTCCAATTTCCGCAACGGGCGATTTTAGCTCAAAATGCCCATATATACAGATGAATGTATTTTTAAATAGTTTATCTCTCCCGCATAATGTAAAATATATGTACTTTTTACATTTAAAAAATTTTTGTATATTGCAAAAACTATTATGAATATTAAATAAATAAATTTCTACAACATTGTATGCTAAACCCCGATGAGCAATTTTATAATATATGAGTTACTAGGTAGAAAGATAACATAAAAGAGAATTAAAATTTGAGGAGGAGGAAGAGAAGGCGGAGGTGGCGATAAAACAAAACGGAACACACATATGAGTTTTAAAACATACATGCAATAATAAAGACTATATATTTTTTATATATTATGCATAAAATAACAATTTGAAAGAAGGCGGAACCGCGCGAATAAATGGGTTGAATAAGGTGCCTACAATATTGTACATTACGTACTTTTTTTTTTTTTAAGAAAAGTACTGAATCTGTAGATATACGCGAATGTCAAAAAAGATTTGTTTAGTAGGTAATTTAAAATAGCATAATGTTTACAATTTAAACAAAAAGGGGAAAAAAAGTGAAATTATAATAAATAATAAACAATAGTAATTAATTTAAATGTAATTATACATAAACTAGTGAATAATTACAATGAAAATATGTAATTAATAATTATTAGGTAAATATACAGAAATTACAACTATATAATTATTGAGTTTTGCTTTTCTATGGTTTCCATTATTTTTTCCCATATTTGAAAACAAAGTAAATTAATGGGGCGCACGCGCTTTTGCTTTAGTCGAAATTTCTAAGGTGGCTGCAATTAACATAGTATACCTATATATTTGGTTCTTTATTTACATTTTGTATACAAAAAAGACCTTATCAGTTAAAAGTTTATTTAATAATTTGTTATACTCCATATACAAATTCGTGTGTTATCTGGAAAAGAACATTGATTCATCAGTTTTATATTGAATCACGGATATAATAATGCTACGAAAAAAATTACATCAACAAATTGAAAGAAAACTAATTACTTATATACAAAATTAATTCTAAATTTTTGTTTTCTTTTTTTCACTAACCTATTTTAGAAAGATTCTTGAAAAACTTTAAAGTTTTAAAAAATACATGAAAGAATCGTGAAAAAAAGATGCTATGGCTGCGTCGGTGACAGAAAAGATTGAGGAAGATAATAATATTGAATCTGAATCTGAAGGTAGTAGTATTTTTCAATGTAGCTCAGTAATATCAACAGTACCGGACAGACATGGTTTTCTTGGTGGTACTCAATATAGTCCAGAAAGGTAGTTTACAAAAATAAAAGTTTTTTAAATAATTATTTAATAATTTATTGTTGTTTATAGAAAGCAAGTGGTACCGCCAGAAGTAATTCTTCGTCGAGAAAGAAAATGGATAAGAATGTTAAGTAAATGGAGTACATTTATGAATAATAATTATCGTAAAGTAAGAGAAAGATGTAGAAAAGGTATACCACCTTCAGTTCGACCCCGAGCTTGGTTTAATCTCTGTGGCGGTGCTTTACTTTTAAAAGACAATCAAAATTTGTACCAAGAACTAATAAAAAGACCAGGAGAATCAAAATATATTGATGATATTAAAAAAGATTTACATCGTCAATTTCCGCATCATGAAATGTTTATTGATAATGCACCAGGGCAACAAGAATTATTTCAAATTCTAAAAGCATATTCAATTTTAAATCCTAAAGTTGGATATTGTCAAGCTCAAGCACCTATTGCTGCTTTTTTATTAATGCATATGCCAGCTGTTCAAGCTTTCTGGTGCCTTGTTGCAATTTGTGATAAATATCTTATTGGTTATTACAGTCAAGGTATGGAAACTTTGCAAAGAGATGGAGATATTCTTTTTGCTTTATTAAAAAAAGTTTCCCCTGTTGCTTATAAACATTTGGTAAGATTTACTACAATTTTTTTAATTATTAAGATAATCAAAGAATTAAAACCGATTAAAACTTATTGTTTTTGCAGAAAAAGCAAAAAGTTGATCCAATCCTTTACATGACTGAATGGTTTCTATGTGTTTATACAAGAACGTTACCATGGGAAAGTATTTTGCGAATATGGGATATGTTTTTATGTGAAGGAGTTAAAGTGATTTTTAAAGTTGCTTTGGTTTTAATAAAAGGTTGTTTAGGGAGACCATGGCAGGTTAAAAAATGTCCAGCCTTATACAATACTCTAGAAGCTTTGAAAAATCCTCCTCAACAAATAATGGAAGAAGAGTATCTTGTTTATCAAGTAATATCATGATTATAAAAAATATTTAATTTTTTATTTTCAAATTAATAATTTACATAACAAATATTAAATATAATTTTAGATGCTGAAATTAAGTTTAACCGAAGAAGATTTTGAATATGAACATCAGCGTCAAGTTATCAAAAGAAGAGCAAAGGAACAGAATCAACAGCCAAATCATAACAATTGGAGTGATTGACGTTAAAAAATTGATATTTATAAATATTATTTAATGTGCCTTTCCTTAGACCCTATAACTACACTTGTGGATAAAGTTTTGGTGGATACAGTTGAAAAAAAAATTCCTATTTATATTAGCACCAAAAATTAATTTGTTTATCTTATAGTGTAGTTGGATTCTTATAAAAATCATATCACATTAAAAAAGAATGTAACAATAATTAAAAATGTATCCAAAAAAAAAAAAAGAAATGGGTCGTGCAATCATCTTTATAAATTAGTAAAGAAATTCTATATTTTCTATAAAATAAAATTTTTGAAAATCTTGTTGCCTCATCAGTATATGTAATTGTCAATAAATTTATGTATAAAAATCAGATAATTAAAAAGTACGTTGCCATTTTTTATAAATACATAAATTAAAAATAATTTTATAAAAAATGGTTTATATATTTGTATAATATCTATTTATGTAAGTAAAATTAAAAAGTATATTATTTTGTTTTGTCTCCTTTATTATGAAATTATAATTTAATATATTATATGTACAAAATAGTTTTTTAGTTTTTCTTATTAGCTATAAGTTATTTTTTTTTTCAGAAAATATATGTTACATAAAGTTTATATAAAATTAATATATAAATTTATTATAATTTATATTAATAGATATATATTATATCGAAATAAAGTATTAATGCATAATATTTTTTACGTTTAATAAAATAATAGTAAAAATGAAAATAAACATATATTAATACTAAAAATTTGTTGTTTCCTTTATTTATAATAATCTAATGCATACCTAATGTATCTAATGTATTATTTTACCGGGTTTTACATATTTTTTTATTTTTTGCCAGTAAAATAATTTTTTATGATTTATTTTCATTTTTTTTGCTACTTTTTTACTTGTTTTTATTCTCATCCTCTGTGCATGCACCTGGAATAAAGTTGTGAAAACACGCCTTTACTTTTTTCTGAGTCATTAAAAAATGTACATATTATAATAATAACAATAATAATAAATAGCATTAATTTTCATAACAATTTAGGTGCCTTATTGTAAATTGTGCTATTATCACATATTTATTAATAATAATGTGATTATTAAGTATTGTTTTTTAATTTAAATATTGTTTTTAATGAAAAAAATACAAATGTGAATAGTTAAATCGGAGTCTTGCAATTTTTATATTATAAATATACTCGCAAATATATGTATATATGAATAGTAAAATTAATAAAATGTTTATTTATTTAAATACCAAGTAAGTTTTTATAAAAACCATCATAACAATTCTAAAAACTTAAATTGTAAAATATAAATTAAGAATATCTGTAATTATTAGATTTTTATAAAAATCAATTAATTTTATTTTTTAGATTTACAAAAAAAAATGTTGATTATTTTTTTAAAATAAAATGAAAAATAAAATGCCTCAATTTGGTAGAAAAAAATCTTCAAAGTCTTTTCCAGTTAAAGTTTGCACTTTAGATGCAGAATTAGAATTTAATTTAGAGGTTAGATACGTCTATTCTAAATAATATTTAAAATCTTTTTTTAAATTACAATAATTTATAGGTAATAGAAAAATAAATATTTTTTAATGATTTTAGTGGCGAGCTACAGGAAGAGACTTATTTGATTTAGTATGTAGGACTATTGGCCTTCGAGAAACTTGGTATTTTGGGTTACAATACGAGGATTCAAAAGGGTTTATATCATGGCTAAAATTAGACAAAAAAGGTTTTATTTTGTTTTTTTTCTTTTCATTATTTTTTAAGTTACTGTCACACGTATTATATAATTGATTACTCAGTTCAAGATCAAGGAATTTCACAACAGCCAACTACTACTTTCATGTTCCTAGCCAAATTTTATCCCGAGGACATTGCAGAAGAACTTGTACAAGAAGTAACACAGCACCTTTTTTATTTACAAGTCAAACAAGCAATACTTTCAATGGATATTTATTGTCCTCCGGAGGCCTCTGTATTATTAGCATCTTATGCAGTACAAGCAAAGGTATAAATGTTTATATAGAGTTCTTTTTGCATCATGATAATAGCTAAATTATTTTATTATTTTAGTATGGAGATTATGACGAAGCATCTTATAGACCAGGAATGCTTGCTAGCGATGATTTACTGCCTCAAAGAGTTATTAATCAGTACCAGATGACACCGGAAATGTGGGAAGATAGGATTAAAATTTGGTATGCAGATCACAGAACAATGTCAAAAGATGAAGCAGAAATGGAATATTTGAAAGTTGCTCAAGATCTTGATATGTATGGCGTTAATTATTTTCCAATAAGTGTAATTATATTTATATTTTTGAAAGTTAAGTGCTGCATTTTTATTCTAATATTATCCTTTATTATTAGAACAAAAAAGAAACAGATTTGTGGCTTGGAGTAACAGCTTTGGGGTTGAACATCTACGAGAAAGAAAACAAATTAACGCCAAAGACGACATTTGCATGGTCAGAAATACGGCATATAAGTTTTGATGACAAAAAATTCATCATCAAGCCTGTGGATAAATCTTCACCAAACTTCGTTTTCTACTCACAGAAAGTCCGGATGAATAAATTGGTAAAAAAAAAATGTGATGTTGGTCTGAGCTGGGTGAAGGGTGGCTTACAAGTAGTTTTAGGTTGGGATGATGAAAATATTAGCAACAAAGATAATCGATCATTCTTTGTTAAGATTCTTGACCTGTGTATTGGAAACCACGACCTGTTCATGAGGCGGCGGAAGCCAGATTCCATGGAGGTTCAGCAGATGAAGGCTCAAGCAAAAGAAGAAAAATCTCGGTAATGGTTTTTAAACTTATTTACTTATTCCTCTGTTTTGTGTGAGTAAACATAATAAAAAAAATTTTTTTTGTGCATTTTATTACTAACAAAAATTTTTTATTTTTATTATTATTAATTAATTGCAATAGGTATATTTTTATTTTTTCTGTTTATTTGTACTATAGGTAAGAATAAATTTGGTATTTTTATTCAGAATTTTGAAAAAAGTATAAGCATGCATACTGATTAATATTGAAGTTTTTATACATATTTTTGTTTTGAAAAAGTATTTTTTGTAAGCTTAAAAAAAAAAATAATAATTAAACTTTCTAATCAGGCGGCAAATAGAAAGAAATAAATTAGCCAGAGAAAAGCAGTTAAGAGAAGCTGCAGAACGTGAAAAGGCGGCAATGGAACAAAGATTATTACAATATCAAGAAGAAATACGACTTGCAAATGAAGCTCTTGTAAGAAATATTTATAAATAGTTATATATAGCTTTTTTCTACTTATTTTATATAATTTATTTTAGAGACGATCAGAAGAAACAGCTGATTTATTAGCTGAAAAGAGCAGGGTCGCTGAAGAAGAAGCAATGCTTTTAAGTCAAAAAGCTTCCGAAGCAGAACAAGAAATTACTAGAATTAGATTAAGTAATATGAAAACAGAAGAGGAGAAAGTGCATTTAGAACAAAAAACGAGGGATGCAGTTCGCCTTACAGAAATGTTAGTTCAAGAATCAGAAAAAAGAGCCCTCGAGGAAAAGAAACTGAAGGATGAACTTTTACGAGCTCGAATAGCTGAGAAAGAAGCTAAAGAAAAATTATTAGAATTTCTTAGCAGGAATGCATACACAACTACAGTTTGTTTTATTTTTATTAATATTTTTTACTTATAATTTATTGGTATGTTTAATTTTGTTATATTTTTAGCCTGTCCCAAATCTATTTCCATCCACACAAGTTCTTCCATCAGACTTACAAGCCGACTTACAAACGCTTCAGCTGGATTCTGAACCAAGTGAAGTATCTTGTTACGATTTAATAGCTGATGGAGACGTAGACCAATTATCATTAGAAATTGAAAAAGAAAGAGTAGATTATTGGGAAAAAAGTAAACATTTACAAGAACAATTAAGAGAATTGAGATCTGAGATTGAAGTGTTAAAAGTTGGTGAAAAACAATGCGAATTAGATCAGCTACATGATGAACAAGTTAGGCTAGGGGAAAATAAATACAGTACACTAAAAAAAGTTAAGTCAGGTTCGACAAAAGCAAGAGTTGCTTTCTTTGAAGAACTTTAAAAGTAAAATTAAAAAAAAAAATAAATAAATCACATAGGCTGTGGTATCTAATTATATGCAATAATTTCCGCACAATTTCTATTATTGTGAATATTAATATTTTGTCTACAATATAATATTTATTATTCAAAAAAAATATTCCTAGTCCATAATTTGCAATTTTAAAATTTAATAAATCTTATTTTTAAAGATTTATTAATTCTTGTTTATGGTTTAATATAAATTTTAAAATTTATTTAAGTAATTTAATTTTTAATATAAAAATAAATACGGTAAATGTTAATAGTTAAGTTAAAGTAGTATTTTAAAAAAGTTTAAAAATTTATGAAACGAAATGCCATAAACATTTTAAAATATAAATATAGTTTTACAAATTAATGCAATATATCAATTCATGCAATCCACTTGTTATTTCTCACTTAATCATATTGCAACAACAATATTGTAGACAAAAAATATAAATTATGTTCAAGAACAATTCCAATTCTATGAAAAAATATAATGAAACGAGTTCTGCATGTGATAAATATGATAAACTACCAATTTTTAAATTCAAAGAATCCAAAATAGCTTTTTTTCAAATTTCAACGATTTTTATAAAACGGTATCAATATTTTAAAATTATTATTTTATTCAGATAAAGTACTTATTTTAGTTTTATCTCAATCCCAATCTATTTTATGAACTGGTATAATTTTGTATACTTGCCTTTAAAGTGCTAAAAAATTTCTTTATATAATTCCTCATTTTCTCGAAATTTGTCTTTTTTTTTTTGGCTTTTTCTGCCATCCAATCATTTAATTGTGAAATTTTTTTGACTTTAAACTTTTGGATTTCTCACGTTATTTTACATGTGTTTATCCATAATGAGAGACTTTATACAGGATTCTATAAAAGAGAATTAATTTCACAGAGTTTTTTGAAAAAGCCAAAGATTATATCAAAATTTTGTTCAAATGACAGATAAACTGGGAAAATGAAAAATCATAAAAGTTCATTCCTGCGAAAACCAAATTTTTAAATAGCTTTTCCAAAATAATTGAAATTAAAAATTTACAACTTTCAAGAACCTTTGAATCAAAAGTTATTGTATATTTTTTATGCTTATAAAATTTGGCTTAATAAATTTTTTCAATATACTTGATTTTTGAAAATGCTCACAAGATTTTTGATCTATTTAAGCCTTTGACTTATTGTTTAATTTACAAACTGATTAAATGCTTATTAAAAAAGGTTTGTTTTTAATACTAATAAATTACTATAATTTAAATTATTAGAATGCAAAAAAACTTATGTAAAAAAAAATAGAAATGTTAATTAATTTTTTTTTTTTAAATACTTGTTTATTGCGGCAACTGTAAATTTAAATTTTGCCTTATTATGTATAGTGCTTTGCAAAAGATTGTTAATAAAAAAAAATGTAGGTAATTCAATTTAATTTAATTATCGTATAATGATTGATAATGTATAACCAAGATTTTGTTTTTTTTTTTTTTGTAATATTTTTGTATGTATTTGATTGATAATTTAAATTTGTTATAATATACGTTGAAGACTGACTAAGTTTGTTTTGTTTTTTTTGAATTGTAACTTAACAAAAAGTAATTGTGTATATTTTACATACAAAAAAATGTATAACTGAGTGCCTTATATTATATTGATAATAACGAACAAATAAAAATTATATTTACAAATAATTTAATATATAAAATATGCATTTCATTTTTTTAAATTTACATCGATAACAAATTTATTCTATATACAGTCTTATAAGATCATCTTCTTTGATTGGTATGCCAGTAACGGGACATTTTTTATTGATTCTTAGTTCTTGTAAAATACATTGGTAACAATAAATAAATCCTGAAACTGATACAGCAGTATGAATCCTAGGTGGTTTTCGGCATTTTGGACATATTCCTTTATATTGTTTTGCTTGTTCAGGAATCTGTATTAAATTTATATTTAATAAAATTTAGCCAAAGTTTATATTTATATTTATATTTAATAAAATTTAACCCTCTATTAAATTTTATATTTAATAATTATTAGAATTTTATATTTAATAAAATTTAATAGAAAATAAAACGTAATGTTATAAAAAAGCATATCTTCTTACTGGTGGTGGAGGTGGAACTGGAAGAGCAGTTATATTAAAGTTATAATAATGTTCTTGGTTCCACCATTGCAAGAATTGTAGAAAAAAGGCACTTATTTCTATCGAACGGACCAAAGTAAGTCTTATAAATTCAAATGTGTTAATTGCAGTAAAACCACCTTGACTTAATTTTTTTAATAGTTCAATAAGACTTAGTTCTTCGTAATCTTTATTGTACGTTAAGGATATAGAAAGTAAACGTAAAGATAAAGTTGGATATTTAGAACGATCAGCAAGATATAATAAATACTGATATAAAGTCAAAGCTTCTTTTGTTGCATAAAAAACATTATAAATTTTAAAAAAGTATTTTTTTAACAATAAATTCCTTCCCTAAAATTGTTAATTTATTTAATATAAAATTTTATAATAATAAAAATTAATTATTCTTTTTATAATTTTTACCGTTGATGAATTAGTTGCATTAAATTCCCAATTCTTAATTTTTTTATGTAAATAAGGAAAAATTACTAATATTAAAAGAGATAAATTTAATTTTTTTTTATCAGGAGTATCTTGTATTTCAGAATTTTTTACAGTGATCCTTTTTAAACCATAGAATGATTCAGAAAATGAAGCAGCTATAAAAAATAATTTATAAAATTAAAGAATTTTTATAAAAGAACAAAAATTAATACAATTGTAATTGTTCTTACAATAATTCTTAAGATAATAATTTTGAAGTATAGTGTTAAAAATTAAATAAATTTCTTCATTCCAATGATACAACCAGTTGTATTTTTCAGGATTTACCGAAACCATAAACTAATAAGAAAAATGCCATTGTAAAATTAAGAAGATATTAATATTTCCTGGTTAATAATTTTAATTTATAATTACATGAATTATTTTTTTGGTGGCAGGATCAAGAGTAGCAGCTAATGCTTTTTGAGCCGCAATTTCAAAAATTGAAGGTTTTGTAAATGTGGTACCAGTTAAATGTGCACCTCGTTCTGCCATAATTTGATTTGAGATTATCAAGCTAATATTTTTATATTATATACACTTAAGATTTTATTTTGTCATTTGAATTTGCATTAATAGGATTTTCATGGATTACACATTTTATCTGTTCTACTACTAAAACGTATTTTAAAAAACTTAAAAAATTTTTTTTTTTTAAATTTAAAACTTATTGAATTATATAACATTGATAAATATATCAATGATAAAAAAAATTACTTCTTATTCCTTCATTATAAAATAAACATCTCCTGAAATTTGCAAACAAAGCTTTTTACCAGAGACTATATTTTTTACTATAATGTAGTCTCTGCTTCTTATGCTCCATCTGCAAAAAAAAAATAATAAAAAAAAATGTGATGAAGAATGCTGTCTGCTCTATATTATTGTGAAAATTGGACTATATTTTTTTTTTTTATTATAAACATAAAATAAACTGAAAAGTAATAAACTTATACCGAATCCAATATACCTAATACTTATTAAATAAGGCATTATAAAATTAACTTTTAAGATAATTGGATAAATGGGCCATAAATGATAAAGAATTAAAAGTTTTTTTAATACAATTAATTTTAATATTTTATATATTTACATAGCGAAGTATATTTACTTATTAATAAATTTGATGAAAAAAATTTTATGCAGAACACAAAATAACTGAACATATTGCCAATTTTTGTTTAAATAACAATTTATTTTGAACAATTATAATTTAATTTATTCAATCAATATTCCCATCCATCGAGTTTAGAATAATTACTAATTTTAGCTATTTTAGGATCTCCAGGTCTTAATACTATTGGCTGTTCCATATATTTACGAGTCAAATCAATGGGTACACCCCAATATTTATAAGTGATACATAAACCTAGGAAACTACAAGCAGCTGTACCAGCACATGTTGCTGCCATTAGTTCTGGAATTTCAACCCAGCCTTGCTTCCAAAGTTCACGTATTTTAAGACTTCTAATGAATTTAATCATTTTTTTAAAATTTGATTTCAAGTTTTATCACACTTCTTGGTTTAACCTTTCACATTCACATCAGTTTTTATATAGTCAATTTAACCTGCAACATGAAATTAACTTTATATTTTTATTTTATTCATTAAGTTTATTACTAAATTTAAAGTCAATTTTTCACATATATAGACAATTTTCTACATATTTAACAAATTTTTAGATGTTACCATACTATGGATGTTACTATACATTAGCTTTAACAAAGATGAACTGAAGATGTCTATTATACTTTATTATTATTTAACAAAGAACAAGTAAAAATATTCTATTCTTCACTTACCTAGTTAAAGGAGTTATTTTTTTATTTCAACTGCAATTAACAAGTATTTATTATTTATGTATATTCTGAATTTTTCTTTATTTTGATTTGAAATGATATTCTGTATACCAGTTTCTTTGATATATCCAGATTGCATAACAAAAATACAAAAATATATATAGTGTCCGTGACAGATACTATACCATATGATTATTAATTTATTATGAAAGAATTGTGTTGTATATAGTTTGCAAAATAAAATTGTATGAATTAAAATAAAGGATTTTGTTTATGATGATTAAGTATCACCTATATATTTATTTTAAATATTTCTAAGTTTTTAAAATTATAGTTTTTTAAAATTTTATATTCAAATATACCGGGATATCTAACTGATAACGGAGCACGCGCAGTACACGAAACACTGTTGTGATTTGGCGCGCCATATCGTTCTTAACCTTAACCTTACAAACAGTGATTTGATTTGAAGAATTGTCAACAAACAGAAGCTAGAAGTTAATTTGTGAAAAATTATGTGTATTTATCGTTGAAAAACTTCACTTACTATTTCAAACTTTTTTAGTAAAAGACAAAACAGTCTAATAAGGCTGTTAATAAATTATTCAAGTTGCGTAATAAAAAAATAATGATGCATAGGCGAGGAGGGAAACGGATTCGGATGGATGATCCGGTCCCTCCGGAGTATGAAACCGCAATAACTCCAATGACACCATTTAATGAATCTTATGGTGATGACCATCACCAACAAACATATTCTTACTCGCATGAAAATCAGCAAGCCTCAACATCTCAACAACATCAAGAGTCCCCTAATCAGTTGCATCAGCAGCAAAATTATAACCAAGACTTATCAACATCATCCAACTATGATCAACCTCAGTCTATGGAGCATTCACCTATAGCAGCTCCTCCCAGCAATATGAGAATAACAAGAAATACTAGAGCTCGCCTACAAGGTGGACCTATACAAAAACCTAAGTATAAAGAAGATGATTTAGATTTTTTACCAACTTTAACTCATCATGTTCCTACAAAAGGAAGGGGTGGAGGAAGAGGCCGGGGTAGAAAAGCCCACCAGCCTCATCACCATATTTTGGAAGATGAAGCTAGCTTATATTTTATTGTAAGAAATAGTAGAACTTCACTTACAGGTGTGGTTGACGATTGGATTGAGAAATATAAAATTAACAGAGAAGGGGCTTTATTAATGTTGATGCAGTTCTTTATTAGTGCCAGTGGATGTAAAGGTAAAATAACTCCAGAAATGCAGACATTGGAACATGTTCATATTATTCGAAGAATGACAGAAGAATTTGATGAAGAAAGTGGAGAATATCCTTTAATAATGTCAGGTCAGCAATGGAAAAAATTTAAGTCCAATTTTTGCGAATTTGTTCAAATTTTAGTAAAGCAATGCCAATATTCAATTATATATGATCAATTTTTAATGGATAATATTATTTCTCTTTTAACGGGATTATCCGATTCTCAAGTTAGAGCATTTAGACATACAGCTACTTTAGCTGCTATGAAGCTTATGACTGCATTAGTAGATGTTGCATTAACAGTATCAATTAATTTGGACAACACTCAGCGCCAATATGAAGCTGAAAGGCAAAAGGCAAGAGAAAAACGAGCTGCCGATAGATTAGAATCTCTTATGGCTAAAAGGAAAGAACTTGAGGAAAATATGGATGAAATAAAAAACATGTTGACTTACATGTTTAAATCAGTTTTTGTACATCGGTACAGAGATACATTACCTGAAATAAGAGCTATATGTATGGCTGAAATTGGAGTTTGGATGAAAAAATTCCATCAGAATTTCCTTGATGATTCTTATTTAAAATACATTGGTTGGACTTTGCATGATAAAGTAGGAGAAGTTAGATTAAAGTGCCTACAAGCTTTGCAACCACTTTATGCTTCTGAAGAATTAAAGACTAAATTAGAACTCTTTACAAGTAAATTTAAAGATCGTATTGTGGCAATGACACTAGATAAAGAATATGACGTAGCAGTACAAGCTGTAAAATTAGTTATTTCTATCCATAAGCATCATAGAGAAATTTTAACAGATAAAGATTGTGAACATGTCTATGAACTTGTTTATTCATCTCACAGAGCTGTAGCTCAGGCAGCTGGAGAATTTTTAAATGAACGTCTCTTTACTCCAGAAGAAGAAGTAGAAGTTAAAACAAAACGTGGAAAAAAAAGACTACCAAACACTCCATTTATTAGAGATTTAGTTTTGTTTTTCATAGAATCAGAATTACATGAGCATGGAGCATATTTGGTTGATTCTTTAATTGAAACTAACCCAATGATGAAAGATTGGGAATGTATGACTGATTTACTTCTTGAAGAAGCTGGACCAAACGAAGAACCTTTGGATAATCAAAAAGAAACATCATTGATTGAAATAATGGTTTGTTGTATAAAGCAAGCTGCAACTGGTGAAGCTCCAGTTGGTCGAGGCCCAAATCGAAAGATTTTGTCAGCTAAAGAATCAAAACAAGTTCAGGAAGACAAACAAAGATTGACGGAACATTTTATTCAAACTCTACCTCTATTACTTGATAAATATAGAGTTGATCCTGAAAAATTAGCAAATTTATTAATAATTCCGCAATATTTTGAATTAGATATGTACACAAAATCCAGACAAGAAAAAAATTTAGAATCTTTATTAAAGAAAATTGATGATATTGTTGCCAGATCACATGATTCTGAAGTTTTAGAAACAACAGCTAAAACATTAGAATATATGTGTTCAGATGGTTCACCTATTTTCAGAATATGTGATATTGCAAGATCTACACTAATTGATTCCATTGTTATTAAATATCGAGAAGCTATTGAAGAATTTCGTGATCTTATTGAAGGAAACGAGCAACCAAATGAAGATGAAATTTTTGGAGTTGTCGAATCGCTAAAGAAAGTTGCTATTTTTTCGAGTTGTCATAATATGAATTCAACAGATATTTGGGATTCTTTATTTAAAGACGTTCAGGAAGCTAAATATAAACGATTACCAGATGAGGCAATTAAATACTGTGTTAGTTCATGTTTCTTTTCAATTCTTTGGTCCCAAAACCATTTAGTTGAAAATACTGATTCCAATAATAGAACCGAAGATGAAGCAAAAAAATTGAAAAATCGTTTGTACGAATTTATGGAGTGTATGTGTTATTTTGTTGATCCTAGTAATGTAGAAGATGGAATTTCAAATTTATTAAGAGAAGAGTCTTATAATACTATATGCGATTTATTAGTTATATTTTGCAACCAGTTATCATCTCATACAAATCCATTGCTTCATCAGTTGATTTATGATCCAAATCAATCGATGCAAGAAATGTTAAATAATTTCATTCAACAATTTGTATTTTTTGATGAAGAAGATGATGAGAATGATGAACATTCTAAAATTGAAGAACTTCATAAAAAAAGAAACTTTTTAGCAGGATATTGTAAATTAATCGTGTACAACATGTTACCAACCAGAGCAGCAGCTGAAATTTTTAAGCATTATGTTAAATATTACAATGATTATGGAGATATCATAAAAACTACTTTAGGTAAAGCAAGAGATATAAATAAAACTAACTGTGCTTTAACGATGCAACAGAGTCTGAATATATTATACAATGAAGTTGCTGACGAACAAGGAAAAATAAATAGAAACAGTGAAGATTTTACCTCTATAAAGGAACTTGCTAAGAGATTTGCTCTTTCTTTTGGATTAGATGCTGTGAAAAACAGAGAAGCAATAACCGCTTTACATAGGGCTGGCATATTATTTGCTGTAACAGTAGCTGATGGTGCAGATTTAGATCCAACAAGTCCGCCACCTCGATTAACGTATTTAGAAATTTTAGCAGAATTTACAAATAAACTTCTTAAGCAAGATAAAAAAGTTGTACTAAATTTTTTGGAAAAAAGACTTCAAGCAGGAATGCCATCTTCAAGAGGTGAAGACTGGCAACCTTTACTTTTGTATAGAAACAGTTTGCTTCATGGGGAAACTGATCAAGTACCAGTAACTAGTAAACGAGCATATACAAGACGCAGGAAAGATCAAATAAACGAAGAAGAAGAAGCAGATGATCAAGAAGATGGTTCCGATCATGAAATAGGTTACTAAAAAAATTTGTAATTTTTTTTTTTTTTTTTTTGTAATCATTTATTTCAAAATTATCATCATACAAAAAACTTTACTTTATATTGTATATAAGCGTAATATATTTAATTTAGAATTCTTTAATATATTAATTAAATTCTTGAAAAATTATAATTTTTAAGTGAAATTATAGATAATATATATATTTTTACTGATTAGTTATAGAAATAAAGTAAATAAATTTAAGAGCATCTTTTTAATTTTCAAATAAAATAAAAAAATCCTTTTTTTTCTATTTTTAATTAATATTTATTATTTTTATCATCATTTTTATTTTATTAATGTAACCAAGAGACTACAAAAGACTATATTATAAATTATAACAATATATAAATATTTTTTTTTACATAATCTTGCATTCAATTGTAAAAAAAATACCTAATTATAAAAAATAAAATTTTTTCTATAAAATAGAGTATTTGTACAATTTAAAAAAATTATTATACCTATATTCCTTTAATAGTCCTGTCGCCAGCAATGCTATTTAATGCCATAAAATGCCATAAAAGTTCCATGGAAAAAAATGGTTGGTATTTATGTTTTTTGACCCGGTAAATACGAATTCGGGGTCTATTTCTCAAAATTGACCACGAATTTCGCAAAATAGACCCCGGATTCGTGTTTAGCGGGTCAAAAAATATAAATACCACCCATTTTTTTCCATGGAACTTTTATGCTATTTTAAGATTTTATGGCATTAAATAGCATTGCTGGCAACAGGCAGAAGGCCATGCCCCCTCCCTCCTCCGAAATGAAAAATAGTTATATATTCTTAGCTCTATTTTCAAAAATTTTTAATTGTTTTTTAATAAATATAACTTTTACAGGGGCGTAGCCAGGGGGGGCGAAGGGGGCGATCGCCCCCTCCAAAGGCCTGGGGCGCCAAATAAATCTAAGGGCGCAAAATTCGTATTTGCGCTAATTGCGTTTAATTTATTATGATAAATATTTCAAATATTATAATACTTTGATATTTTTTTATAATCACGGTTCAAGATTTAGGAAAATTAAAAAAAAAAAAAAAAAAAAAAAAAAAATTATTTTAGATGGTATATTATGATCTCACAAAAAAAAATTTAATGTTTGGTAAATAGAAATTTATCAAAAAAAAATTTTTTTTTTAATTTTATTTGTCATATGGCATGGCGGATGTTTGAAGAAATAATATAATATAGTGAAATTTATATGTGCTTGTTCTCAGAAATAGATTTTGATATGTTGTGAAGTAGTGAAATTGTATAGTTGAAATTGACCAGAAAAGGGATGTACTATATACATAGGCACATATAAAAATAGTAGTATTATTTTAATTGCTTTATCATATAAACAATTTTTTTAGCATTAGAAAAAAAAAAATTACGAGTCTAGCACGCATCTGTGATTTTTAAGTTAGATTTTTTTTTCGCGATCTTGGAAGTATTGTTTGGATTTATTTAAAAAAAGTGTTAATTAAATTATTAATTAAACACATTATAATCATTCATATTATAATCATTTATTAAGCCGAAACTACATGTAGAAATCAAAACTATCTAATTATATAACTATGCAGATATTATTCATAATTTTCAACAAGTAAATTTCGTACAGAAATCTCTAAAATAATGGTCGCATTCCGCCCATGGCGCAACGAATGTGAGAATTTACAAAAAAAATTGAGAATACTCGAAATTTTTTATTAATATTCTCAATTTAGTATATTTACGATTTTTTTCGAATATTTACAATTTTTTTGAAAATATGCTAATTTTTCGAGAATGTGTACACTAGAACAGGGCCTAAAATTGGAGTTTTAAGAAAAACTTGGCTCCCCGGGTTTTTTCGTAATCTTTTAGTCATAAAAGGCCCCAGCTCCAAGGATTTTGCTTTTGCTTTTCAAAAAAGTGTGCCTGTAAGCACCTCAATTTTCCCATTGAAATAACACGAGAATATTGACTTTTCAGCTTTCTAATTCTTTACAAAGCTTGCAAAATGTTTTGAAAAGCTACTAATCGATTGAAAGTACTATTTAAATATATAAAAAACAATACCCAACCTCAAGTAGCCAAAAAAATATTTTTAAATCGATTTTACCGGTAATAAACGTAAAAAAAATCCCCATTAAAATAACAGTTTCATGTAATTTAAATAGAGCATTTTTTTACGTTTATTACTTGGTAAAATCGCTTTAGAAATATTTTTTTTGGCTACTTGAGGTTGGGTATCGTTTTTTATATGTTTTAATAGTACTTTCCATCAATTACCAGCTTACCATCTTACCAGAAAACATTCTGCAAGCGCTGTAAAAAATTAGAAAGCTGAAAAGTCAAAATTCCCATGTTATTTAAATGGGAAAATTGAGGTGCTTACAGGCACGCTTTTTTGAAAAGCAAAAGCAAAATCCTTGGAGCTGGGGACTTTTTATGACCAAAAATTCACGAAAAAACCCGGGGAGCCAAGTTTTTCTTAAAGCTACAATTTTAGGTCCACTCTAATGTACATATACTATTATTTTTGTTAATATAAGAGAGTTACTTTTTACAGAGTGGATAAAACGCAATTTTTCTTTCTCAGAGGGGGGAAAACGCGTTTTTCATATCAAAAAGAGTTTTCGACTCGCTAGTATGAAAAATTACAAAAATTTTAGGGCGCCGTAACCCTATTTTTGGGGCGCCTGACCAAAAATTTGAAATCACCCCCTCCAAAACCAATTTCTGGATACGCCCCTGTTTTAAACAATTTAAAATAAAAAACGATTAAATTTTGATTCTTACTATACAAATTTAAAACATAATTATTAGTTATTTAGGTTCTGCCCCCCCCCCTGCTTGAAATTTGTTGTCCCCCTTCGAAAAAAACTTCTGGATACGTGTATATAGGTATTATTCGATCCACCGTCACGTAGTAAAAATAATAATAACTATAGTCATCTAAAAATATTATACTTATTACTTTACAAATTAATCCAACAATACCAATAAAAAAAAAGTTTGGTATTTGTACATTTCTACAAGAAAATACGTTTAATGAGCACCAAACATGAAAAAAAAAATCGACGAGGCCGCGACTACCACCATGATTTTCTGGTAGTTTGGACCTTATAGAATGCAAAAAAAATTGTGAACACGAAGTCAGTGATTGATGCTAAATAGTATATTACGGTCCTAGGCCAGAAAAATAAAGAATGTCCCAAATCCCACGTAAATTACCTTTCGAGGCGAAGCCGAGGATGGTAAACTGCGATTTGGGTCATTCTTTGTTTATGGCCGAGGATTGTAGAAAATTTTTCTGCGACTGTGGCGAAAAACAGAGCGAGAAAGGGCCGCAGTACAGAAAAAGATTTTTACACTTTTATGTCAAAACCGAGTTTTTCGTACCTGAGCTATCCCGAATTTTCAAAATAACTTTTTTTGTAAATAAAATTTAAAAAATTAGATGAAAAAATCTAATTTCCAGGGAAAAACCATTCCAAAAGGAAAAAAAACTTCTTTTTACGATGAAATTTAGCCAAGTTATCGTCAATTTAAGCATTTACTCAAATTTGTCTTAAATGATTGAAATTCTATTGAAATATGCGCCTGTTTATGAACTAAAATATGCAATAAGATCAGATGTATATATTATATATAATCCCTGACAATCAGATTTTTTACCTATTTTTTAAAATTTTATTTACCTAAAAAGTTATTTTGAAAATTTTGGGTAGCTCAGATACGAAAATCACGGTTTTTAACATAAGAGTGGCAAAATTTTTTTGGCATCCATCGCCGATTTCGTGTTCACGTTTTTTTTTGCATTCTATAGGGTTCAAACTACCAGAAAATCATGGTGGTAGTCGCGGCCTCGTAAATTTATTTTTTTTCATTTTTGATGCTTATAAAAAACGTACCTACTTTCTCGTAGAAATGCACATTTGCACATGGGGGATTTTCTCCAGTCAAATCGCGGTTTAGGGTGTATTTTCACTGGCCAACATAAGATTTGCTCTACTATATGTTTTTTGGGTCGCTGATCACGAAAATCGGGATCTTTTCCAGGAGATATTTTCGGAACTCCCTTAAATTTGCAAAAACTACCCCATATAAGGGAAGAATTGGTTAAGAGAGTTTTTTAGGCCGCTGATTAAGAATTTGAGGTAATTTTATTTTTATGTAAGTACTGATATTTGGAATAATGGTTTTTAATCGATATCTCGAATCTGATACTTAATTTTTTTTTAATTTTTTCACCATAATTTTCGTCAAAAAAAAATACAAAAAACACCAATTTTTTTTTTCCTCAGGAAGCTAACAAACGGTTTTTAAAAAAAGTATGTATGTGTGTGTGTATGTGTATGTATGTAACCGGTGAAATTTCACAACCATTATGGAATTATAAAAGTAAACATAATATTTTATTGACCAGAATTGGAGCTGAACTTAATTTTTTATTGTTTTAAATTATTTAAAATAAATAAAACAATACAAATTATTTTGATGTGTAACAATTTTTTTATTTCACAATATTTCACCAACAAATCCGTTGGCCTCTTCAGGTGATCTGAATACAAAAATTAATATAATTTTTTCTTAATTACTAATGAACAAAATGAGAATTTAAAAAAAATTTTTTATATTAACAATGTGTTAAACTTACATAAAAATACTTGTTTTTTTGAGCCCTAATTTTTTTTTTCAAAAATATTTTCATTAAAAAATCTTAAGCTACTTTTTTTTTTTTTTATTATGGAGGTGACCTCATTTTTTTCCATGAAAGTACCAATATCTAGAAGTATCGTTTTAACTCGATATCTTGAATCTCATAATTAATTTTTTTTAAATTTTTTTCTCAAAAGTTTTGTCACCAAAAAATTCAAAAAATACTAATTTTTTTTTTCTTTTTGGACGCAGTACTTAATTTATTTCTATGGGAGGACTCGTTTTAGAAATATCCTTTATAGTAATTTTTTGGATCTGATACGTAATTTTTTCAAAATTTTTTTATTGCCCTTTATTATTGCCCTTTATAAGAAAAAGGAATTTTCTCGCTAAAAAGCATTTTGCTAGATACAGATCGTAATAATAATAATACAGCTTGCAAATCTCACGCGATGCAGAAATATACAGAAGTTATCAATTATTATCAGAGACCAACTGTAACAAATAATAAAATAAAATAACTTATAGCTTGAAATTATTAGGGTAGATTCACCAGTGAATGACCGGTTACAATCTAGTAAATGACCACTCGTTTTCCATAAGAAATACATGGTATTGGTCATTCACTGGCGCCGGTCATTCACTGGTGCATCTACCCTAAATTAGTTTTAATTTGATATTTACTAACATTACACACATTTACAATTACAAACATATACTTGAGTTTTCAAATAAGTCAATTAAAAATGAAAAAGGAGCCTAAAATATTAAAAATTAATTTTAGATAAGATAATAATCATATAAAAATAAATATAAATTAATTTGATAAAATTAAATTATTTTCAAGTTATTATAAGTTATCATGTAAGTAACATTTTCCTCCAGTATCTTTGAGTTTAAGCGTGGTGTATGTAATTAAATTATATAATATTTGTCTAGCTGGAAAAGATTAGCACCTCGAGAATTTTAAGCGTATCTTGTAGAAAAATGATCCGAAAGCATTCGGGTAAATTGCATCTTGTTAATAAATCTTTAATCTAACCTTATACGGAAGCTCATGATTTTAGATTAAAAGGATTGGGATTTGTTGCCAAAAATAGGTAAAAAAACGTTAAAAAAAAATTTTTTTCATGGTCAATTTCATAAATTTAATTTTGGCCCTAAAAAATATTATTTTTTGATCAAATTTTAACCTTATATTTTTTGACTCTTAAACTTTACAGAAGCACTGGTTTAAAAACAAAAATATTTTAAATATTATTTATAACAATTTGAAATTAATTTACCAATTGTAATAATTATAATTATAATAATTTTCTAATTGTCTTATCGGAATAATTTTTTTTTTAATTGATAGATAATTACTTCTAGATTTTAAGTTCAAAATATCAAGGTTACTGAGGCCCTCGTTTGATAGTGATATCAAAAAATAGCGAATGAATTGGAATGTAATTATTACTGTGCCCATTGTTTTTTTTTATCTGGGGTGATAACATTTAATGCACAATGGTTCATTTGAATAAATATTACATAAAAAAGCAGTCGCTCCTTTTCTATCTTATTGCTTATCTTATAATTATCTAGTAATTATCTATCAATTAAAAAAAAAAAAATTATTCCGATAAGACAATTACAATAGAATTTAGTAAATTAAAAAATTTTGTGGTTAAAATTTTGTCAGAAAATAATAATTTTGAATGCCACACATAGATGAAAGGTATCTTAACTATAGATTCAATTTACTTGAATGCTTTCGGATCATTTTTTTAAAAACTAAAAAAATTAAAATTCCGGAGGTGTCAATCTTTTCCAGCTATAGATAGTAGGCCTTAGCTCAGTCGTAAAAATTATTCCCTCAGTATATAGAAAATTATTTTGAAGAAAGATTTATTAAAAAGTAAAAACAGGATAAAATTTATAAATATACATTTTAATTAAATTAAGTGAGAATGCGTAATAATATTACAAGAAAGGTATTTATATTATTTTATTTATTCAGTGAAAAAATATTCATAATTTTTAAAATAAAGAAATAAAAAATATAATATTATAGGTATTCTGTATATTTATAAAACTTTATTAAAAAATATAAAAATAATTTTATCAAATTTAATATGAATTCAATTGTTAATTTCCAATAAATTAGACAATAATATGTATAATAATTCTGAAAATTTTTCTTAAATAATCGAAATTCGTAAAAAATCAACCAGCACAGAATTTTTTAATTTTTATGACCATTTTTAAAGCAAATATAACTATTTAATTTCCGATTAAATCGTGAACTTTATTTATAATAAAAAATTGTATAAGGACAAGTTTAATTGTTTATTTTTAAATGCGAATGATGAGTATAATTTTTAATTAAATTAAGATTAAATTTAGTGCAAAAAAAAAAATTTAATTTTAAATTCAATAGTTTAAAAATATTTTATAGTGATTCGTTTTCAAAAAGAAGTTTTTTTGTGTACCTACAAAAATTTTTATTAATAAAAAAAAAATAATTTGAGGACAATGAACCGAATGTTTACTTTATTTTTAATTATTTTTTTTATTATATTTAAAAAATGTATTATATTAAGTAATTTTACAAATTTTGATACTAAAAAAGAATAATTCATTTAATTTAATAATAAATTATTGAGTAAATATTAAAAAAATGGTTATTAATTTAATTACACAACTACGTGGCTCATTTTAATTTTTTTTTTTATTCTGGTGCTGAAATTTTTTTGAAATTTTATGCATAAAATAACAAACATTTGTAGGTAAATTTATCTTGTATCGGTAAAAAACGATTCCCGTCTAAAAAATATGTGTTATATAAATAAACTTATAATTACATTTTGATAAGTTAATCAAAGTGACTTTAATAATTGCAAAATATAAAATAATAATTGCATATAATATTGCTCTACAAATTAAAAACCTCAACATAGAAATGTATATGAAAAATTTTTATATAGATGTAATCGTTATCAAATTCTCTAACTGATGGTGCAAAAATTATTTCCTTATCTCTTATCATTAGCGTTATCCGATGGCACATGGGCAGGGTTTTAGGTATTGAAAAAAAATTTTTATGGATAAAATATATTCATGTTAACATGGAACATGTTCGTTGGATGGGGTATCTGAAAAAGTCTGACTCGGTAGGGAGGGAAGGGGTGAAATGGACTTAGAATATTTTCAATTTAGGGACCTTTGGTCGAGAAGTGCCTATAGGGACCATTGGTGCAGACTTTTTAAAGAATTTATTGTAAAAATGAATAAAAAATAAACTTATATTATTTAAAAAACAATAATAATTTGAAAATTTAATTAATTTTGTTCACTTTGATGAGTAAGCAGCTTGATTTCTATAATAAAATTTTAAATTTAAATATTTTGATACAAATATTGATATTATGAACAGAATAGATACATTATTATCAGTGTTATAAAGGCTCACACACAAACTCATGGGCACGAGCAAAAAGTACACGAGCACGAGCAAAGGTAGTATATAGTGGGAGTTAGAATGGAGGGGCTAAAGAGGAGAAATTAAAAATATTAATCCCACTTTGTTCGATATTGTTCGTGCTCGTATGCTTTTTTGCTCGTGCCCATGAGTTTGTGTGTGAGCCTTAACTGAACATGTTCCATGCTCGTTGGGTGTGTTGTTACACAAACAGGCTAAACATTTTTTTTGTACATATTGAGGTTTTTCTTACGTATTTTCTCATGCAACGTGTCTTTTGAGACTCAATACTTATAAATTGACACATGTTTGGTAAAATTTTATTTTGAAACAATATATTCAAAAATAAATTTCTAGCATAATTTTATTTTTTAAATTTATTTATTATAACTTCAATATGATAAACAAAAAAGTAGATATATCTAATGAATCTGAAATTTTTTTTTATTAAGAGTCTAAAAATATACCTTGGTGCATAATATAAACTTATAAAAAAAAAAAAAAAAAAACACTGTATTGCTATTGAGTACTGACAATTTTCATCCGTTAAAAATTACTTAATAATTAAATTCTTATTTTATAAACTTAATTATATTTCAAATTATTATCTAAAATGTAAATTTTATTTTCCTATATCATATTATAAACTATTGTAAAAGGATTTGTCCCGTTAATTTTTAAAAAATAAAAAAAAAAATTCAAAATATTTATAATTATTTGGTAAACTGTTGATTCTTAAATGAGAAATGGACTTTTCCAGAGCAAAGATGTATATTATAAATATTGTTTGCAACGTTTCGAGTCTTTATAAGACTCCTTTTCAAGGGATTCTATTAAGTAATTTTTGAAAATTACTGAGTCATATGTGCACGGTGACCTGGAAGCGTTTTATTATTCGATCAAAATGACAAAAAAAACTGTATGGTGGGGTGTTTTCTACACTAAAAAATGTCTACGAATTTCCTATCCGGACCTTCTATCCAGCTACTTTAAGCGTTTGCTGTCAATATTTTCATATTTTTAATATTGTCTTGATTTTTATAATGAATTTCCTTAAAATTATGATTCTGAAAACCGACAAAATTCGATTTTTCTCATATAAGACGTGGTCGAATTTCTGGGGAAAAAATATACAAGATCCTCTTGTAAATAATATTCAGAAAAACATATTTTGAAAACTGATAACCTTTTATAATGGATTTCCTCAAAATTGGGACCCTGAAACACGACAAAAATCGATTTTTCTCATATAAGAGGTAATCAAAAGCGAAAATAAATGGTTTCATAGGATTCCTGGGGAAAAAATACATAAGTATTTTTTATTAAATAATATTTAGGAAATTTTATTTTGTAAACTAATATACTTTTATGATTGATTTCCTAAAAATTGGGACCCCAAAACATGACAAAAGTCGATCTTTCTCATATAAGAAGTGGTCAAAAGCTAAAATAAATGGTTTCATCGGATTCCTAGGGAAAAAGTATACAAGACCTTCTTTTAAATAATAATCAGAAAAACTTATTTTGAAAACTGCTAACTTTTTATAATAGATTTCCTTAAAATTGGGACCCTAAAAACTAATAAAATCGATTTTTCTCCTATAAAACGTGGTCAAAAGCTAAAATAAATGGTTCCATCGAATTCTTAGGGAAAAAATAGACAAGTCCCTCTTGTTAATAATATACAGAAAAATTTATTCAGAAAACTACAAAACTTTTAAAATTGGTCCCCTTGAAATTTGGACCCTAAAAGGCAACGAAAATCGATTTTTCTCCTATAAAACGTGGTCAAAAAGTAAAATCAATGGTTTCATCGGATTCCTGGGGAAAAAATACTAAAGTATATCAATTGGAACATAATTTTAAACGTAATTTTAATCCACTGGAAAAACTGAAAGTTTTGAGAAAATCCCAATTTTAAAAAGGCTAAAAAAAAACTTTCGAGAGCTATCGTGGGCTCAAAAATCGATGTTTTGATCTAATTCCAACGAGAAACTTATTTTTTTTACTTATATTTTAGAGTTCTGCAGGCGCGTTAGGAATCCTGGGTACTTCGAAAAAAAAGCCAGTCTTATAAAAAAATTCAAATCATCATTATTCAAATTATGAAAATATTGACAGCAAACGCTTAAAGCAGCTGGATAGAAGGTCCGGATAGAAAATTCGTAGACATTTTTTAGTGTAGAAAAGACCCTAACATACAGTTTTTTTTTGTCATTTTGATCGCATAATAAAACGCTTCCAGGTCACCGTGATGTGGTGACTGTTTAAAAAAATTTTTTTGTTAACAGTAAAAATTTTGATGTTCTACTTCAAACACCATGAATTATAACGAGCCATTAAACAACAAATAAAAAGTATGTGACAATCTATGTCTGAAAATAGTATATTTGTATCCTTGACCGCAAAAATAAAGAATGGCCCAGATCAGCAGTTAAATTGCGATCCATGGCGAAGCCGAGGATCTAGGGCATCCTTTTTTTTTACGGCAGAGCACAAAAATTGCTATTTTTTAAGGAAAGAACAAAATATTGGTTTCGACTTTGCATGTAGTTGTATGCACAAGCAAGTTGAACCCCATATTTTGTCCCGTGATTTAAAACATAGTTTTACATATACCGGGCAAAATAGGATAGAAAATAGGCTTTTTTTACCCTAGATATGTAAATAATTTTTCTTCGTCATTAGCAAGGAAACGCGTATTTCTGAATCGAGTCATCAGAGGTGGAATCCAAACAGGTAGTTTTTAGATTATATACTTTGGTATATAAATAGAGGTCAAACCTAAAAAATATGAATTAATAGTATATTACGAGCCAGAAAAGTAAAGAATGACTTAAATCGCATGTAAATTACCATCTGAGGCGAAGCCGAGGTTGGTAAACTGCGCGATTTGGGTCATTCTTTATTTATGGACAAGGGTCGTATACGATTTTTCTTCGTCAGCGACTGGGAAATACGTGCTTTCTGGCCGCTGACAAGAAAAATATAAATAGAAGCATTATTATATGCAGAAATATTAAGAATTATGATTTATTATATACGTTTATTAAACATTGATATGATATAATAATTAATAATATTATATTAAATTAAGAAATTATTTTTACGATCGACGTTAATTTATAATTAAATAATTATTATGTAGGATTGCATCAATCCACCTGAAATCTACCTTTATTATGATTAATTTTCTATGATTTCATTTACGTTTTTTTTATATTTTTTTAATATTGTATTAGTAGATTCTGTAGTTTTTCTTAAATTCTTTTATCTATGTTCAAGTAGGATCTTTCTAGAAAATATGTTCGTTATATATAATGTTTCCGGTATCATCTGTTTTTTAAGTAGTATGCATCGTATGATTTTGTTAACGTATAAATTTTGTCGTTAAAAAATGCTTGTTTCTTAGCTAGAAAATTCCAGAATAGAACACTCTAGAAAAAGAGATAAAATGTATAAAAGCTGCCAGATTTTGGTCGTGGGCGGCAGTCGATTGTAGCACTTATCGTAGTACGTTGCACATGTAGTTTTATTATATATAAAGTAGCTTAAATGTATTTTGTGAGATATGTGTATTTTTCTGATAGCTTGTATCAATAAAGATGTTGTGCAGTTTTACTTTTAAATCTAAATAAAAGTGTTGCAAAATTATTTGAAAATTCTAAGCCTATTCCTACAAAATTGGGGGCCCATACCGGAATAGCAATATTCTAAATACGGAAAAGGCCTAGCGTTTTCAAAGGTGAAAAATAAGTTCCTGGAGTATATATAAGACCGCAAGGAGGCGAAGTTTTATTTTTTGCTATGGTGAAGCTGTACCTTGGAGTAAGTACTTAGGAACTTATATATGGGACGCAGGTGGTCCTAAGGAGAAGACGACGCTGCAGGAGTTTGTAATCCCGAGAAGGTGTTTCGGCAGGGAGTCCCGGTTCCCGTAGGAGGTGGATACCGACAGGAGTAGCTAGTGTCTGCAGGTGGCGGTCACTGGTAAAGTGGATTTATAAGCTGCAGGAGGTTGCGGCGCTGTTAAGATTGTGTCGTTACGGTTGCATCGTTGCTGAGGGTGCATCGTTATTAAGGTTGCATAGTATATATATATATATATATATATAAGGTTGCATATTTTGAGGTAAGCGACTATATTAATATAAGGGGATATACTAAGGCAATCTGGAGTGTTCAATTAAGTCGGGAAAGGCTGTATTAAAGAGAGTACAACCGTTACGTGCAGCGAAATCGTCTGTTGTAAAGGCGCAGCGGGAAAGGAGCGCGAGGAAAAGGGTTAAAAAAAATATAGCTTACGGTGTAGAAGAAACTATAATGAACGAATTAAATAATGACGATATAACCCAATTACAGGCGCAAGTTCAGCAGCTTATGGAGCAGATGGAAAACCTGCGTGCGGAGAATCGAAGGCTTACGGAGCTACAGGAAGCAAGGGCGGCTTCTGTAGACAGCGGAAACGGAGGTAGCGGCGTAAACCAAACAGGTCAGCACCAAGCGCAGGAGGCACCAACGAAGGTGTCGTTAAGGGACGCGGCGGATACATTGCCGAAATATCAAGGAGATGACCCGGCTAAGCCCGTTCAGGAGTGGACGCGGGCAGTTGGGCACAAGATTACGGCGTTCAGGTGGTCGCAGCTGGAGGGGTACATTGCAGCTGCAGGTGCGCTTGAAGGATCAGCTAAAAGGTGGATGGATAGCCATCCGGAAATTAATTCTTGGGATGTGCTCAGGGAGAGAATCGAACGGGAGTTTAGTTCGAAAACTTCTCCGGCCCAGCTGATTGAAAGGATGTCTACCCGCAGGCGCAAAAGAGAAGAATCTGCAGTAGACTTTTTTTTCGAGATGAAGGCCTTGGGGCACCAGGCGGCTATGCAGGAGCGAGATGTGCTCCGTTACATCATCAAAGGTGTAACTGATGATGAGGCAAAGCAGGTGATGTTATGCTCGTCGAGGACGTATGAGGAGTTACGCGATCGACTGGAGTTTTTGGGAAACGCAATAAACGCGCCGGCGGCAGGTAAAAATTTTAATAATACCAGTAGTAATAAAGGTAATAAAAAAGTTGCAGGAGTACAAGCTAAGGGCCAGCAGAAGTCTAAAGGAGACAAATGTTATAATTGTGGTGGGACTGACCACAAAATCGTCGAGTGCCCACACAAAGACAAAGGCCCTAAGTGCTACAAATGCAATGAATTTGGGCATGTTTCGTCGAGCTGTCCACAGAATAAAAAGAAGACGGCCTAGCAATTAGAGGAAAGTGGTGAAGGGAGTATTTTGGCGGTAGCAGGTGGAGGCAACCGTAGCATCATCCGGGCGAAAATTGGCCAAGAAGAAGTGGAGTGCCGGATCGATAGTGCTGCGGACTACAACATCATGAGGGAGGATATTTTTGCCCGCATCAACGGCCAACCAGGGGTTTCGGAGCTAGCAATGGACAATACGTTGTTGAAAGGAGCAGGAGGAGCTTATTTCAAACCACAAGGAGCGGTGACTGCTAGAACAACTCTGGACACGACGGAATACCAATTGGAATACAAGGTGGTATCTCAACAGGTGATTCCAGTTCCGGTGTTGCTAGGTGATCCATTGCTAGACAAGGCCAGGGTAATATTGGATAGGACGGGAGCCGTAGTTGAACCGCTTATCGGAGAAGAGTATATACTCTTGCTGGAGGAGGAAAAGATACAGGAGATTAATTTTAACCTGATTCCGGTGGATTTTAGGGAGAAAACAAGAAGGTTAGTCGAGGCGTACCAGCCCACAGGTGAGAGAAAGACGCCGGTCAAGCTAAGTGTTGTGGTGAAGGATACGATTCCTGTGTATACTAGACCCTTTAGATTGTCACCAGAGGAGCAAGATGAGGTGGACACGCAAGTAGAGGATTGGCTAAGGAGAGGCATAATTAGAGAAAGCCGTTCGGAGTATGCCAGTCCGGTGGTAGTTGCGAGAAAACACGATGGCTCACCGAGGGTATGTATCAATTTTAAAAAGCTGAATAATAAAGTAGAAAAACAACATTTTCCAGCACCACTTATAGAGGACGTCCTTGATGACCTTGCGGAGGCTACGGTGTTTTGCACAATCGATATGCGGGATGGATTTTTTCACGTGGAAGTTGATGAGGAGTCGAAGAAATTCTTGTCCTTCATAACGCCGACGGGGCAGTGGGAGTTCAACTTTGTCCCGTTTGGATTTTGCAACTCACCACCAGTTTTTTCGGAGTTTGTGGCTTTTGTATTTAGACCTTTTATTCAGGCAAAAAAAATGCGAATTTACATCGATGATGGCATTATCATGGCCAAAAACGAGGAAGAAGCTTTTACCATTTTGCAGGAAGTCTTGGAGCATGCTGCAAAATACGGTATAAAAATTAAATGGTCTAAATGCACTTTTTTCAGCCGCAAAGTAGAATTTCTAGGGTACGTCGTGGAGAAAGGGTCGATTAGGCCCTCGCCAAGCAAAGTTGCTTGCGTTACAAATTACTTGGAGCCTACCACGGAGAAGAAGTTACATAGGTTTTTAGGGTTAACCTCGTACTTCAGGAAGTTTATTGAAGGATATGCAGGGATTGCCAAGCCGCTCAGTGACATGCTACGGAAAAATGTTCGCTTTCATTGGGGTCCTGAGCAACAGGAGGCTTTTGTGGCTTTAAAGCGGGCTTTGGTAAGCAATGCAGTCCTTCAGCTGTACCGAAGGGATCGCATCACGGAGCTGCATACAGATGCATCCAAGTATGGATATGGAGCCATATTATTACAGGTGAACCCAGAAGACGGTAAGCTACATCCTGTATACTATTATAGTAAAAAGACGATAGACACGGAGACGCGGTATCATAGTTATGATCTAGAGCTTATGGCCATAGTGAGAGCTTTGGAGAAATTCCGAGTATACTTGCATGGTATAAATTTTACAGTCGTTACAGATTGCCACGCTGTTAAGAAAGCACGAGAAAATTTAAAACTTTGTCCTAGAGTCGCTAGGTGGATAATGTACCTGGAAGGTTTCCGGTTCAAAATGGAGCATAGACCAGGGACAAGAATGAAGCACGTAGATGCCTTAAGTCGTCAGGCCAGTATATTGATGATTCGCGATGGATTAGTGGAAAGAATTGGCAGGGCGCAGAGAGCAGATCCTCGTCTTAGAGCAATTTTTAAGGCACTCGAGTCAGGAGGCTTCGAGGACTTCATTATTAGAGGAGAAATCCTTTGCAAGGTTAACGAAGGTCTTCCCGTGTTAGTGGTGCCAACCGGGATGCAGGAGGAAATTATTCGAAGTGTGCACGATACGGGACACTTTGGCGCAAAGAAGACTCTAGAAATTTTAAAGACTCGATATTGGTTTGAGAGTATGGCAAAGCGAGTCGATAAATTTATTAAAAATTGCGTATGTTGCATTTTAGGTAGTCGTAAGGCCGGCAAGCAAGAAGGCTTTCTAAACCCGATACCAAAGGGGGAGGTTCCACTGGATACTATCCATTTGGATCACATCGGACCATTGGTGGCTACCAAAAAAGGGTATCAACACTTACTGGTGCTTGTGGATGCTTTTGCTAAATTTACGTGGATCTACCCAACAAAATCTACAACCACGGCGGAGGTGATCAAAAGGCTGAAAGAACACCAGAAGGTTTTCGGTAATCCTAGGCGGTTTATCTCAGACCGAGGAACGGCGTTCACTTCAGACGAATTCAGCCAGTACTGTGAAGAAGGAGGTATCCAGCACTGTAGAATTACCACTGGAGTTCCACGGGGCAACGGCCAGGTAGAGAGGGTCAACGGCATCGTTGAAGGTGTCTTTAAAAAGCTCGATGCAGAACAGGAGGGAAAATGGCATAAAAAAGTCAGCAGGGTCCAACAGGCGCTCAATGGGTCCTATCAGAGGTCTATTGCCAAAACGCCATTTGAAGTCATGTTTGGAGTCAAAATAAGGTTATCAGATGACGTAGATCTTATGAATTTAATTGAAAATGAGTTTCAGGAAAGGTTTATGGATGATCGGCAACAGGTGCGAGAGGATGTCCGACGACAAATAGAAAAGGTCCAAGAAGAAAATTGTAAGACGTTTAACAAGAAACGAAAACCCGCAACAAAGTATAAAGTTGGAGACATCGTTGCCATTACCAGAACTCAAGAGGGGCCAGGACTTAAACTTGCCATACATAGCCTTGGGCCCTATAAGGTGACTAAGGTTAAGGAGCATGACCGGTATGATGTGGTCAAGGTTGGTGATCGTGAAGGATCTATAAATACTAATGCAGCAGCGCATAATATGAAACCCTGGCGGGGTCATGCAGACGATCTTGATAGCGACGATGACTGGGATTTGGATGACCATGGACGGGAGGATGTCCACCTGGGGCAGGCGGACAGTCAGGACGGCCGAGCTGTAGGATTGCATCAATCCACCTGAAATCTACCTTTATTATGATTAATTTTCTATGATTTCATTTACGTTTTTTTTATATTTTTTTAATATTGTATTAGTAGATTCTGTAGTTTTTCTTAAATTCTTTTATCTATGTTCAAGTAGGATCTTTCTAGAAAATATGTTCGTTATATATAATGTTTCCGGTATCATCTGTTTTTTAAGTAGTATGCATCGTATGATTTTGTTAACGTATAAATTTTGTCGTTAAAAAATGCTTGTTTCTTAGCTAGAAAATTCCAGAATAGAACACTCTAGAAAAAGAGATAAAATGTATAAAAGCTGCCAGATTTTGGTCGTGGGCGGCAGTCGATTGTAGCACTTATCGTAGTACGTTGCACATGTAGTTTTATTATATATAAAGTAGCTTAAATGTATTTTGTGAGATATGTGTATTTTTCTGATAGCTTGTATCAATAAAGATGTTGTGCAGTTTTACTTTTAAATCTAAATAAAAGTGTTGCAAAATTATTTGAAAATTCTAAGCCTATTCCTACAATTATAAGATGATATGCCGTTCAAATAAATGTTATTAATAGATATACACATATATATTGACATTTTCGTGCATGATATTAAATTAATTTACAGTCAATTAAATTTCTAATCAATAAGATTTCAAACCTTGTGCAAATATTTATTTAAATAATATAAAAATTATCAGTATTTATTTTTATTATTGTTTCTTATTTGGGGTCTTCCATAAATGACGTCCAGGGTTTGGGGGTAGGTAGGTTCATCTTAAAACGTGACGATTCGGACAAAGAAGAAGGTACAATAAATGATGAATCAGACGTCCATGAATTTTTTTTTATGAAAAAAATTTTTTTTTTTTAATTCACAGTTAATCAATAATAAAGAAGCTATGCTGATATTAAAACCTTACGTAAACAAAAACAAAAGAAATAAAGAAAAAAAATTTCTACAAATTTATTCCAATAAAATTTTTTTTTTTCTTTGATATCTTAATTTTTTTATTATGGATAATAAAAGATATCAATTGAAAAAATTACAATATTCCGAAATTAAATATTTTAATATGCTTATGGAAATATAATACATCATAAAAAAACCTTTTTTTTATATCAAACATTTTTAAATTCAAAATAAACAATTACGAAATAAAAATTCATGCTTTTTATAAAACCTCTTTTTTTCTCTGAAATACGATTATGTACACTCTTTTTTCTTGGGGTCCAATATTTTTAATTTATAATTATATTTTTATTACTACATAGAATTAACAAATATAGTTTTAAAATTTTATTATACTTTATAATATCATATGTATATATACATATGGGTATACCTATAAATAATTTAGATTTCTATTTAAATCATAAAATTTATTTTTAACTTACAAAACTTGTATAAAAAAATTCATTTCTTTTTTTTTTCTAGGGGGGTGATAAAATAAATTTGTGACGTCCAAAAGGGGGGGGGGTCAACTTTAATGTGACAAATCAGACAAGGTAGGAAGGTCTCAAAAACCTTTAAAAAATCGTGGACGTCATTTATGGAAGACCCCTTTCCAGGAATGCTTACTTTTAAAATTATAAAAAATTTAAAAATAATTTATTAATTAAAGAAAATATTAAAAATATATAATATAATTTTTAAATATTTAAAAAAGGATGGCAATCAAATTGTTTTACATGTTGACGTTCTTCCTATATGTAAATTTACTTATTAACGCTGGGGCGGAGAGTTTTGGAAATGAGCAAAAATAAGTATATTCCCTTATAGATAAGTGGCTAAAAAGTTCATCAATTTTGTAAAATTTCATGCTTTTTCAGAATCTGACATTAGTTTTCACCTACAACCCTTAAAAATACCCTAAAAACGGGGGTAAAAGGGGTAGGTCAGGCATTATTAGGAAATATTTGGAAAAATCATTGAAAAAAGAATCCAATTTTATTGAAAAATGTTTGAAAATAATATTTTTTATGTAAATTTAAGTAAAATTTTACCCCTTAAATGGTTAAAACTACCCCCGAAGAGGGGGTGTTTTTGCTATTTTCGTACTTTTAGATTTCAGGATATGCCCATATAGGTTTTTAGGGTCGGTAATCAAGAATTTCGACTTCTTTTTCATAAATAATCAATATTTCACTCTTAAAATAGCTAAAAATACCCCTAATATGGGTATATCCTGGACGCTCAAAGTGCGAAAATAACAAAAACACCCCATTTAAGGGTAGTTTTAGCTGCTTTAAGGGTGAAATATTGATTATTTATGAAAAAGAAGTCGAAATTCTTGATTAGTGGCCCAAAATACGTATAAGAATTTACTGTGGACGCTGAAAGTGCAAAATAGCAAAAACACCCCCTTTAGGGGTATTTCTAGCTATTTTAAGGGTGAAATATTAAATATTTATGTAAAAGGAGTCGAAATTCTTGTTTAGCGACCCAAAAATTTATATGGGCATATCCTGGATGCTAAAACTACGAAAATAGCAAAAACACCCCCTTTCCTAACTTGAACATTGTTAAAATAACTGAAAAATTCATACTTTTATACAGTTATAATTTATTTACAGATATTAAAATGGAAAGAAACATGGAATCAAAGAAGATTTTTAGCAACAGTAAATGCTCAAAATTCATCATTAGAATCGAAAACAAAAATGGAGTTACCAGAGTCTGCAGAAGTTGTTATTATAGGTAAACATAAGTTTTAACATACTGAATAAAAAAGTAATGATTAAAATAATGGTATATCTGAACCAATTGTTTAGGAAATGTTTCTAGACCATGCACCACAAGCACTGATAACACAATTTGTTCCAATTGTGCCATAATCGGTTTCTACTCCAGTTATAATTTTTGTGCCGAATATAACCTCAGTTGTTAATATCCTTTTTACTGGGCAATTTTCAAATACCTAAAAATTTTCAATCATAAATTATAATTTTTTTTACTATATGATTGCTATCATGAGATTAACAGATAAATTAATTTTTTATTATACGAGTAATTTTTTGTTTGAAAATCCTTAAAGTTTTGGTTCTAATTGTAGGCTCGTCAGAAAGATTTTTAACGAAATATTAAAGATTTTCAATTAAAATTATAATTAATTATTGTGCAGTATCACTCATCATAATTAAAACAGTAATTCGCTTGATAGTTGAATTCTATATTTATTATTTATGTGATTTTGATGAAAGTTTGCCTTTCAAATTTTTACCTCAGCAAAATCGCGGAGTGGGGGGGTTTCAGTTAATGGCTGTCATGAGCTTTGGGCTATGATAGGTTTTTTGGGGTCACTGGTTATGAATTTCGGGGCCTTTTCCAGCAGATATTAGGGGAATACCCTTTTGCAAAAACTGCCCTTAAAAAGGGGTATTTTTTATGTATTCGTAATTTAAGTGTCTAGATTTGGTCCATATGGGTTTTTTGGGTCGCTGATCATGAATTTTGCGGTCCTGCCAACTAAAAACCAGCGCTTCAACCTTAAATTATCAAAAAATACTTCTAAAAGGGGTATTTTTGATGTATTTTACTTTATTGCAAATTTAAGGGTAAAGTGTCAATTTTTAGTAGGCAGGACCTTGAAGTTCATGATCAGCGACCCGACACAATTAACCCATAAGGATCAAATCTAGACACTCAAAATGCGAATACGTCAAAAATACCCCTTTTTGGGAGTAGTTTTTTAAATTTAAGAGTTTTATCCCAAAAGACCCTGAAATTCGTGATCAGCGACCCAAAAAAGCTGTAGTAGACCACAGCTCATGACAGCCAGTAAATATACAACCTGAACCGCGATTTGACTGGAGTATTTTGCGAAAATTTCAATAAGTTTTAAGAAATATGAAATCATTTTTAAAATCTACAAGAAAAGAGGTAAATAAAAATCTATTTCCCCTTGGATTTCCGTCTTCAAAGCGTAAATTTTAATATTAATGTTAAATATTTTTCGAAAATTTTATAATTCTAAAATAATTTTGTTTGAACATATTAGAATAGTAAAATATATTACACCAAATCTTAGAGGGCCTGAGCTTATGTAGCAAAAATACCCCTTTTAGGAGCAGTTTACGGTAATTTAAGGGTCAAGCCCCAAATTCTCTTAGAAAAGATCCCAGTTTTCGTGATCAGCGACCCAAAAAATCTATAGTAGACCAAATCTGGTTGTAGGCACAAACTATACAACTAAAACCGTGATTTGACTGGAGTTAGGTAAAAAAATAGTTTCATAATTACTTTTATACAAAAGGTAAATGGAGAAAAAATTATGATTTTATCCTTTATTTATAAGAAATTAAAATTTTAAAACTATGAACTTAATTAGAATTTGAATAAATTAATTTCGCATATTATAATTAGGCGGTGGAATGGCTGGATCTAGTGCATTGTATCATTTATCAAAACAAGGTGTAAAAGCAGTACTTTTAGAAAATTCTAAGCTGACCTCTGGTACAACATGGCACACTGCTGGTATGGTTTGGAGTTTAAGACCAAGTGATGTTGAAATTGAATTATTAAATTCAACAAAAGAAACAGCTGCTGAGCTTGAATTTGAATCTGGCGAATATTGTGGTTGGACCAATAATGGAGGCCTTTTCATTGCTCATGACAAAGTCAGGATGGATGAATACACGAGATTAATGGTTGCTGGAAAAGCCTACGGAATAGAATCAACAGTTCTTACCCCAAATGAAGCTAAAAATAATATTTTTTCATTGCTGGACCCAGAAAGCTTTTATGGAGCTTTGTATTCGCCAAGCGATGGTACTATTGATGCTACAGTCATGGTTATGGCACTTGTGAAATCTGCTAAAAAACGCGGTTCTAAGGTTAGTTTATTTATATTATACAATTGAACAATAAAAAAAAAACAGACAAGTAATTGCGGCACTATGGTTCCTCATTAACAATAACAAAATGTTCTCAATGGTCTATTTTACCCAGTAATAATTCTAGATATTAGTATTTTTATGGCAAAAAATTAAGTAATACGTCGCAAGAAAAAAAAAAATTGCTATTTAAAAATTTTGAGAAAAAAATGTTCCAAAAATTAATTACCAATTGCAGATATCAAGTAAAAACGATAATTCCAGATATAAGTACTTTCATAGGAAAATTAGATACTAGGTCCAAAAAGAAAAAGAATATTGCTGTTTATTTTTTATTTTTTTATGCAAAATATTTTGAGAAAAAATTTTCCAAAAAATTAAGTATCCGATTCGAAATATCGAGTAAAAACCATACTTTCAGATAATTCCAGATATAAGTACTTTCTTAGACAAAATTAGATACTACGTCCAAAAATAGAAAAACGCTGCCAAGATAATTGCTGCACTATGGTTCCTTATTAACAATAAAAAAATGTTCTTAATGGTCTATTTTACCTAGTGAAAACCAATTCGAAAAATTTGTATTTTCATAGAAAAAAATTAAGTAATACGTTCCAAAAGAAAAAAACTTATTCTATTTTTTTAAGTTTGTCGAGCAGTCTAAGTATACAGCCGAGCAATAATCCAAGTGAGGAGCTACTAAAGCTTGTACAAGCTTAATTCGAAGGGCCTCAGTTGTACATTGCCTAATGAACCTGAGAGTGTAGAGATGACTCTATTAATCTTTTTACCTATTAATGTGATATGCGGTTTCCAAGATAATTTACTGTCTAAGATTATTCCAAGGCTCTTAACTTCTTTTACAAACGGTACAGTCACTCCTTCGCTTCAATAACTCTTGGTAAATTAAGTCTGTCGAGTTGGTCTACAAAATAATTGGTGCCAAAATATATGGCTTTTATCTTATCTGGGTTCAGTCTCAAAGATACCTTTTGAGCCCAAGTATTGATATTGTAAGCCGCTAATGAAAGCTTCTCAATTGCCTCATTTGTGTTCTCAGGAGGGGCTTGTACATAAACTTGTAAGTCATTTGCATACAGTAGAGAGAAAATGTCTTTAAATAAAAGAAAAATTAAATAAGAGAAAAAACTTAATAGAAAATGTCTTAATTGTCTTTATCAAGATGATCTTTAACATCATTTATACAAAGGCAGAACAAGAGGGGTCCTAATACAGACCCTTTTTGGACGCCAAGGTTAACTCCAAGTGGGTCAGAGGAAGATGTTTTTGTAGTGACTTTTGTAGTGTCTGTCTTGGAGATAAGATTTGATCCACAGCAAGGCACTTTTTGAAAATTCCATAGATTTTAGTTTAACTATTAACTTAGATGGTGCAATGGAATCAAAAGCCTTACTGAAATCAAACTGCAGCAGTAATGTCATTAATATTTTACTTTTGCCAAACCGTATGTCCTCTATTAATTTTAATAGGGCTGTTTCTGTACTGCTGTAAGGTCTAAATCCAGTTTGTAATGGGTCCAACAACTTGTTCTGTCCTATATAGTTGGTGATTTGGTCACGTGCCAGCTTTTCAAGTACCTTTGCCAGGAAGCACAAGAGTTCAACAGGGCGGAAATCTGAAGTCGAAGATGGAATAGAGGTCTTTTTAATCGCTACTAGCAATGACTTTTTCCAAGCTGTAGGAAACGCCAGTCAGTTAGTGACGCATTAAAAAGTTTGACTAGGTGAGGACCAAGGATAGGAAGTGACTTTGCTATTATTTTATAAGGTATACCATCAGAACCTATAGCTTGTGATGAAAAATAAGCTACTGCCAAAATGACATCATTCAGGGTAACCTTAGTAAAACAAAAGCCATCATTGGATGTTGAGTTAATCAGCTCACAAGTTTCATCAATGTTCTCCACGTGTGAAGTTTTTGTGATAAAAATTTTGGGGAAAATGTTCAAAAAATTAATTATCAGATTCGAGATATCGAGTAAAAACCATTATTTAAAAAAAAAAGCACTTTCATAGGAGTCTTTCTCTGCCAAAACAGCAATGGTGGGCAGGTCGGGTCATCGAAAAATTTTATACTAATTCCAATTTTAGGCTCTAAAACGACATTATAACTTGAAAAATGCATAACTCGCTTAAATTTTATCGTAAAAAGAAAAGTTTTGGATTATTATCGAGTGTTTTTTCCTAGGCTATTCGTTTATCCAATAAAAAAATTAATTTTATTGACAGAAATTTTTTTTTTTTGTTAAAAAATGATAATAATCAAAAACAGTTTTTAACATGTTACATTAGTTTTTGACAAAAAAAACTTTTTATCGACTAAACTAATTTTTTCCTTGCATAAAAGAATAGCCAAGGAAAAAGTATTCGATAATAATCCAAAACTTTTCTTTTTACGATAAAATTTAAGCTAGTTATGCATTTTTCAAGTTATAATGTCGTTTTAGAGCCTAAAATTAGAATTAGTATGAAATTGGTAGTTTTTGACAGTATCTTTACTTGTCCATAACTTGGTTTATTTTCATCGAAAATAGTAATTTTTTTTTTTTATTTAGGACTACTTTTTCCCTGGCTATTCTCCTTAAGAAGTATTGAAAATGTGAAATTATTTTAAAACAGGCTAAAATCGACCTTAATGGCGGAAAATGAGATATTGCGATTTTTCTTAAAACACATTTTCCCATTTTCCAGAATTTCCCGGGGTTTTTCCGAAAAACTAATGGCAGAAATGGATTTACTGAAGGTTTCCCAACATATATACTCTTTCAGAATTTCTTTTCAAGCTTATATTTATGATTTTTAACCATTTTCCCGAAAAGCACTAACGCTGATCGAGCAAGCCGCCTAATGAGTTTGATTGGCTATAACTCGGGCTGTTTAAGACCTAGAAGGCTAAAAATTTCAGGATTTTCCTATCTTTATGTTATAAAAACATGGGAAAAATTTGAGGCCAATCCGATGACCCGACCTGCGACCATTGCTGTTTTGGCAAAGAAAGACTCAGAAATAAATGAGGTATTGCATCCAAATTAAAAAAAAAATTAGATTATTTAATAAAAAAATGTTTGAAAAATTTGTTAAAAAAACTCTTTTTTTTTTTTTTTTTTTTTTTTTTTTTTTTTAATTTGGATGTAATACCTCATTTATTTCCATGAAATTACTCATATTTGAAATAACCGAATAATTAGATTATGACACTAAAGCTGATTTTAGTATGATTGCATAATATGTTTACATTATTGTTCAATGACTTTGTAGATTAGTTTTACCAAGTCAACAATATTATTATTCTATTATTATTCTTTATCTTTTACATTTTTATGATATGAATATATATTTTATAATTACACGGAAGTAATTTTATTAGATCTTCGTTTTGTTATTTTATTTTATTTTATTTTATCTTTTTTTTTATTACAATTTTTATATTTACTTAACATTTCTTGTTAGTGAAAAAGTTTAATATGTATTTAATTTGTAAGTTTCCCTTACTATTATATTTTACCCATCAAGTTTGTGAGTAAAAAAAATAAATAATTTTTGAATTAGCAAAGATTGATTTAGGTTTTTTAGTAAAATTTTGCTCTAGAAATAGTCCATTATTTAAAAATTAAAAAACAGACAAACCTACTAGAGGTCCCCGTAAAGATCTTAAAGTTCCCCTAATACCCATTGACTGGGATCTATACTCCTTCCAAGTAAAGTAAGCGAATCTATGTAATTCGATTCCACCCTGTTTAAGGGATTTACCATCCTATTCTCGCTGTAAAAGGGGTATCAGACTTTACTTTCATAAATTAGAGAATGCACAGTAGTTTTGGTAGCATTTGTATCAATCTCTACACCAATCTAATTATTGTAAATTTTTGTTTTATTTAATTTTAATTTTAAGTACACATTAAGTTTTTTTTATTTTTATTTAAAAACCTAGAGGACGTCTCTTGTACGGAGGTCGTTGGGAGGTTCTCTCAAACACCCCGAAGGTGATGTATTTATGGTCGCTACCCGTTAACCCATCCATCACCCTACATTCACCGATCCTCCTAGACGCTCCTTTTGTTGCGAAGGCTATATCGGGGATGGAGAAACTACCCCTCAGACTTACATAGGTCCGAGTGTTGCCTCTATTCTGGACCACAAGTTTACATCTAGTGACCATTTCGAGTATTCTTCGTCCCCTGCGGTAGGTTGTAGACATACCCCACTTTAAGGCCCTACTGTTAAAGTCTGCACCGAGTATAACGATATAACGACCCCGCGGATCGTGTCTTCGATGCTGGCTAGCTTTTCAGCAAGCATAGAATCCGAGTTGTTTAAGGAAAGATTATATAAGTTGTTTATATAATTATATAGTTGTTTATACAACTTATATAAGTTGTCTCCCCGCACGTGGCTCAAACGTGGCAGTTGCCTCTCCCTTGTCGGGAAGCTTGGGCTCTGGGCTCTGCCTCAGAGCCATATGGCACAAACGTTGGTATCATCATACAACCAGCCCTGCCTGTTGTAATTGCGAGGTTTCTCGATTAATAAAAGGATACTTATATCCTTTTCGCGAACAATCTGTTGCAACAATTGACCAGCAAGTGCTGCCGTATTCATGTTCCCCTGGAGAACCTGAAAAGCCACAGCCGGAGCCTCCCCGTAACTGGGACAGTTTCCCTCTTCGGCATAGTGCTCCTTGAAGCACTTATCCTTTCTGGTCTTGCAGAGGAAACACTTGTGCTTCGCCTAGCTGTAATCTGTCCTTTCATGGCCATTTTCACCACAATTTAAGGCACGCCTTACTACTGTCTGGCCTTTACAGACATACTGGCTATCCCCATAGCCCAAACATTTGAAGCAGCGCCTTTTGTCCGCACGGAGGTGCACTCTGCGATTCCCAGCCGATCTGGATTTTCCCCTTTTTGGCCAGGCGTAGTACGTCAGCCTCAAGTTGGTCCACTATAGCCATCTGGCTCATCGTGCCTTTGGTTTCGAAAATGGTGACCTGGAATAGGTTCCATCCAAATCTGGAATTTCGAGTTTAAGAGTGGGGATCAAGTCACGAACATTTGACTCAGGACCCGAGACCGACTTTACCGCTTCTTCCAGTTTTTGTCGGTCCTGATGGCCTCCAGCTCAATAAGGACGCTGCCATTTTGAGTTTTCTTTATTCAGTGGACCTTCGTGCCAGGTTCCTCGAGATTCACGCTCCTCTTTAATTCGAGAAGCGTTTCCTTATAGCTTTTTCCCGCTGCAGGAGTAATCTGGAAGGAACATACTATGACATCGTTAGTCAATTGTAATTCCTAAAATTAATAATCAATGATGTCATAACAAAACGAATACTTAATTTTTTGAAAATTTTTTGCATAAAAAACTTTTAAAAAATCAGCAATACTTTTTTCTTTTTGGACGTAGTATCTAATTTTTTCCTATAAAAGTACTAATATCTAGAATTTTCGTTTTTCCTAGGTAAAATAAACCATTAAGAACATTTTATTATTATTGATGAGGAATCGTATTTCCAATTACTTGGAAGCGTTTTTTTTTTAATGCTTTTATTATTTGATTACTATATAACCCTTTGAGAATATTGAAAGTTAGCTATAATAAGCTGTAATTGGAAATATTCTGAGTCAGAGAAAAAATTTATTTAATTTATCTAATATTATTTGATTAATTGTTTTTAAAGTAATCGGATTATAGTAAATTAAAAAAAAAAATTAATTCTATTTTACTATTTTAATATGCTTCAAAAAAATTAATTTAGAATTATAAAATTTTCCAAAAATATTTAGCATTAATATTAAAATTTACCCACTGAAGAGGGTAAGTTTGGCTACCCAAAGGGCAATCGATATTTACCTCTCTTCCTGTACATTTTAAAAACATTTTTATATTCTTTTTGAAATTTTTGCAATATACTCCAGTCTAATCGCGGGGGGGGGGGTTACAGTTGCTGGCCTTCTTGAGCTTTGGTCTACTATAGGTATTTTGGGTTAATGATTACGAATTTTTTTCGAGTCTTTTCCGGGAGATGTTGGGGTATACCCTTCAATTTGCTGTATTCGCACTTTGACGGTCTAGATTTGGTCCCTATGGTTTTTTTGGGTCGATCATGAATAACGGAAATTTTTTTATGAAAATTAATATTCTACTCTTAAATTGGCAAAAACAAACCCTAAAGGGGACATATTTGCTATTTCCGAGCTTTCAGTGTCCAGATTTGGTCTACATGGGTATTTTGGCTGGTTGATCACGAATTTCATGGTCCTGTCTACTAAAATCTAACCCTTCACCCTTAAACTTGCAAAAACGTGAAATACATCCAAAATATTAGAGGTAGTTTTTGCTAATTTAAGGGCGAAGCGCTGAATTTTAGTTCGCAGGACCACAAAATTCATGTTTAGCGATCCAAGAAAGCCATATGGACCGTTTTTAGGGGTCACTTTTCAAATTTAAGGCTATTTCCCCAATATCTCCCGAAGAGACCCCGAAATTTATGATCAGCGACCTCAAAAAACTTATAGTAGACCAAAGCTCATGACGGCCAGTAACTAACTACATATACACCCCCCTTCCCACAATTTGACTGAAGTAAAAATTTTAAATGCAAATTTTTATCAAAATTGAATAAATAATAAAAATATAATTAAAATAAATTCGTTGAATATTTCGTTAAATATCTTTCTGACGAGCCTATAATTAGAAACAAAACAAAGGATATTCAAACAAGAAATTAATCGTATAATGGCCAAAAAATTAATTTATCTGTTAATCACATGACAGCAATCATAAAGTAAAAAAAAATTATAATTTATAATTAATAATTTTTAGGTATTTGAGAATTGCCCAGTAAAAAGGATATTAACAACTGAGGGTATATTCGGCACAAAAAATGTAACTGGAGTGGAAACCGATTATGGAACAATTAGAACAAATTGTGTTATCAATGCTTGTGGTGCATGGTCTAGAAACATTGCCCAAATGATTGGTTCAGATATACCATTAGAAGCTATGAAACATGCTTATATCGTTACGAACCCTGTAAAAGAAGCTAAAGGTATTCCGAATATCAGAGACCATGATTCAAAAATTTACTTTAAAGTTGCTGGCGAAACTCTCAGTATTGGTGGATACGAATTAGATCCAATATTTTTAGACTCAGTTAATTCAATTTTTTACTTGATTTTAGCTATATTACTTTCAAATTTCAAATAATATTTGGTTTTAAAAATTATTTTAAACAGGTTCCGCAAGATTTTTCATTTGGATTGTATGAATTAGATTGGAATGTTTTTAATGCACATATTGATGCAACATTTGAGTTAGTTCCACATTTAAAAAATGTTGGTATTAAATCAACAATATGTGGTCCTGAAAGTTTTACACCTGACCATAAACCTTTATTAGGTAATTTTACTTTATTAATTAATTTTAATTCATTATTTTATCTTGATTTTATCAATAGAACAAAAATAATAAATTTTTTAGGAGAAGATCCAATGTGCAATGGATTTTTTTACTCTTGTGGATATAACAGTGCTGGTATTATGTTAGGTGGAGGTTGTGGAAAACAAATTGCCGATTGGATAATTGATGGTCGTCCAAAAAAATATTTATTTTCTTATGATGTTAGACGGTATATAAATAATCTAAAAAAATTAATTTAAATATTTTAATATTAAAATTTTTATTTCAATAGATTTATGCCAGAACAAAGTAGAAATAAGGTTTGGGTTAATGAAAAATGTCACGAATCTTATGCTAAAAATTATTCTCTTGTTTACCCGAATGATCAGCCTTTGAGTGGCAGAAATTTTAAACTTAGTCCATTTCATGAGGTACATCTTTTGTATTTATTATATTATTGTTTTTTTATCAGAATAACTAACAAACGCACGTTTTATAATTTAAGTTGAGTTTTCTGTTTTATGCAATAGAAGCCAAAGAGGCTCAATTGAGGATGACTGTATAAGTTTTATACTTATATACATACTTGCTTACTAAATTGCTTGAAAAGGTCAACATATTTGACGAAACGTCGCAAATTAATTAAGTTTTATTAAAAATTCAATTATTTGTATCATTTTTCCAATTGGTCAATCGAATCAATTATACTTTATAATAATGTAATTTTATTTGATTCAAAATAATGAAATCTTATAAATTTAGTTGCTTGTAAGCAAAGGAGCAGTTATGGAAGAAAGGCAAGGATGGGAGAGGCCAGGTTGGTATTTAAAAGAAGGAACAGCTCCAGTAATGTCATATGATTACTATGGAAGTTACGGGAAAATTAAACAAGAAAATTACAAATACAAAAAAGTCTTATCACAAGAATATACTTTTGATTTTCCTCCACACCACCACATCGTAAGTACTAAATAACGATTTTATTGTATCTAAAATTATTTTTTTAATTTTCAATAAATATTATTAGATAAAAGATGAAGTTGATGCTTGTAGAAATAGCGCTGTATTATTCGATATGTCATACTTTGGAAAGTTTTATATTTGCGGTCCTGAGGTTCAAAACGCAGCCGACTACTTATTTACAGCAAAAACAGATTCAGAAATTGATAAAACAGTTTACACATGTTCTTTAAATAAATTTGGAGGCGTTGAAACTGATTGTACTATGACATGGATATCACCAAGATCAAATTTTGTTGCTGATCCAAATTTTCAAGAGAAAGCACTTTACATCGGTAAATTAAAAAAAAAAAAATTTTTTTCAATATTTATTTATGAGCTTCTTAAAAAAAAATATTTTAATTAATCATTTCAGTTGTTGGAGGTTTATCTTCTTATCAATCATACTCGCATATTAAAAAAGTAATTTTGGAGAAAGGATTTAATGTTACATTGCATGATGCGACTCAACAAATGGGAATTCTTTCTATTCAAGGACCAAATAGGTATGAATAAAGTTTATCCAGAAAAGTTAAGAATGGCCCAAATCGCATGTAAATTACCTCCCGAGGAAATCGTACACTTTCGTGGGTACTGTCCAAAAAAAAATATACAACTTTTGTCAATAAAAACAGAATGCCCCAAATCGCAGTTTACCATCCTCGGCTTCTCCTCGGAAGGTAATGTGGTCCTTTTGGACCAAAATGGTCCTTTTAGGCCAAAATAGACCCTATAATGATGTAAAGACTCTTCTTATAACTAACTCGGTTTTCTAATCACTCTACGGGGGTTGGCACGTGAGGCGCGCCCCCTAGTTCATTATAATTATGGTTTGAATTATGGTCATAATTTAAAACCCTACATTTTATAACAAAATCGTGAAAGATAAAAATTATATTTCTGATTCTTTTTATTTTTTTGCCCAAAGATTTATTTTTTGATAAAAATATTTTGAAGCTGATTTCTTTTCAAAGGTAGAGTTTCTAGAATCACTCATCCAGAATTCTCTTGTAGTCGCAAATAGTAATTCTCAGAACTCAAAATCGTCTACTCCAGATGCGTCAAAGACACAAAATTTTCCGAAGAATCCGAACTTTTAATAGTAATTTCATTTTGTCTCGTGGCTTATCAAAAACTTTGAAAATTGTATTAAGTTATTTTTTAAAAAGTTTAAGATCAGTTAAGATCTTAAAAAGTCGGCTGCTCCGCAACTGCCCCAGCACAGGCTTCTCCTAGAAGCTTCTTGGGATACCCTACGTCGCACAGTGTGCCGATTCAATCAAAAATCTGCTGACTTCTTAGAATTTAATTTTTTCACCCACTTATTTTTTTAAATCCTTCGTATACTATTCAACTTTTATAGAAACCTGCTACTTTTTAAAAATTTTTACTCTTTGACTCAGGAAAAAGGCAATAGTGTTTATAAACAAGGTTTTTTTAATTGCAAATAAAATTAGTAACCCTGTGAATACAATTTTTGCTTATACACCAATGTATAAGGGGTGAATTTAAATTGTAAAATTTTAAAAAAGTAGCAGGTTTTCATAAGAGTAGGATAGTATACGAAGGATTTAAAAAAATAAATGGGTGAAAAAATTAAATTCTAAGAAGTCAGCAGATTTTTGATTGATTCGGCACACTGTGCGTCGGTATATGTCAATATTTAAAAAATTACTAAAGTAAAGTAATTTAAAAATAGTACAGTCTAACAGGGGTCATCATAAATTTTTATTTGAAATGAAAAATTTTATTTGCGAATGTTTCTCGCGCACGTGAAGTTCAAATTAACTTTAAGAACCAATTTTAATGAATAAATAGAAGTCTACTGGAAATTTCCTATACAGTATAATCATAGATACATAAAGGAACAAAGTCCTTAATAAATATTAATAAATATTAACCCTCCCCTGTATTTAGAGTTTTTTATACTCCCCTCCCAATGAACATGTCTAATTTTAAAAATTCTTGATTCGCGCCTTTGCTTTTTGATGAATTTTCGTAACGTAAAGCTAGGCCTCAGAACAAGAAACCTTCTAAATCCATAAAAATGACATTGTAAATCCAATAAAAATTTTTTTTGAAATGATCCAAGTATTTGTTTTAATTCTTACATGTTTTAATTTTCAGTAAAATAATTTTAGAAGAACTAGCCAATGAAAATCTTTCAAATGAACATTTACCATATTTAAAATCAAAATTACTAAAAATAAACGATCAAATAGTGAGAGCATTTAGATTAAGTTTTGTTGGAGAACTTGGTTACGAATTACACATTCCATTAGAATCTTGTAATAAAGTTATGGAAAAAGTACAAGAAGCGAGAAAATTATTTAATCTTCAGTTAGCTGGTTATAGAGCCTTATACAGTCTTAGTTGCGAAAAAGGTTACTATATTTTTGATAAAAATACAAGTTATTTTTTATGAATTTTGTAAAGTTAAGAATTTTTTTTTATTTATAGGATATCATCTTTGGGGAACTGATTTAAGAACTGATGATAACCCAGTCGAAGCAAATCTAGGTTTCATTTGTAGAAAAAATGGAAATTATTTAGGGAACGAAGCTGTGGAAAATTTAAAAAAAAATGGCATTAAAAGAAAACTCGTGTCTGTACATCTTAAAGAGTAAGTGTATTAAATTTATTTTAAATTTATTAATTAAAAATTACCAAATAATTTTAGTAATTAAAAAAAACTTTGTTCTTTTACTTTAATTTTTTTATTTACCAGAACTCTTTATTTGTAAGGAAATTCAGAAACTTCTAATTATTTCTGTAATAGGATTCCGGGGATCAATTTTTTTAATATTTTGAGTAATTAAAATAATACTATTTTTCTAAAAAGTATAGAATAAAATTAAACTACTTATAGTAAACAATAATTACCTACTTGCAAAATTATATTTATTCCATATTTGTTTGATAAAATTTACTGCTAATAAGAATCTTATAATTACACATTTTTTATTATAAATCTGTATTCTGTTTTGGTGTTAATGAAATTTTATAATATTTGTTAAATGAAATTAAAAATTAATTAGAGACATAATTTAATTTTTTAATTTTGAACTTTCAGAGAAGTGCCTTTATGGGGATTAGAGACTCTTTACAGAAATAATCAGGTAGTAGGATATGTCAGACGAGCAGATTATACTCATACTTTTGGTCACAGTATAGGAAAAGCGTAAGTAAAAATAAAATTAATTTTTTATCAACTTTACTGTTAGGTTACCCTGTTTGAATTTTACTTAAATTACTTGAATATTTAAGTTAATAGCATTTTAACTAACGTGAAAATTCCTTCTTTAATTTATTTGCTTGTATATTCAAGCAAATATCTGAAATTTCAAGGAATTATTCAATCAAAATTCAAGCAGAGCAAACCAGCAGTGGCAAAAAAATGAATTTGAAATTTAAATAATCAGATCATTATTTTTACTGAAAAAAAAAAAAATGAAAATAGCCGGGAATAAATATTTTAATTTCAGATACATCAATCATCCAGAAAATGAAAATATAACATTAGAATATATAAAATCTGGTGAATATGAAATCGATGTTATGAATAAAAGATACCCAGTTGATATAAAATTAAAAGCTATATTTGATTCAGAAAATAAAAAATTAAATCCAGCTGATTGCCATCGAAAGTTTTTACTTCAGCATCAAATTTAAACACAAATGTAAATAGTTGTTATTTTTTTAAATATATAATCATGTAAAAATGTTTAGTAAGTTTATATTAATTCTTAAGATTTACCAACTATTGTATTTTTTTGCAATTAAATTCTGCACCCTGCTAAAATAATAGATACATCGTAAAAGGACATGAGAGCCTTTTTTAATTAAAAAAATTTTTGCCTTATAAAATATTAATTTTTCTGAAAAAGTTGTATTCGATTTGTAAGGCATAAAAAAAAATTAGCACATCAAAAATATGAACTCCTGCCGAATTTCAGGTTTCTAGGTTTCAAATTGTCTAAGTTATGCCCGATCAAACTTTTTCAATAATTCTAAAGCCAATTTTTCAAAAAATCAAGATTTAAAAATAAGAAAAAATTATGGAAAAGTTTGATCAGGCACATCTCGGGCTATTTGTAACCTAGTATGCTAAAATTGCTAAAAGCTAATTTTGTGAAAGATATTCGAACTGGCAAGTAGAACATTTCATGAATTTCGTCTTGATTATTAAATAAAATTTTTTTAATTATACCTAAAATATGAAAATATAAGTTAAGTATTGTAGTATTTGTAAATAAAAATAAAAAATTTTATACTGATAAACTCTAAATACATTATTTTATACAATTTATATGACAATAAAATTTACATATACACTTATAAAAAATTATAAAATATTTAACACTTTTTTCATTTTTCTAAAGATAATAAAAATAAAATGATTTTATTGCATTTTCTCTGCAACATTTCTAGTACAAATGAATTTTTCGATATGAAAAACTGTAAATTTTGGGCTAAAACCCTCACCTTTTAGGTTTTTCGTGTCTAATAAAATAATCAATTAATTTTCTTTAGATATAAAAATTTTTTATATATAATTATTTTAAATTATAATTGTTATTTGCAAAATAAATAAAATTAAATTTTTCACTAATTTCTTTATCAAGCAAATTGAATAAAGGTATTGAATATATCACTTTCAGGGTCAATTTTGTAAAGAATGGTTGTTAGTGAAAATTCAGGAAGATCCGTGTTAATGAACCCAACTATGCCAAGGTTTATAGAAACCTTTTTTACATTTTCATGCCTGAAAATAAAAATAAAAATTGTTATTTTAATGGAAAAACTGGGCAATTAATCATCTAATAAAAGCTTTGATTTTATTATAGTTTATGAAACGTGTTTTAAAAAAATAAAAAAACTATAAAAAAATATTATACAAATATTATACTTCAAAGGAGTTTGGAGGCCTTGCCAATTTGTAACGCTTATTCCAGAATTCGAATTTGAAAAAGCGCTACCCACCTCATTATAATATATTTTGAATACCCTTTTTATATAAGCTTTAGATATCATTTAACTTGAAAGAAAAATATTATGCAAATTTTGTGATGAAAAGATAACGCGTTATAAAAAAAATGCTAATTTTTTTTTATGGTGCCTTTTCAAAACAACTTAATAGTTAAAATTTGTCTTGCAAATTAAGATTTCTACAGGCTACAGTATACAAGAACTTTGTAACCCCTCTGAATTTAGAAAACAACTTGAATAGGTATAATGAATGATTACAGCAGTTCCCTAAGTTTTCTTTCGCGAATTTTTAAATTTTAGAAAAAATTAAACTGAAATTATTAGTAGCTTGTAATTTAACATAATAGAGGAGCCATCTCTAGAAGAATTTAATTTTCTGGATTTCCTGGTGAGAATTTCCCAAAGCTAATGGTAATACTATTCTTGTATAATTTATAAAATATTAATTATTTTTAAAGATTTAAAGCGATTATAAGGTTGAAATGTAAAATAAACAGTTGAGAAGAGGCTCTCTGAAGAGTTCATGAAAATGTTTTTTTTTTAATTCCACCCCGAGTTTAATGAAATATCCAAGATTTACAAAAAAGTATAAAATTATGAACATAATTATAAAATAAAAATATTTCAATAAAAAAAATCTTTCTTTTTGCCTATGTACCTAAAATACTTACGAATTGTATAAAATGACAGTAACTTGTTCTTTATATCTAAAAGCTGTAGTTAATATACTATCATCACCTGAATTAATTTTTATTCTGTGTGCTCCTCGCTCAATAAATTTACTAAAATGTGCCACTGCATAAAACATTGGTTGTTTATAAAAAATATCTTTTTCAGGTATAACAATAATATTTGCATCTGCATAATTTTCTATCCAATTAGGGCCACCAATTGAATCTAAAGCTAAATTCCAATCTATCCAACCAGCTATCCAATGATTAATGTTCTTAGTATAAAAAATTTTTAAGCCTAATATAGCTTTTATGATTTTTTAAATTTTTAACATAAATTTTTAAAAAAATTTACCTGAAACATTCTTCTTACTAATTTATCAAACCTATGCCAAGAGCCTAATGCAATTCGACTGGGTTCCCCTTTATCTTTAACTAAAATAAAAAAAAAAAAAAACATTAAATAAATATAAAAATTAAATATTATTTTTGGTCAAAAATACGCTGAAAAAATTCTGCACTGAAAAAAAATTTCGGTTATCGGATTTTTTTTTCATTGTGTCTAAGCATTTAATATCACATTTATAGCAAATTTTTGGAAGAATTTTTTACATTGAACGTCTCATAATTATTTTTACATGTATGGAAAAAAAATTTATAAACAATTCATTACGTGTACAATCTTCAGTCATTAATAAAAATTTATCAGGAACTATGCCATGAGTAATGTCAAGTACAATTGCTGGAAAATACGAATCTGCATAAGGATGAACTCCGATCCCAGTTACATATTTCAAAACTTTATTATCATATTTTTTTTTTATTTTTTTAATAAACCATGGTAAGTTTATTCTTATATCATCAAGTAGTAATATTTTAGTTTTACTACTGTTACTGTTTTTTATACTTGGACCTAAATTTTCAATAATCCATTTAGAAACAGTATTTGGTGACCAATACATTGAACTTATACGACTAAAACCAAAGTATGCACTTAATGGTTCATTGCCTGTTGAAACTGTCCATATTTCTAAACCTTCTTTTTTATATTCTTCTAAAAATTTTATTATGTAATTTGCGAAAGTTTGATAATATTTTCTTAATAGGTGTCCTAAAATATTTATATTTATTTGAATATATATTATACTGAACATTATTACATCAAAATTTATATTTAATTCAGGACTTTTAAAATAGAAAATGGGAATGAAAAGTTTATTTTTTTTAAAAATAGATATTTAACGTATAATCGTAAGTTGAAATGGGTCAATTATGGTCAGACTTAACATGAAGTTTTATAAAAGCGAATAATAAAAAAAAAAAAAATTTGCAAATTTAAATTACCATGAAATAATTAAAAATTATCTATATAATATTATATTATACACTGAAAAAAAATCGGGTTACGACAAACAGAAAATCCCGTAACCACTACCGAAATTCTTTTTCTGGTTGCCAAAATTTTTTTTCTTAAAAATAATTTTTTTAAGTCTTGTGATACCGCAATGCATGGATTTCTGGTTGCGGTAACCGGATTTTGTTTGTCAGTGGAATTAATGGTTTTTTTCATTAGGTATAATTTATACACAGTAAAAAATAATAAACACAATATTACAAACGTTTAGTAATTTTACTACGATTTAGTAATATTTTACTACAAAAATAGTAAGTTTACTTCTTTTGTAGTAAATTTCCAGACAACCACGGTAAACCTGTTTTGGTTGAATATTTAATCAAGTGATTGAAAAGCAGCTCTACCGCGGATGTCTGGGTGAAACTTCAATAAATTTTATATTTACTACGAAATAGTAAAATTACTACTAGTAGTAAAATTAATAAAAATTGTAGTAAATTTACTATTTTTATAGTAATATTACTAAATCGTAGTAAAATTACTAAACGGTAGTAATCTTGTGTTCACTAATTTTTACTGTGTAGTTAAGGCATTTTTAATCTTTTGAATGCTTAATAATTTACCAGCGTTGTTTTTTTTTCTACTCTTCATCCAAACTGGAGCTGTCCAAGATACAGCTATAAATTTAATATATGGATTTAATTTTAAAGCTTCTTTCATTAATGGAATTTTATTCTGATAATCATCAGAAGTTAGCTTAAAATATTTTAATTCTATGTCATCTTCAACGTCATCATAAGTATAAAATTTTGTGGAAAAATCGGTTCCTGCTATAGGAACTCTTCCTAAATTGTACTTTAATCCATCTGAACCAAAATACGAGCTACAAGTAAAGAAATATATTTAAATATCTGGCTTGCTTCGTTTACACAAGGAGTGACTCTTTGCTTAAAGTAAAAAAATATATTTTTGCCCTCCCGGCTGTGAAACTCGTATTAAAAACTTGTCACGGAATTTTCTTCACTCGTTATACGCCTAGGTAGGCAAAAAGTATTGTAAACACCATGGGCGAAAAACTTTAGGCACTAGTGTGAACGCCTGGTTTCACCGAGCACTTGTGCTAGTGCTCGCACTAGGGCTAAAATTTTAGGCCCTCAATACTTAGTATACTATTTTACTCTGCTGCAACTAGCTGGTATAGATAATTGCAAATGAAGCTGTTTTCAGAATTCACTTGGTGTTTTTTAAAAGAGTGCAACTACCCCTTGTAATACTAAAGTGATAAATTACCGAAGCAAATTATTTTTAGTAGCTAGACTAAGTTTATTTATGTTAATACCAGCAGAATCAGTAAAAGCTCCGCCGAAACCTTCCATTTTTTGATACTGTATATTAGGATAAATTTGTATGTCGATACCTTTTTCAGATTCCTTAGATATTAATAAATCTAAACGAGTTAATCTTTCACCAAATTTACTTGTTGTAAATTTAATAAATTCACCATTTCTTAATAGACTTGTATCAGAATAAAAATCACAATATGTTGAGTTACACTCACAAACTATACTTTCTGAACCAAAATTACGAGGAATGCAGCTTTGACTTGAAACTGAAAAATATTTTTATTATACTGAAGCTCATGGCCAGATTACCACAAAACCGAAAATAATAAACTTGGGGCTAATCAATAACTTTTTTTTTCAGCTTAAAAGTTTTGTATAAGATTCAATTTATCTCACCTTTCATGATGCAAAAAACTGCGATAATGGTTGTTAAGAATAATTTTAAAGGCATTATTGTATCAATTTTGAATTTTACCAACCAAAAAAATCAAATAAATTTAACAATATAAAGAAAATTAATATTTTATGCGGATCCAATAGTAAAATAAAATTTATACTGTGTTCAAATATTTTTTAAAGTTATATATAATTTAAAAAATAATAAGCAAATATGTTTATTTTCTAAAACGGGTATTTTGTTAAATGCTTTCCTTGAAAGATAAATTTTTTTAAAGCGTTATATAAGCCTTATATGCGCTGTTTTGCCTGTACATTAATGACGTCAAAAACCACTTACCAGACAACATCTTACATTTACTCTACGCTGAAGATCTGCAAGTTTACTTTCAAGTATCACTTGAAAATGTAACTTCTGCCATTGAGATGTTGACACTAGTTGCACGTAAAGTTTCTGATTGGGCTTCCAGTGTTTCACTTCGGCTCAATCATGAAAAAACTAAGGTAATTTATTTTAGTACAAGTACATTTGTTGACCGCCTAAATAAATTAAACTACCCTGGTGTCGATATGGGCAATGGGATTATTATCCCCTTTGAGAAACAGGTGAAAAGCCTAGGTGTGATACTTGATAGTAAGCTCACTTGGAAACCTCATATAACATTCATTGAAAAAAAAGTTAACCATGTATTATATAGACTTAGGTTTAAACGCAACTACACAACAGAAAACTTACGAACTAGACTGGTACAAGCACTAGTTACACCACATCTTGACTATTGCAATGTTGTATACTTTGACATAAGTTATGCACTTAAAATAAGATTGCAACGACTCAGTAACAGAGGACTAAGATACATTTTTGGTATACGAAAAGACGCACATATAACACCGTACAGACGAAAACTTGGTTGCCTTTGTAATGACACGCGCAGACTTATTTTTGAGGCCATAATGGTATACAAAATTTTACTCCTAGGTCAAACCCAATACTTAACAGATTTGTTTACGAAATATATTGCCAAGAGTAATGCTCGTGGTCAACTGAAAACCAAAGAACTTGTGCTACCTAAATTGAAAAATTGTGGTGCGCAATCCTTCCAATATCACGGCACTGCTCTTTGGAATACGATTCCATATAATATAAGATTTCTACCATCTCTTAACAATTTTAAGACAGAAATATATAAATATTTTTTAACATTAGACTCCTAAATGAGGATTCATTTATCTGTAACTGAAATGAAACATTATATACACTTATCGTAACCAATTTTTACATCACATATAAATACTCTATTTTACTTAAATATTTGCTATTGTATTACTGCTCATTACTTATTATTTTATTTACTATGAATTATTACTTAACTAGCTGAACTTTAATGATTATTATTTACTTTAAAGACAGTGATAAACCTTTTATCCAAAGATTAGATTATATTTACTACATGTACAAAAGACATATATAAATATATTTATATACATATAGATATATATACACAATTGTTATTAATATAATTAATTCATAAATTTAATTCACATAAAATTAAATAAATTAATTTTTTATTCAGAGTATTCTAATTATGACACATCTTGAAGAACTCTGAATACTGAAAATGAAGTTTTAAGAATCTGAAAAATAAAAATTATGCCTTTAAAAATCTAGCACTTTATGTAATTTTTGCATCTCAATCAAAATTTACTTTCAGGTTTTTTGATTAAGAAGCAATAATATTTATTCATACCTTCAAAAATGATGCTAGGGTTAATACAACAATAAAACCTCCTGATATTTTAATCGGTTTATTAGTACGTGCCAACGTTAGTTTAAATAATTTTTTTGTTTTATTATTTAATAAGTACCATTTTGATTGATAAATTTGATAACTGAAATCTATACTCTGAAAAAGCAAATTTTATTTTATAGGCTAATTATTTATTTCTTTATACGCGGAATTTCTTTATAATTTTCTTACCTTATTCATTAATATATTTCCAGAGACACAAAACATAAATAATTCTGTCAATAAGCAAAATAAATAATAAAAAGAAAAAAATGTTGAAAAACCAGCTGATTGATCTCTTGATAAATCAAGAATATTAATACTAATTAGTGAACAACTTGATATAAATTGTAAAAATATTGCTCCTTTAAATATAAAATTAATATCTTTTGCTAAACTGTAAAAAATATTATTTAGATAAAATATGAATGTTTAAAATCTTTTCTCAAAAAAATTTCATTAAATTTCACTTGAGTTACTTTTAGAAGAAGTCATATCATGGTCATAGTTAAAAAACTTACAACCGGTTTGTAAACTCAAAACCAACGAACATGGAACATATGTTTAAATTTATATTTTGAATCTTGAAGCCTTTATAATTTAAAAAAAAACGCTATTGCAAATATTTATATAAGTTGAAAATTTTTTACCATTTTGTGTATCATATACCAAAATATGTATGAAAACTAGAACTCTCGTGCAATTTAGGCATTACGACAAAAAAAAAGAATTATAATTTTTTTTATTTTTTGACGGAAAATATCTTTATATACAAAAAATACGAGGTATTGAAAAATAATGATTTTCTTAAAAGTAGAACTCTCGTGGTAAAAAAATTACCTGACGAATTGTCTCCGGAGATCTCTGGAAATCTCGCGACATCTCTAAAATTGATTTTAATTATTTCAAATGATTGAAGCTTATTATGCTAAAAATGCTTATACAGCTTCAACAGGCCTACATTATTTATAATACACGCAAAAAATATTTAAGGTACGTATTTATCCTTAGCTAAAACATCAAAACTTGCCTTTTAATCAAATGAAAATCTATAAAAATATTTTTTTTTCTCTATTATAATATCTTAACAGGATCATAAACTGCTTATAAAGAAATTTTAAATTATTAAATCGTTTTTTTAAGGAAATCAATAAAAAAAAATTATTTGAACACAGCATGTAATTGTTTTGGGTACTTTGAACTATTAGCCAGTAAATGCTCAACACGTTAGTTGAACAAGGCTGCTGCGAGACTGGAAAAGACGTGTTTTCTCGCCACAGAAATCGTATACGACCCTTGTACATAAATAAAGAATTCCCCAAATCGCGGTTTACCATCCTCGGCTTCGCCTCGGAAGGTAATTTACGTGCGATTTGTGTCATTCTTGACTTTTCTGAACACGGACTCGTAATGTACTATCGACTGAAAATGTAAATAGGTAAATTAGGATAGTCAACAAATCATCCATTATACCTTTATTATATACCTTAAATATTTTCAACTTTCAAGTTATATCTCATGGAAGATAGTAGTTTATCACAAATGACTTTATGAAATATTGCAAGTAAAAATTTTTAGAAATTTGAGGCTTATAAAAATTTTTTCTTGCCACTGGTACAATAAATGGTATATGACCCTGGTTCACAAAAAAGGAATGCAACAAATCAGAGTTTACCATCCTTAGCTTCGCCTCAGTTAGTAATTAACATGCAATTTAGGACATTCTTTAATTTTCTGGGCATACGCGAAAAATTATAATTTTAGCAGTAATTAAAATATTTGAAATTTTATTTTAATTTTTTCACTATCATGTAAAGTTGAGGCACTTGGCTCGAGATTCAGGAGACTCTTTCTGGCAAACAAAATGTATGATATATTATTTGTCTGATAAATTAAAAAGGATTCCTCAATTCTGAATTATATCTCCAAGCAGTTGACATTTTTTTCTGTATTTTCGATTTACATCAGTGATTTCAAAAACTCCTTTACATCATTTTTTAAACTAAATTCTTGTTTAATTATTAATAGGAATCAATAACTTGTTTAACAGAAATTAATTGAATTATAGTATGGAAATAAATATATTATTATTTTTTAAATAAAATTTTGTTTTCTACACAAATGAAACAAATTTAAAAGTAATTTATCCATTTCAGGTGGTATCTTAATAAATCCTTTATTGAGACTTGTTCAACTAACGTGTTAAAGGCTCAACCGAGGTGAAACCGAGGATGATAAACTGTGATTTGGGGCATTTTTTATTTATGGACAAGAGTCGTATACGATTTTTCTTCGTCAGTGGCGAGAAAACACGTCTTTTCCGGTCTCGCAGCAGCCTTGTTCAACTAACGTGTTAAGCATTTGCTATGGGTAATAGTTTATTTTTTTATTGATTTCCTTAAAAAAACGATTTAATGATTTAAAATTTCTTAATGAGCAGTTTATGATTCTGTTGAGATAGTATAATAGAAAAAAAAATAATATTTTTATAAATTTTCATTTGATTATAAGGCAAGTATTGATAGTTTAGCTAAGGATAAATACAGCTTAAAATTTTTTTGCATGTATTATGAATAATGTGGGCCTGTTGAAGCTATTTATTAGCATTTTTAGCATAATAAGCTTCAATCATTTGAAATAATAAAAACAATTTTAGAGATCCCTCCGTACATCTCCCCAATTAAAAGATCTCGCGAGATCTCCGGAGATCTCAGGACAATTCGTCGGCTAATTATTGCTTCACATATGAAAAAAAAATAATCTTGTTTTTTTTTATTCTTTAATTCAAAAAATTTTCAATAAATTATGTATCAAATCAAAAAAATTCAGTAATAACGAATTTTCTGAAACTAGAACTCCCATGTAAAAAAATTAATTAAAATTACGTCAAAAATGAAAAAAAGTTTTGATAATTTGTTTATTTTAAAGTGCAAAAAATTTTAAATAAAAATTAGGTATCAGATCTAAAAAATCGAGTAAAAACGGTAATGGAATTTCTAAAACTAGTACCTCCATAGAAAAAAACGTCCGAAAATAACAAAAACAATGGTGTTTTTTTGTATTTTTTAAGGACAACAATTTTGAGACAAAAATTTACAAAAAATTAATTATCAGATTCGGGATATCGAGTAAAAACGATACTTAAGGTTATATGCCAAAAAATCAAATTTTCACCTATCACAATGGTTCCTCTATGAGGAACTAATAATTTTAAACTCCTAAAATTATTATTATTTTATACCTATTTATCGAAATTATTCTAAGTCCATTTAACCCCCCTCCCAAATAAGGCATATTTGACCCCCCCTCCCAATTACATGCTAATATCCCCCTGCCTATAAACATGTTCCATGTTTAAAAAAAAATTGAAAGTTGATTAAAAATACATTTATAATTTTTACACACAGTATCACGTTTTAAAAATAATTCTGCACTAGAGATTTTTTCAGAAATGAAAAATAAATTATTTTACATAGACTTTCCCAAACTTGTGGGTAAAATTTTGGTGGGTTTATGTAGCCAGGGCTTAATCTCAAAGTTACTCTACATTTAAAATTTAATCATAAATTTTTTGATAAAGGATCTATTTAGCACTAAATTTATAAATAATGGATTAACTTTAAAAAAAGAAATTAACATTAAAACCTGCTAACCTTAATAAAAGAATTAACATTAAAAAACGTACCTGTAAATTTGATTGTGGTGATTTATAAATTGGCTAAAAAATTTATCTTGTGTTACATAATTCATTTCTTCATCTTTTTTAATATTATCAGATAAATTATTTATAAAATTTACTATCCGACAGCTTAATAAATCAAATTGATAACTTAAATAAAGAATAAAAATACTGAATAATAAATCAAATCCAGCAGCCCAATTTGCTCCATAAATCACACCGATAAATTCTAACATAAATATAAACCAATAATTTAGTTTATTTAAATTAAATGGTAACCACAATTCTAAAGGCATTTTATAATTTTTATCTTTTGATGTGACAAAATTTGTAAAAGTGATTGCTATTGCAACTAATGAAGCAACACTCGTGATAAAGATGCTATAAATTCTATAAAAAAATAAATAAAAACTATAAAATAAAAACTATTTAAAACTATTTTAACACCGTTTTTATAACCGTGATATTACAATAAAGTTATTTCTAAAGTGTAAAAATAAATAAAAATAATTTTTCAGTAATATAAATTTTAATATTTTTGAAATTGGTATTCCAAAAGTAAATTTAAAAAAATATTTAAATTTTTTAATTTTATGATTTTTTTAAAACTAAAAAATTTTATTTTATATGGATCGTAATAAATTAAGAATTTTCTTTAGAAGAGCTAATAAATACATTAAAAATTGTATCTTACCTTAGAATATGAAACCAATTTTTTTTAACAGAATTTTCCTTATCATTTTTAGCTTGAAAATCTTCACTTTTCAATACTTTGTAGATTTTAATAATTTTTTCACGATTATAACGTAATAATGGATATTTTATTAAAATCATATAATATTGTAACAGTATAAGTAAATTTTGATTAATTTCTTTTAAATAAAATTCTCCTGATATTACTGTCAGTACGTACTTTGTTTGGCAGATAATTATAATAATAATTATAACGTACAAGAATAATGAATAATAATTAAATATTTTTTTAAAACTACTATTAAATTTTATTGAATTAATAGGTTCCCAAAATGCAAAAAAACTCATTGTTTTAAAAACAAAGTCTAATGCGTCCATTTTTAAGATTGAAATTTATACTTATTACTCTGAAACTTTCTTTTGTTATATAGCATTGTAGCATAATGGTACTACTTTTTATATTAAAATTGTTTTATACGTATCTATAAAAATAATTATTCATTGAAACTCTTTTAATAAAATTATAAATCAATTGTAGCTTCATTAAAAATATACAAAATATAACTTATAGTTAAAATTGTAGAATACTTGAAACATAATATATTTTAAAGAATTAATGTATTATTGTATAATTATAAGCATAATTATATTGAGGTCATTTGATTTTAATATTTCTAAATAATATAATAATTTAATTTTATATTGTTTCTAAATAGCAGAATAGGAAATGGTAACTTTTCCTGAAAGTTATTGAATTTGTAAATAAGAGTGGAATAATTTACACCAGAATGGCAACATTATCGGGATTGTGGTTAGAGGATATTCGGACTCTTTGACTTATATAAATAAATGTTTCGGGGAAGCCCTCGACTACTCCGCAAAAGTTCCTCCATCTTGACAATCTAACTTTCCTAGTTTTGTTCCTAAATGAGGTTAAGATCTTAAGATAATCCTCCCTTAAGGAGGGGTTTCTTCGCTTCTTCCACTTAAGAGTCCTAATCTTCTTTTTCTGATCACCAAGGTCCTTGTTGAACCAGACGTCACCTCTTTTCTAACATTTGAGCTTTAAGGGACAGTTGGCCTCATATGAATCCATGACTGCCCTCTCGATAGCTTCCTCAGGAGTCCCATACCTCCTTGGAAATTGTTTGATCGATTCCCTCATTCCTTCCACTACCCTCAAAGAAAAATGAATGTATTTGTGATCCGAGAGAGATTTCTCGTTTGAAACCATAGAATTATATACGGAATAGAACGATAAAGGTACAAGTGAGATCATTAACGCAGTGCTAAATGACAGAAGATACGAAAAATATACGCGCAGGGTTTTCTCTCTTTCTCTTCCTCGAGCGTAGTAAAAGATCGTATCGTATCGTTGTAGTCGGGGTGAAATATTTGTATGTGTTTGTTTAATGATGTTTGTTTATGCTTTTAAAACAAAAATTGTTAAAAAATTAAATATTAAACTGCAAAAAATTTAAATATTAATAAATTATGAAAACTTGTTGCATTTGCAAGGCATATACTGGATTTCAGGAGGATCTAGCATTCCATTTGTAAGTAAAATTTAATTTTATAAAAATAATAAACAAAAGCAAAAAAAAGTTTTAATTTATATTTATGCATGATTATTTTTGTATACTTAAAAAATAGCTTAATATTATATATTTTTTTTTTTTTTTTTTTTTTTTTTTAAGGGAAATATGTGAATCTTACATCAGCCATGGAGTGTTTGCGGGCCTTAAGCCCTTGCGGGTTTTCTCTCTTTCTCTTCCTCGAGCGTAGTAAAAGATCGTATCGTATCGTTGTAGTCGGGGTGAAATATTTGTATGTGTTTGTTTAATGATGTTTGTTTATGCTTTTAAAACAAAAATTGTTAAAAAATTAAATATTAAACTGCAAAAAATTTAAATATTAATAAATTATGAAAACTTGTTGCATTTGCAAGGCATATACTGGATTCCAGGAGGATCTAGCATTCCATTTGTAAGTAAAATTTAATTTTATAAAAATAATAAGCAAAAGCAAAAAAAAGTTTTAATTTATATTTATGCATGATTATTTTTGTATACTTAAAAAATAGCTTAATATTATATATTTTTTTTTTTTTTTTTTTTTTTTTTTTAAGGGAAATATGTGAATCTTACATCAGCCATGGAGTGTTTGCGGGCCTTAAAGGCCCGCGAATTTCCATGACCGCCCAGTTGTACAAAGTGTACAACTGGGAGACCACCGGCGAACGCGGTCGCCAGCTACGCCCCAGTTTCTTACTGGATAAAAACACACTTTAAACCCCCCGCGCTTGTTTGTCCCAAACCGGAACTCCCTTTTCAGGTATAACTTCAGTTTGGGACGCGCAGCCTAGGCAGCTGGTCGCTGCCTTCCCCCCTGCCTAGGGGCAGGAGAGCTCTCTACGATAGAAAGCCCTCCTCCTTCTTCTCCAACAAGGTGGTCCTTACGTACTCTGCTACTTTGTTCCAATTTTCGGAACTCCGTAGCATTTCCGGGACCACCGTCTCCGGCCTCCAAATCGGGAAGGGCGGGCGCCCCTCCGAGTAGCGAATACATTCGAAAAATGTGTGCTTTACTGTATCATCCACGCCCGGACAGTGCAAGCACTCCTTTGTTGCCACCTTATGCCAATGCTTCAACATGACACGGAAGTACCCGTGTCCAGTTAAGAACTGGGTAAGGTAGAAATCCACCTCCCCATGCTGTCGTCCCATCCATGCCTGCAGGTCTGGGATCAGTCTGCGCGTCCACAGGGCATTTTTTTCTTGGTTCTTTTTCCATCGTTTCTTCCATGCTTTCATAGAGTTGAAGCGGGCGCGAATGGAAGCCACTTCGCGCTCTTCTACGCTCTCGTAGATGAATTTCCGCTCCATCGCTAGCAGGTCAATGGGTATCACCGAAGCAACAACCTGGATCGCCTCTAGAGATACCGTGTGGTATCCACAGGTGATCCTCACTGCCGCCTGCCTCTGTACCGACGATATTTTTCGTCTGTACTTGGCAGTTTCTGTGGTCTTCGCCCAGACTTCTGATCCGTAGAGCAGGACAGAGTTGACGACTGACATCAGGAGCCTCCGCTTCCCTGGTTTGGGTCCCCCAATGTTGGCCATGAGCCTTGACAGGGAGGCAGCCGACGCTGCCTTTTCATACGACCTCTGAAATTGCTCCCAGAAGGTCAGCTAGTTATCAAGCTGAACTCCCAGGTATTTCACCGATGTTCTGGTTCGGATCGTGTGAGGGTTTCCGCCGTCGTCGATAATTACATCGAAGTCGGTAGGAACCCTTCGACGGGTCAGCAGTACGATCTCCGTTTTTGGGATCGCAAGCTGGAGCCCGTGATCGCCCATCCAGAGGTTGATCCGTCTCATGACTAGATTCAACCTCTCCTGGGTCACTTCCATGTCCCTGCCAGTTATGGTCAGGGCCACGTCGTCGGCGTACCCGATCAGGGAAACTCCTTCCGGGAGGTGGACGCTCAACAAGCCATCGTAAAAGGCATTCCACAGGTCCGGTCCGAGAACCGAACCTTGCGCGATGCCTGCACTCAAAACCCTTTCACGCCTACCGTCGAGCGTGTCGTAGAGCAGTCTCCGGTCCCGCAGGTAATCCTTTAGTACGCTACCCAGATACCTGGGTATCCGGAAATCGTACTCGAGGGACCGGATCATGTCATCCCACCTGGCCGATTTAATATTATATATTAATAAATGAATATTTTAAAATGAAACCAAGTTACCAAAAAATGAAGATACTAGAAAAAAAATGGCTTAATGTTATTAAAAAGGAAGTAAAATCAAAATATAATGTAGTCTGTAGCGATCACTTCAGTGACAATCAATTACAGTATAAATTTCTGAAAAACAAGTTGAATCATAACGAAGACATAGTTGTACGTTCAATAAAACCTTGGGATCTATCCCAACATATGAGAAACAAATTAGGGAAGATAATAAAAAATATTTATCAAATACTGCTGCTAATATGAGAACAACATCTGCGAAAACGTTTAAAGTTAAAAGACTTTCAGGGATCTGGAGTAACAGCATACTTTTGTTGAAAATTATAATACGATATATTTGAAAATTGATATATTTGATTTTTTAAATGTAAAAACACACATTGGCTCAAAAACGGAAACTTGAAAATCAATTACTAAAGAAAACATTAAAAATTGGAAAGATAAAGATGATGTATGGATTCAATATATACAGAACTTAAAATTAGAAGCAAAATCATCAGCTAATAAAAACGCGGATGAGAATTTTGATTTTATTGAAAACTTAATTCAAGAAACTTCCCAGCATGTCTATAAAAAGAATGCTCAACCACTAAACAGCAATAATATTCAAGATAATGCCATCAATGTTAAATTAACAGATACTTTAAAAAGTAATAGAAGAACCGGGTTCTTAGGACTTATTGTAAGCATGAAAAGTGCTTTAAAATTAGCTGAAGAATTGATTAAAGATGGTACTGTAAAGTATTTTCTATCGTATAAGTTGTCGCAAGACCATATTGAAACATTTTTTTCTGTCATCAGAAGAATGGGAGGTTTTGATAATAACCCTTGCTGTCATCATATTAAATCAGCATACAGAAAAATTGCGACACACGTTCAATCTTTAGTATCAACTTCAGCAAATTGCAAGGTCCACGATAACGCGGTAATTTTGCATTCAAAAATTCACAATTCTCTGAAACATAATAAAGATCTAAGCGAAGAAGAAATTTTAAAATCGGTTGAAGAGCTATTTAACAAAATAGATCAATGATTATAATTTAGATTCAAAATTCTATTAGAGCGAATATAAGGAAGTTGTGATTTTTTATATAGCAGGATTTGTATCCAGAAGCATTGCAAAAGATTTACATAGGAACCATAAGTGTGATTTATGTTTGCAGTGCTTAATTAGTGAAGATGAGGATTAGAGGATCTGATAAGCAATTGCTAACAACTGCTAGTGCTGACGTCGTCACAATTTGTAAATGGGCAGAAAAAATTTTTAAAAGCGTTCCTGATGTTTAAAAATGCCAAATTCTATTTTAAAACTTAGTATTATTACAAAAAAAAAGCTCCCTACTCATATTTTTAAAAACTTACAAGATTTAGATTCCTTGAATTTCGAAAACAGCCACAAGTTTAATCTAATAAATAAAATATTAAATAAATATTTGACCTTATGACTGCACCATGAATCTAAGACAGTCTTAGACAGCACTGATCGTTGCAGAAGCTACTTACACAGATCCATTAATTTCTTGGGTCGACAATTTTATATTATTATCTCTAAATGTATTATCTATAGTATCTCTAAATGTGTTAAATTATTATTATATAAAAATCAATGTTTTTTTATGTAAAATAGGCAGTTTTTAATCGGTAATTTTTATTTTCTCTTTTAAACTATGTTAGTCTCTTAATAAAAAGCTTGATTAATTAAAAAATTATAAATATTTTATAAAAATATTCGGACTCTTTTTTATAAAAAAAAAATAGAAAATAAAGTTAACTTAAAAAATTTAATAAATAGGGAAAAAAATAATATTAATGTAATATTTGCTTTATTTAATGCTTTTGATCTCCTGTGATTAAATTTTTTCTTATAAGTTCTTCAATTTGACGAAAGAAAAATAATTAAAAAAATTAAATTTTAATTTAATATTTTTTAATAATTTTATATTTTATTCTGCTTCTAGATTTTATTCCTATTTTTATTTTAATATACTTAATTAATTTCATTAAATTAAATTATTTTTTTAAATGTAACAAAAAATTGAATAATTTTTTTTTACTTTTTTTTTTGAAAAAAAAAAAAATTTTTAGTACAAAAAAAAATATTTTGTAAAAAAAAAAACAACATATTATATGAATTGAACCCATAAACAATCTTTGTCGCTACGAATCCTACATCTTTACTGGATGAGGTATTACGCGTATTGTTAAGATTAAACTCGGGTTCCTAAAAATATAAAATATAAAATTTTATTTATTTAATTTATTTAATATAATTATCGGCATTTAATTTATATTTTTTCCGGTATTTTTTAATAATAAATATAATTATTTAACAATTTAACAAACATTTTAAAGTTTATTTGTTTATCCCCACAACACTCGAGGAAGTGAAAGAGAGAAAACCCTGCGCGTATATTTTTCGAATTCCTGCCCACCAATTTTGAATAAGATCATTCAGATTTGGCGTACAAACTGTTATGTCAATAAGGGTCTCGCCCCTACTGTTTGAAAAGGTAGGTACACTCGGCTCAAATAATGGCGTCCCCATAAATTATTAAATAATTATATGGTTTAATAGGGTTTGACATTTTTTGAGTATTTTTTTTTTTTTATTTTTAAGGTAAAAACATGTGTTTATTTTTAGATTTTAATAAAATATCATTTTTTTAAATTATTAATCATAATTAGGTTTGAATGAAAGAGAAAATTTTGCTGATTCAGTGCAAATTTGATTTTTAAAAAACGGTCAAGCATATCAGGAGCTAGAGACAATTAAAGTTTATCAAAATTTAATTTTTTCCGAATATAATATGAATAATCAAAAATAAATTCTATTCAAAAAAAAAAGTAAAACAAAAGAAAATAATATATTCAAGTAAGCTGTATACGGACGGTTCCTCTCGTTTTAGTGTCCAGCCTACTATTATTTATTTTTATATCGGATTAAAAATTTTTAAGGATTAAAATTAAAATACTTACATAAATAAATACAATTTTAACTTTAAATATTATAAAAGTTAAAAATACTAAATAATAACATGAAAATTGGAAAAAAAATATTTTTTTTTTTGGTTTGGATAATTCTATAAAATAATTTTTTAATCTTTTTTTTTTACTGTTCTTAACTTTATTATCATAAAAAAATATAAATTGCTCGATAAATTCCTACATAAAAAAATATTTAAATTTACATAACTGTATTATAGTCTTTTATAATTATTTATTTACTTTATTATAGTCATTTCGCTTGAAAAAAAAATTAATACCTAGTCCAATATCCATTGTTATCAATTAGTTGATTAATTCTTCTTGGCACAGAACTCGTTAATCTGGAACAAATGTTTTGGTCAAATCTTAGATTTTCCCAAGATTCTAAGACATGTTGGACAAGAACACCCCTATTTTGCAATTGCCTGGCTTCGCCCCAATCATTTACAATTTTTGCCCATAGGTTTTCTATGACGCTTAGATCGGGCGATTTCGGTGGCCAGTCGATCACCTTAATTTCAGGGTGATTCCTAAACCACTCACGAGTTACGTGGGCAGTATGCAATGAACTATATACTATTTTTTTACGACCTTTTTTTTCTATTTGAAATAAATCCTAATAAAAAAAAAGTGATTTCTAACTTTCAATTTTTATATTAATTAAACATGTATAGTAAATAATTAAATAACGATATATATATATTAATAATAAATGTAACTTTTAATATACATCAAAGTATTTTTTTTTTGCACACGTAATTAGTATTTATTTGAACGAACAAAATTTTAAGTACTTTATAATTATCACTAAAAAAAAAGAATGACCTAAAAAATGATCTATTTAATAATGACCATATTACTTGACACTGCTCATGGCCATTCGAAAGTTAATCTTTTTCCTGTTTATATATTTTTATTCTATTACGCTACAACTACGAGAAGATTGCTGTACAGAGCTTAAAAATGCGCCCCTCTAACTCTAAAAGCTTAGTTGCATGTAGTAAAATAGTTTTTAGAAAAAAACCCAAAAAAAAACATTTTATATTAATAACACTCCAAGAAATTGTTATTTTCTATTTAACCCGATTTTGATACTATTGATATGTTATTGTAATAATAGCATAATTAAAAGTAAATTAAATTGCATATAAATATGTTTTCTTGGAATTATAAGTAATTATTTTAAATCCTTTTTTTAATGTTGATGTTTATATGAAATATACAATGTTGCAAGAAATGTTGTTAAATGTTATTGAAAATTTTTTTATACTAGATCGATTGAAATAAATAATTAACGCAACCCTCATTTCTTTTGTAGCATAAATTAATTTCTATAGTAATCATATCCCTACAACGATATTAGATTTAATGAACAGAACATTATTATTTTTGTAATAAAAAGATTTTAGTGTCTGTACTAAACAAAATAGTATAATATACATGAATATATGCTGAAAAAACCATAATTAACTTTAAAATTTAATTTTAGGATTATGTGTCTACTATTGTAGGTGCTTTATTAGAATTTCGTAAAACTATTAAAAAATAAACAAAAACATAATTAAATAATTTTTTATGTATGTTACTTTTTTAATGTACATAAATAGTAAATAAGTGTTTCTTGTATATCTCTTGATCTTTCTTTACAACTGTGAATATTTTTGTATGTTAGTGTTCGTGTGGTAAATGTGCATTTTGGTAGTTTATAATTTTCAGTATTTATGCCAATTATTGCTAATCCTGAATTTTATCAAAAAAAAAAAAAAAAACCTAACAAAATTCTTCCAAAACCCCCTAATCTTTTCCGGTGTTCCATTAAAAAAACATTTTTCTGTGCACTAGTTAAGTTATTACATAAACTTGAATTTGTTTTCCGAATATGCATGATTGAAAACGCAGTAGTTTTTTTTCTAAGTAGTATTTTCCGCCATTTTCCTATAGATAAGTTTTAAGTGACCATGGGCTCTTTGGTACATGCCCGGTGATCCTTATAAAGATAATATTCTAATGCTAACAAAGTTCTTAAACAATCCTTAGTTTATTTTATCTATCCAAAATCATTTAATTTTCTTGTAATTTTCCCAGATTTATTTTCCTGTATATTGCAAAAAAAAATTGAAAAAAAAAATAATAAAAAATTTTTGTCTGCGAAGAAGCTGTATGGATTTTTAAAGATCAGACCATTTTGATTAAAAATATAAGACAAATTACTTAAAACACTAGGGGGGTTTTTGCTATATTCTCATTATGAGCCTTGCATGACCTGAAATTGGGATTTTGTAACCCAAGAAAACTATACTAGACCAAATCTGGTGGTGCCCAGGATTTATATAACTCCCTGCCCATAAATTGGCTGAAGTATTGTCCATGAAAAATGAATACACCAAATCAAAACTTACATTTGATTTGGGCCATATTTTTTACTTTTCTGTATACGGGCTTGTAATATACTATATTCCAAAATCGCTACAACAAATCCTGTTAAAGCTAATATTTATCTCCTAAGGTTTAATTCTTAAATTTAGATCTCTAAAGGTACTAAAATCTCGTCAAAGAATTAAATGAACTTAATTTTCCAGAAAGTTCATTATTGTGTACCTTAGGTACCCTAAATCCTCTTTACGAGAAAACGTAGCCTTAATATCTCCAGGGGGCCTATCTTTTACGGCAAAACGCTTTTCAAAGAGGTAAAGTATCTCGGTGTGGTGCTGGAAGATAAGCTGAACTAGAGGGCTCACATGGAGTACGTAACGGCCAAATTCCTTAATGGATACTGGCTATGCAGATGTACGGTGGGAGTAGGCTGGGGTCTAAGACCGAAATTGGTAGAATGGATTTAAGACGCAGTTATGATTCTTAGGCCTCCTACAGATTGGTAGTACGGTGGCATAGATCTAACGTCATCACCGAGGGGAAGAACCTTGGAGAAGACCTTGTTTGGAGTCCCGAAGAAAATACCAAAGACGGCACTTTGTTTGCTTTTCGGGGTTCCTCCATTCCACATTGTTGTCAAAGAATTAGCATCCAGAACCGCAGCTAGACTACGGGCTTTTGGCAAATAAGTTCCTGGTCAGGGCAGGCACGCTGCGATTCCAGAACTGTCCTGCATGGAACTACTAAACAATGGTCTAGACAGAACTGCTGGGGAGATTACCTTCGAAAAGAGATTCTACATTAAGATAACTAGCAGAGATGGATGGATAGACGGCACTCATCCGGAACTGGCTCATACAAGAGTCTGGTATTTGGATGGGTCACAACAGAATGGGAATACCGGTTCGGTAGCATGAGGCCGCAAGGAAAGAGCTCTCAAGGAAATACTGGCTCTAAAGACGTGCGCAGAGAAGATGCTTCGTCAGGGGTCAGCAAATGTGTAACACAGGCATTTCGCACCACATCGGGGCATATCCTGAGTCACGGTCCAGAGACCGAGACCCTACGCCCTATCCACTATTCCACTACACCGGGCCTCAGGTAACCAAGCCGGAAAAAAACGTCAATCCGCTGGCGATTCCTAGTGACCTTTACACCATGATTTTTACCTCATTGGTGTAAGGATCCGTTGGGTTGTGCAGAGAGACACCACTTCTGCTAGACCCGCTCCCATGAGTGGCAGTCTACCTGCGGGGCACCACTCGGCGGCGTGGGCCCATAGACGCGCCTCGTCTGTTTAATTAAAGACTTTTAGCTGAAAGAAAAATGTTTGATTAGTAAGAAAATTAAGAAAAGAAAATATTAGCAAAGTTCCCTGATTGCTACGGCAGGTCTCCTCGCAAAGATACATATTGCGGGAGCCTGCCAGGTGACGGATCCGACAATCCCCGAGCAACCTTGTGAAGCTATTTTCAATTTGGAGTCTAGTCTCAGGCACTCTAACTTATGACCCCGAGACTAGTTGATTTCAGAGATGCATTTTTCACAAGATTTAATATACATAACTTCATCACAATAGTCGGAGAACACCTCGCATGTTTTCTTAAATTTGGACACTAGAAGACTTGGTATTTGTTCCATCTCTGTCCATACGGACTCTCCGACTGTTCCTATGAGAAATTCTCTGATGACATTCCATCTTAGACATTTGAATATGAGGTGATGCGGGTTATCTGGTCCTTCTCCGGACTCACGCTCATCAGTTTGGGAGAGGGAATGAGAATTAGCATTGCTCGGATAGCGTGGCTGCTTTCAATGCTCTGAATTCAGTAACGGTTTTCTCGAAGCTGGAACGCGAATGCAAAACTTCTCTAAACACTCTCGGTAGTCGGAACAAAATCACGCTTTACTGAGTACCTGCTCACGTGGCATACCAGGTAATGAGAAAGCTAACTCTCTAGCCAAGAAAGGAACCAACTGCCGTCATTGGAACCCCTTGGTGCGAGGTTGTGTCAGCTATCTCTGACTTAATGGATAGTGAGAACGCAACAGAGTGGGAAACCAAGCAGTCCAGAAGGGCCCTAGGAACTTATAGGTTACTCTTGGAAGGAACCTGCGTTAGAAAAATGAACACAAAAAATATAATTAAAAAAAAAAAATTAAAACTTCGATCAATCGATAAGAAAGATAAACGCAACACTCGACGCAACATAATAATCTTTGAAAGAAAGAAATGAAGTTGGCCAAAATTAAACAGGAACTTGAACAACATATGTAACTTTGGAATAAAGAGCTTATTGAGACTTTTATCCTTACTTTTTTTTGATAATACTTGTTCACTTATGATCAATTTCCTTTTTTGAAGTCAAATTCAAATATTTTTTGGGAATCTGGGCATAAAATTAATGAATTCAGAGCGGTATCAAAATGACTTAGGAGATAAATTTTTCCAATAATTACATTTTTAGGAAATTTCCATTTATTGACCTGACAAACTGACAGAGGCATGATTTGATCTATGTATTTGATATTGAAAATAATTCATGTCAAAAAGAATAAAAAGATGCTGTTTAAAATTATAAAATAATATTTAATTTTTTATTTACAAAAATAACGAAAAACTTAATAAAATTATATTTATATATATTTATAATATAAATTATTTTGAACTTTTTCTTCAAATACAGGCCGGTAAAAAAAATTAGAGAAAAGAAAAATCAAAATTATAACATAATAAGCCCTATAATAAGCAATTGCTGGACAACGTGGTAATATTTTTGCCTTAAATATAATTATTTTATCATTTTTTATTAATATTTAAAAATAATCTCATAAAATAAACGAGTAATATCCTATTAATATTTTGCAAAATATATATATTTTTATTATATTAAAGTTTACTGAAAATTGAATTAAAAATTTTTTTTTTACTTATGAGCGATTAATTTATAGATGATTAATTATATTTACAAGGGCAGACCATCAAATTTAAGACGATCAATTTCAATCTATTATAAGTTAATTATGTTGAAAAAAGTCTCCCATTACCCAAAGAGCTTTGCCAATAAGCTCTTTGTCAATACCCTGCATTTATTCCAATTGGCCTTCTAGACCTACACTGAAAAACTGCCGATTTTGAATCAATGACGCATGACATATTTCAATAGAATATTTCATTGATTCAATAGAAATTCTATTATAATTTAATATCGCCGCTATTGAATAAATAAATAAATCTATCCATTACCTATTTTTATCAAAAATTGCAAAAATTTAAAAATTTGTTTATTTACTCCATACAGAAGTATTGTGATTGATTAACAAAGCGATACAGCGTTATTTGGAATTTAACCCAAGAATTCGTATCTTTTGAAATAGAAATCTGAATATTTAGATACACTACTGGAATAAATGCAAAATATATGGGATGATTTTTCAATGCAATAAACTCATCTAATATAATAATATCAAAGAATATAATATATAGTAATATTATATTCTTTAATAATATGGTGCCCCAATAATGTAGAGTGTCTCTATATATTCATAAAAAGCGTACTACAATCCAAATTGGCCAAAAAAATAAAAAACGGCCCAAATCGCATATAAATTACCATCCGTGGTGAAGCTAAAAATTGTAAACTGACGCATGGAGCATTCTGTTTTCTTTTTCTCTTTTTGTTTAAAAATTTTAATCAATGATTTTAACTGCAATTATTATCTACATCGTATGCAACTTTTTTTATTTTGATTTTACGTGATTTAATATATAAAATTAAATTTTCTTATAGTATATGATTAATAAAAGTCGAATTTAAAAATACTTTTATATTTTTAAATAATTTGATTAAATTTTTTTTCCTGAAAACAGCTAAAAGCAAAATTTTGGACGCAAATTCTGATGATAAAAAAGAAGTTTTTATACATTTACGCATTTTATTTAATTTAAAATATTCGTGTAAGCATACGGCATATCATGCACCTAAATCATGCGTGGACAAAAGTGATTGGTAAAAATACCACCAAACATAAATGTTTTTTATTCATCTGAAACCCAATACGGGAGATCCATTTTCACCTAAAAGTGGCAGATTAATTTAGTTTACTTAATATAAAAAGTAGTAGAAATACACGCGTAAAACTCAGAGGTGAGTTATCTATTATTCCCATAAGAGGGTTAAGCGAGGGTTAAGCTATTAATTTTTATTTGATGACTTTTAATAAAAAAATATAAATAAAATTTTGAAAATTCAGCCCTTAAATTATGACCAATTTGGCAATAGTTTGTTTTTGTTGATAACAACTAATCTGACAGTTTTAGGTGCAAATAGACCCCCAATGATGTTTCAGGAAATCAAATAACAAAAATTACTCACTTTTATTCACCTAGGACTCAGGTACACGGTTCGACTTGGCTATACAAATTCCGGTTGAATCAGCCGGAATTTTTTTTTAATTAAACGATTGCAAATGGCTTGAAACGTAACGCCGAGCACCAACTGCCACATGACAGTACTAAAAATAAAATTTTTATTTCTCGGGCGTAAAACTCGTGCATAAAGAATTTTCTGCACTCGTTCTTCGCCTAGGTAGGCAAAAAATAGTGTAAGAACTATGGGCGAAATACTTTAGACACTAGCGTGAACACATATCACTCGTGCCCGGCTGTGCCAAGCACTCGTGTTAGTGCTCACGCTAGTGCCAAAACTTTTGCGCCTTTGATACTTAATATACTATTTTTACCATAAAAAGAAACATTTTTTTAAAATCTTTTTTTAGGTTCTAAGGCATCATTGCAATTATTTAAAAGAAGAAAAAAAATTCGGCTTCCATAACCTGAATTCCGGTAACGTCAATCGGATTTTTTTTTAATGTATTTATGTACCAATTTGTAAAATTTTAGTTAGGATATCAGCAAACAGGAATTTTTATAACAAGGTCGCAGAATTAGATATTATCCTAAACTGAAATAAGTGATTATAGGAACCTCGATTATCCGAAATAGCTTAGATAAATAAATCCAGATATCTGAAAATCCGATTAATAAAGAGAAATGAATAAGTACAATAAAGTTAAAAAAATTTGTTAGGATGATTAAAAGCTTATTAATATGGCATTAAACTTAAATATGGTTTAATAAATTAATTTTTACATGAATATTAGAATCATCTTTGAAAAAATTGAATATATATTATTTTTGGACCTAATTACTTGTTCTTTTGATCTAGAATCCGTGTAATTAAGGTTTGGATAATCCAGGTTCTATAGTGATAAGTAGTATATTATGCCAAAATTAAGTGTATCTTACAAAGTTTTCAACTACAACTACGTCTGAAAAAAAAAATTCCTAATTATTAAAAAAATCTATATTCAATATAAATCTACAAGTATTTTCTGTTTAAAAATCTATTAAAATAACAATTTATTATTTATATGTTATAAGGGCAGCGAGTTATATCTTATAATTATGTGTTATATACATTGACTTAAAATAATTTTTTTAAATTACCACATCATAAATGACGATCGTTTACCACCGCGATCAAAAGTACTTAAATTTAAATTAGACAAAACTTCAACAGCTTCTTCACTGTTAGCATCTTTTACGTAAACAGTTTTTCTCTTATTTAATTCACTAATTGATTTTTTTTTATTAAAAGTTTCAGATATATTTCTAGAATTATCTTTTGAATCAGTATAATCTCTATGACTTTCTCTTAATTTTCCAGATCTTGTTGTTAGATAAGGATTTTTTAAAAATTTAATACCATTACTACATGATTTTTTACCATACGAATCGTTAAGTGTATCTTTTTTTCTTTTTTTATGACTTTTTCGAAAATTTTTATTATTTATCATATGATTCATTGATGGTGATGGAGAATTTGATCTTTTAGAATGCCTATTACTTATTTTAAATTGAGCATCACCTAATTTTGGACTTTTCCAACTACAAAATGTAGCTGTTGTTACTGGTGGAAAACTGTCGTCACTACTTTGCATGCCAACTAATGGTACAGCTCCAGGTAGATGAGCTTTCTTCTTTTTTCTGCTTCTATCATCATTTGGTAAGCAATTTAAATTTCTTTCGAACATATTAATTTGTGCATTAACTAATCCAGATTTTTTAACAGCTTTTAATGTACTTGACGCTCTACCATCATCTGTAACAGTTCTGATTGTTCTTGTACCTGAGTGAAAACCTGAAGAGCTGTCCATGTATCCTCCATTATAAAAACCATCTAAGCCATAATTATCATATGGCATAGGAAAAACGTAACATTGTCGATGATGGCGATGACGTGTTCGACGTCGACGTCTACTTTGATTAGATTTCAAACTAGAAATACTTCTCGTTGGAATTATAATTTCAGAAGATTTGTATTTTGATTTTACAGGTAAATGATGCCAAGTTTGAATAAATAACGAACGATCTTTATCTTTTTTGTTGGTAAATATTGGTCTTCGATCTTCATGAGTTGGCGATTCATCAATCTGTTCATAAGGTACGTCGATTGGATTACCCCAATCAGTTTGAGAAATATCATTTGGGAATTCATTATTTCTATTTATTTTACACTTATAATAATGTCCTTGATTTAAGGAAACCTCGCTGCCCTCTAGCCACCTTCAAGATTTTGGACTAAATGTGGTACCAACCATGGACATTCTATTTTCAGAACCATCAAAGCTTAGTCCTAAAAAAAATTAATTAACTAAATAAATTTCTGTTATACAATAAAAAAAGTATGAAAATAAGTAATAATCTAAAATAAATAATTATTTTTACCATAATCGTGATCTAATTCATTGAATGGACTTAAAGTTTGGGTTGAGGTAAATGCAGATGTTTGAATTTTTCCTCGCCTTCTTTTGCGTTTTTTTATTTTTGAACATGCTAAAATTGTACTCAGTAATACACTAAGCTCTATTAAAATTACGCTGAATGATATCCCAAGAAATATTAATACTTGCTCTTCAGACCAGTTTTCAAGAAAATTTATACAACCCTTAAAAATAAAAAATTTAATACATTATTTATTAATTTATTATTTCAAAATTCTTATATTGAAAATTTTTCTGCTTGTGCTAAACGGATATTCTCTTGTCTACAGGGTGCAAATAAAATTTTTAATAATATAATAAAGCTTAATTGTCTTATTAAACAAAATTCCGAAGGAACTATTACATACAAAGCTTATGTTTTGCAAAAACTTTATTTTTATTTTGTCCCCAAATATTCCAAGAAAAAATTTTTACCGAATTCTGAAGTCAGTTTCGAGAGGAGGAAATAACCCAAAAATAGTATTTTATGAAAAAAGAGATATATAAAGTTGACAGCTATTTTACACCGAATGCGATTTTGAGGTAATACAATTTTATAATATTATCACTTGTTCATAAAATTCTATGCAACTTGGGCCTGAAAACCTTCGAATTTGATGAAATATATATGAGCAATTATTTTAAAAGTGCTACTTAATTTGAGCCTGGAATCGTAATTTTTTTTTTTGAAGGCACATCGATATGACCCGTGTTTTCTGTTAGTTTAAACCTTCAGAAAACCGAAAAAAATCGTGAACAAGAAATCGGCGATAGGTGCCAAAGAGATTTTTTCACTTTTATGTCAAAAACCGTGTTTTTCGTATCTGAGCTACCCCAAATTTTTAAAATAACTTTTTAGGTAAATAAAATTTTAAAAAATAGATAAAAAAATCTGATTGCCAGGGAAAAACCACTCCAGAAGAAAAAAAAACTTATCTTTTTACGATGAAATTTAGCCAAGCTATCGTCAATTTAAGATTTTGCTCAAATTCGTCTTCAAAAAGATTGAAATTTTATTGAAAAAAGCCTGTTTCTGAACTTTAAACATGCATTACTCGCTTGATTTTCATCGTAAAATAATAATTTTTTTTTTTAAATCAACTAATTTTTTTCTGAGTATTCATTTCTTCAAGAAAGAAATCATTTTTATTGACTGAATTTCAATTTTTAGGTCAAAAGCCTTTGAAAACTGTAAGTAGCAAAATTTACTTAACACAGTTTTTGACCTAATAATTGAAATTTGGTCAATAGAACTGATTTCTTTCTTGAAGAAATGAATTCTCAGGAAAAAATTAGTTGATTTAAAAAAAAAAATTATTACTTTACGATGAAAATAAAGCGAGTAATGCATGTTTAAAGTTCAGAAACAGGCTTTTTTCAATAAAATTTCAATCTTTTTTAAGACGAATTTGAGCAAAATCTTAAATTGACGATAACTTGGCTAAATTTCATCGTAAAAAGATAAGTTTTTTTTTCTTCTGGGGTGGTTTTTCCTTGGCAATCAGATTTTTTTATCTATTTTTTAAAATTTTATTTATCTAAAAATTTATTTTAAAATTTTGGGGTAGCTCAGATACGAAAAACACGGTTTTTGACATAAAAGTGAAAAAATCTTTTTGGCACCTATCGCCTATTTCTTGTTCACGATTTTTTTTGGTTTTCTGAAGGTTTAAACTAACAGAAAACACGGGTCATATCGATGCGCCTTCAAAAAAAAAAATTACGATTCCAGGCTCAAATTAAGTAGCACTTTTTAAATAATTGCTCATATACATTAGAGTGTGTCTTATTTTTTTTTTTTCGATATTTTTTGGCTCCCCCCATTTTTTTCGAATATTTAGGTCATAAAAAACCCCCAGCTCCAAGGATTTTGATTTTCGATTTTTTTAACCCGTGCCACCGAGCACTTGAAGTTTCCCATTTAAATAACATGGGAATTTTGGGTTTTTAGCTATACAAATTTTTACAAAATCCAAAAAGCGTTTTAAAAAGCTAATTTTTACTGAAAACATACTTTTATATGTTGTAAAGACATGTAAAAAGCCCTGCATATATTCCAAAGGGTATTTTGGAGCTAGAAACGCAAATTAACATGTTGGCTCAATCTTATAAAACAGGGTTTTTTGGTAATTTTCGATAAAACGCTACAACCTCAAAAATGAATCAAAATACTTCTAGTTATTCTACTTTTTTTGGTGTAAATGTCACCTTTCAAATGCCGTGAACTGCGTTTTTTTATCACTGATTCTCTCAGCGCTATAGTCAATTAACCTACTGGTAATTTTCGACTAAAAATAACCAATTTTTGAATTGTTTTAAACTGCTGTCAAAAATGTAATTTTTGACGAAATTGAGCTTTATAGGTCTTAAAAATTTTCTACAAGCATCAAATTTACAAAAATTTTTTACTCGCTGCTTTTCAATAAATTATTAACCAGAGATGATAATTTAAAGTCATAGTCCCAATTTGAGGGTTTAAAAAAAAAAAATCAATTTTCATCATTATCTTTGAAAAACGATATCTTAAAAACTATTTAAAGAAAAGAGACGAGTAAAAAATTTTTGGAAACTTGAAGCTTGCAGAAAACTTTTAAGACCTATAAAACTCAATTTTGTAGAAAATTACAATTTTGGCAATTTAAACAAATTTAAAAATTGGGCCTTTCGGGTCAAAAATTACCAATAGGTTAATTGACTACAGCGGTAAGAGAATCAGTGATAAAAATACACGGTTTACATCGTTTGAAAGGTGAAACTTACACCAAAAAAAGTAGAACAACCAGAAGTGTTTTGGTTAATTTTTGAAGTTGCAGCGTTTTATTGAAAATTAACGAAAAACCATATTTTATAAGATTGAGCCAACATGTAAATTTGCGTTTCTAACCCCAAAATTCCCTTTTGAATGAATGCAGGGCTGTTTGCATGTCTTTACAACATATAAAAGTATGTTTTCAGTAAAAATTAGCTTTTTAAAACGCTTTTTGGATTTTGTAAAAATTTGTATAGCTAAAAACCCAAAATTCTCATGTTATTTAAGTAGGAAACTTCAAGTGCTCGGTGGCACGGGTTAAAAAAATCGAAAATCAAAATCCTTGGAGCTGGGGGTTTTTTATGACCAAAATATTCGAAAAAAATGGGGGGAGCCAAAAAATATCGAAAAAAAAAAATAAGACACACTCTAATATACATTTATATCACGAATTTTTTCTTTACTTAACGCAAGAAATTAAATAATGGTGTCTCCAGTCAAATTACGATTTAGGGTATTTAGATAATGGTCGTTGTGAGATTTAGGTTCTATGAGTCAGTGATCACTAATTTCGGGATCTTTTTTAGAAGAAACGAGGAGAACACCCTTTAATTTGTAAAAACTACCCTTGATAAGGGATATTTTTGATGAATTCGAACTTCAAGTATCCAGATTTGGCACATACGGGTTTTTTGGGTTGCTGATCTCGAATTCCGGGATCTTGTTTACTAAATATTGGCGCTTTGACTTCGAATTAGCTAAAACTGCCTCTAAAAGGGGGATTTTTAATGTATTTTACGTTTTTGTAAATTTAAGAATGAAGTGCCAATTTTTAGTAGACAGGACCTCGAAGTTCGTGATCAGCGACCTAAAAAACCCATATAGCCTGGCCGTGTAGTTTTTGCAAATTTAAGGGTGTTCTGAAATTTCTCATAGACTATAATCTACAATAGATTTCTTTGTCGCTGATCACGAATTTTGGGGTCTTTTCTAGGAGAAATAGGCATTAGTTAAACTAAACACCCCCCTCCATTTAGCCCGCGATTTGACTGGAGTAATTAGCAAAAATATACGATTGACTTTTTTCGTGTACATTAAAAAATAAAGTTGTCATAGAAAATACACGCAGAATTTATAAGCCATTGTACTATTTTCTAACTACCCTAGTTACTGTGTAATGGAAACAATCGTCAAAAACAGAAAGTTGAACTAGAGGTTTGAAATTCGGCGTGGAGGCTCATTTCAGCTATAAAACTACCCCCATAAATTTTCAGAACTTTTGGACAAGCCTGACCTTTTGAGGGTTATCTGGTTCATAGAATTTAGATAAAAATAATAGAGCATGAAGTATTCAGTAAAAATCTCAAACTCTTCAATTTGAGACCTTGCACATTAATTTCGTGAATTTGGTAAGTTAAATAAGGGAAAAGGTAAAAACGCATTTTTTAAAGAAAAATTGCTCATAGAGGAGGAAAGTGAATAAAATTTTAACTGATATTAAATAAATTAGTTTCAAATAAAGTCAGAATTTTTTATTCAAGACCTTTAAGTTAAAAAAAGCAGCGATATTTATTTTATTCGAACTACGCTATAATTCAGTTCTTCATAAATTGAAGATTACTAAAAAAGTATGTAATTTCGATAATATAATAGTATATTAATTAAATATACCTGTGTATGACGAGCTTGTTGATGTTCTGTTGGATTTGGTGATTGACAAATGGTAACATTTTTTGGTTGTGGATTTAAAAAAGAATCTAATTCATGAGAATTATTTAAAAAACAACAACTCAAAGGCACAATTAATTCACGACGACCAATTTCTTGTAATCTCCACCATGATGTTCCATAATTACTGCTTCCATTTATACCACAACATGAAAACTAAATGTAAACAATAAGATATATAATTTAATATTCTTGTTGTAAATACTTTTAAAACATATTATTTAATCATTATTTTTAGCTCATAAAAATTCTAAAGAATAAATATACAAAATTTTATATTGTATCATTTTATAAATGACATCAAAAATATTTAATTTTATGAAGTAAAGAAAAATGTAATTATATTTTTATATAAAAATATTTTTTTAACTACAAAGATATAATCGAGGATATAATTAAAAGTCTTTTATGTGTATTTAAAAAACGAATACAATAATAATAATAATAATATCTTACCATAGTCTGAGCTAAATCTAAAGCAGCAGTAAATTGTTCTTTACCAGGAAGTGCATAATTACGTTGTAAAGATCTTATTAAGTTAATTGGTCTAAAATCAACCCCTAACATATCAGGCCAAAAAACAACAGCAACACATAATGTACATTTTCCTGCTATCATAAATGATATCATTGTTATATACTGAAACAAAAATAAGTAAATGTTGTAACAAATTCTTATTTTTCTTTTTGTATTTTAATACAAGAATTTTAAAATAAAAAGGTATTTTCAATATTTCTGTCAAACACTGTCAAGTTGTAAATTAATCCAGATTCTTTATTTTTAAAATAAATGCAATAGAAACCTCGATAGAAATTAAAAAATTTATTTGCAGAAATTCGTAAAAGTTGTATAGTTCCCAGTATTCCTATTTCAAATTCGAAATTCTGATGTGGTTAAATATACCATAAAAAGGTTTAATGAAATTTACTTTCAAAATTTGACAGTCTTAGAAAACTATTACTCTGGTCAACCTTTCACTTTTTTGAAAAATTTACGATAGATTTTAATATTAATAATTATCATTTAATCCCAATTCCCATTTTAGACTCTGCGTAGTTTCATACGAAGTCCCAATTTCGAAAAAAATTAATAACTTCACTTCAAAAATTTATAATATTGCCATTGCAATATCTCATGAGATATGTGCAAAAAACTGCTAGAAAGGGCTAGTTTTTCCGTTTATAAAGGTTTCTTTAAGGTTTTTTAAATGGAGCTCTCTATTGTTTCAACACAGATAATACTCCAGAGAAAATACGGGGGAGGGGGGGGGTGGACTTACGGTTGCGAATACGAGATTTGCTCTAGTATAGGTTTTTTGGGTCGCTGAACACGAAAATCGGGGTCATTTGGCTAAGAAAATGGGGCTTCACCCTTAAATTTGATGTATTCGCGTTCTGAGTCTATGGATTTATCCAAGAATTGGTTTCTAAGGGTTTTTTGGGTCGCTAATTAAAAATATCAATGATTTTTGAAGGTAAAATTAATATTTCACCCTTAAATTAGCAAAAACTACCCCCTAAAACGGGTGTTTTCGCTATTTTCGCACTTTTTGCGGACAGATTTAGTTCACTAGGGTTTTTTGGGTCGCTGAAAACGATTTTCATGGATTTTTTTATGAATGATTAATATATCACCCCTAAATTACTGAAAACTATCCCCAAAAAAGGTGTTTTTGCTGTTTCTGCACTTTTTGCGCCAAGATTAGGTCCACAAGGGTTTTTTGGGTCGCTGAAAACGAATTTCATGGATTCTTTAATGAAAAATTAATATTTCACCCTTATATTAGCTGAAACTACCCTCAAAAGACGAATACATCAAAAATACCCCCTTTTGGGGGTAGTTTTTGTAAATTTAAGGGTGAAGCCCCATTTTCTTAGCCAAATGACCCCGATTTTCGTGTTCAGCGACCCAAAAAACCTCATCTAGAGCAAATCTCGTATTCGCAACCGTAAGTCCACCCAAGCCCGTATTTTCTCTGGAGTATAAGGCTGATGATTTGATATATCCTTGCCTTTTTATATCGCTCATTCTAAAATTCGGAGTTCCGAAACTTTAAAACCGTAAAGACTCGCTTAAAAACGGAAAAACTACCCCTTTTTAGCGGTTTTTTGCACATATCTCAATGTTAACATTATAAATGTTTACTGTTTGCCTTTTTGGGTATAAATTTTTTAATTAATCAATTTTAAATTAACAAAGGGGTAAACTAGTGGATAAAATCTACCCTTAAATAGCATTTTTTGAAAAAATCTTGAAACAATTTTTTTGACAAATGTTATTAATTAAAATAGTAATATATTTTATTTTAATTTATTTTATATTTAATTTATCTTATAAAGTCTTAATATTTGTAAATACCTGGCCGAGCTGGTAATTATTATAAATTTAAAACTGTAAGTATAATAACAAGTATAAATGTTAAAAAGAGTACAAATTTATTTATTTTCTTGTTTAATTTACATGAAAAAGTAAATAATTACTTATAGGTAATAAAAGTTATAATTTTTTTTCTAGTACGCTTTTTTTGACTATTTTTTCTTTCTTTTAAGCGTGAATGGAAAATTCCTAGAAAAATATTCATTGATTCATAATGCCAGGGAAATTTCAGATGAAAAAACTGTACCTTCGGACCTCTGAAATGCAAGACCGCATACTCAAAACCAAATTTCAAATTTCTACTTTAAATTTAAATTTTTGGCACAGAATCTGTAACGTTGAAGGGGCACCCCGTTAAACATATATAAATCATTCATTAAAATAAAAAATTTATATTTTATGTTAAATAATATAAAATATATAATTTTTTTACAATATTAATTGCACCTATTTTTTTCATTCATAATAATAATTTTGTAATCGAATATTTTTTTAAACTGATGTTGCAATTTTAAATTTATGATATCGTCTTTAAAAAATTTGATACATCATAGTTCATTGATCTTTTATATGAAATATTATATTCTATTTACAGTTAATAAAAGTCAATAAATTTATCATTAATTGAAAAACTACTTTGACTTCCTCGCTTATCTTTGTTTTATCGTTATTCAATTTAGTGCACGAGATAATTAACGATATTTTTATTTTTTCCAGAAAAACATTTATAAATGCTTTAAATTTATTTTTTTTATTCTATATAGTATCGTGGTTCTACGAAAAAAAAATGTTAATTGAAGTCAATATTTGTAACGGAAATTGGAACATGTATAAAGTTTTTTAATTATTTTTTTTCTAAAAAAGTTTCATTTATACAAAATTATTTTCATTGTTTTCTGTAAAAAAAATGTTCAAAGGAAGTAAATTATTCATTAATTATTAAAATAATATTCCCAATTATTTTATTTTACAGTGTCTGACTAAACTTATCCTATATCTACTTAAATGACGAGAATAATCATAAAAAAGTGTTATATAATAAATTAAAAAAAACTTACAAATACAGTAACACAACAATTATAAATACAAGATGCCCAACAGCCAATAACACCAGTAATAGCAATAAAAAAACCAACAGCAACAATTCCAAGTGCTATATAATAAAATGGTGGTTGATCAGGATTCGCCTCGCCTGTACCTAAAAGCCGAGACAATAATATCCTGTCGTTATCAACTAGAAAAACTGCACCAAGTGACATTAATGCAAATCCAGACATCTGAAAGCGAAACGGATTGCGTTAATTTTTTGTTTATTTTTTTTTTTTTAACTATTTTAAAAAAACACAAAAAAAAAATACTTTCTTAACTTCCTTATTATACTATTTTGTTACGTTTAGAAATACTGTCATTGTTTGATTTTTATTACTTGTGATTTAAAAGTATCGACATTTTCGTGACTTATTTTATTTTGTTTAGAAATTCTTTTGTTTTTCAATTAACTTATAAAACTTAAGGCGTAAAATTTTAATAAGTTTTTTTTTAATTTGTTTATTTGCAAATGTATTACAAAATATACAAAAAGAGTATTTGTAATATTTTTATAAACTCAAAAGTCTTAGATAAATCAATTAACTAAAATTTCATGCAGAATCTATTCGTTTAATAAATAATTTTTCTCTTCAGGAATTATAAGGCGAAAAAAGTACCAAATTTGTTAAATACTTATATTGTATATATTCTGAAAACGAACTTTTTATGAATTTTTTCAATTCTAAAAAAAAATCAGGAAACTTGAAAAACCCCAAATTGGTTTTTCAGAATAGAGAAAAAGCATTTAAGAAAAATTTACCCCGTATTCAACCCCCAGTTTATGAAGTCTTTAGCCTTAAATTAAATTCTCTGAATTTTTTATGTCTATATTTGAATTCAGCAACCTCGAAAACCTCCAAGTAGTTGATAACAAATAACAATTAGTTTTCGAATAATAATCTTTTGTAGTAAAATGGCACGTCTTATTCGACAAATTATAGGCTTGAAATCGCTTGTTTTTCGGTGTTCAATTAACCTTTACGCTATGTATTTTCTGAAGGATTTTAGATTAAAGTCGACTATAAAACTGAAATACTGATAAATTTTTAGTTCTAGGATGATTATTAGATTCAAATTCAAGACGTCAATTCTCGAAAGTTTTATTCTCGAAAAAATAAAGTTATAAGTTATAGAATTTTATTATAATTTTTTCGTCATGTGCGGAATTCACTTGTTATATTTCAAAATTTTAAGGGGAATCGATTTTCTTAATTTACAACTTTCCAATTAATAAAACAAAAAATGCTGTTTTATAATATTAATTTTGTCCTTTTACCTATTTGCTTTTATAAAAAATTTAATTAGAAATCTTTTTTTGTTAATAATAAAATTTCATTTTTCAATTTTTTATAAACGTTTTAAGTAGCGCGCGAAATTCAAAAATTTATAAAATTTTTAAACAAGTTATTGAAATTTGAGCTTCTTAAGTTTATTGAAATTTATAAAAACTTGAAATATTTGATCAAAATTCGCACTAAAAATTCATAAAATAGTGAAAAACTTCCTGAAGTTTTTATGCTTTCTATAAATCTATTTTGTGAAACTTACTTAATTTCCAAAAAAAGAATAATTATAATTATTATTTAAAAAAAAAATAGCAAGAAAAAATTTTTTCCGTTGTAAAATTTGAAAAATACTTACCAAAAATATAATATTTGAAAAGTACATAAAAGCCCTTGAGGCTCGAAAATGATGTTTTTCTTTCATTTTAAAAATTTTTTGTATTATTTTAATTAAATCATAAAATAATCACTCATATAATGTAACATTCAATTAGAAACTTCATTTTTGTTATTTTGAATCCATTTTATTCATTAAATCCTTCATAAAACCTCAATTTCATTTTTGAAATATTTTAAAACAACCAAATTAGTCATATTAACACTTTTTGACATCGATGAAAACAATAAATTAAATCACTTTTTTGGCAAACATTTTTTTTTTAAATAAAAAAACACTTACTAATAAAAATTTATTATTTTCTCTTTAACACAGAAAAATTAAACAAGATTAAATAGTAAAAAAAACGTACGTTATAATCTCATCCGTAAAGAGAGCATACCGGTGTAAATCTAACTCGTATTATATTTTGTGTTCAAGTTTCCTATAGAGGTGCCCCTTGATGCGCGACGATGGTCGACCCCTTAGATATTTAATTTTATAGAAAAGGAAAAAATAGTGGGGACTTTTTATTTTGTATTATTTTATAATAAACAAGAATAATTTTTAATACTATTTTTCATATATTATAAAAAAAATAAACAACCGGATGAACGGAAACGGAAGGAAATTTTTTTGTGTGAAAAATTACTTTAAACATATAGTACTATTTTTTTGTATAATGCAGGTGGGGTTCATTTATATAAATTATATTGGGTGTGGGTTTAAAATACAACAGGTGTTTTTTATATACTTTTTTTATAAATTTATTGAAGCACATTTTTTCAAATACAAATTCATTATGTAATCTTGCATGTACAGGCAGAGGTTGCCACATTCAAGGATTCAGAGACTTTTTGCAGATAATCTTTAAACAAAATTTCGTAAATCCAACTTTATTTTAAGAATATTGGGTATCCACAATTTTGTTTTTGAAAATTTAATTTTTTTTTTGGACTTATAAATTTCTATTTGCTCAATTAATTTGCTTAACCCTTCATATTTAAGTTAATTTTTTTTAAAATTGCAGGTAATAAAATTACCCCTAGCAGGTATTTTGGGTTTTTTTACATTGTTTTTAAAATTGCCTTTTTTAAGGGTAGAAAAGTGAAAAATAAGGGTGTTATATAATGTCAAAAAAATTTTTGACTTCAGATTCAGACTCAGTGACCCAATATACTTACTAGGATCATCAGAAAAAAAAGGCTAACTTAAATTTGAAGAATTAAGGGGGGTGAGGGGGGGAGGTTCACCCCATTTTCAAAACAGGAACTAGATTGACTGTAGACTTTGTTCTTGAGTAGTTTCTGAAGAGATTCCTATAGGTTTAATCTTCATTTAATCATCGTCGTGATTTTTAGAGACTTGGCCTTTTTTTTACACCTCAGCCATATCGGGTTATACTATAATACTATAATTATTATTAGTGGGAATAAGGGTATGCAAAAGTTCGGTGTTTTTGTGGGACACGTCGGGTTGGTTTGGTAGACCTGAAAAAGGTCTTATGATACGGTTTTGAAAAAAAATTTTTGGTATATATAAAACATATGCGACCTTAAATGTTCCTAAAATAGTAAATTTTCTTTTTTATGGCACATCGATATTCAGCTGTCAATATAATTTTTTACTGAAAAAAAATCGCAAACAAGTAATAGTCGATAGATGCCAATATAATTTTTTTACTTTTGTCTGGATTTTTATATTAATTTTAAAAAAATATTTTTTTAGCCAAGTCATCCGAATTTTTAAAATGTTTGACACCAGCAATAATTTTGCATTTCGCATAAAAGTCGAAAAATACCTATTTCAAAACATTAATATTGCTATAAATTCAATTTTTCTTTTCTCTTATTTGCATAAAAAATTATTTAGTCTAAAAATATAATGATTTTGCATAATTTTTATATCAAATTTAATAATTAAAAAAAAAAAAGTTGCTTATTTATCAAATGATGTACATTTACAATATTTTATGCAAAATTCTGCATACTTATAATGAAAAAATATTTTATGTATACTTTTTTAAAAATTAATTGCATCTAAATCAGTGACCTGAATAAAAGTATTAAATGAATAAGATTTCAGTTCAATAATGTATGTTATTTTATTATAAACATTGTTTAAACAAATTACTAACTTCAACATATAGTTAAGTTTATAAACAATGCAGTAAATATATGTGTTAAATAATTTTTAAATTCATTATGATAACTAATTATAAAAAAATATTTTTACAAAATTAATGCAAGATTTAATAATAACTTTTTAAACTACATTTTTCAAAACTCTATTTATAAATAATGTTATTTAAGAAGCATTTAATCCGCAAATCTCAATTAACAGGTAGGCCATGAGATGTAAAAAAAACAAGGCTTGCAAAAACATATATGTACTATGAAAAAATCACTGAATTCTAATAATATATCATCATGCACATACTGTAAACATAATATGCCGGTATATTACGTTTTTTATTAAAAAAAATCAACGCAGTTTTACTATAAGTACTCCCTCCTTATATTTATTTATTTTTCTCACGTTAATTCCATTTAAAAAAATATATGTATAAAGTATTTGAGCTATAATACAGATTTCATATCCATTATTGTAAATGTTCAGTAAGCTTATCTCCTGTGTTTTTATATTTAAACTAATTCCAGCATACATTTTATAATATACTTTTTTTATACATAAATCATAAATTGAATTCATTCTTATTGTATTTTTAATAAATGTCTTTTGGTAAGATAATATTTTATTTTTAGAATGACAAAATTGTTTTGCATTAATATTGATCTTTTTCATTTTACTCAAAAAATAACATTTATATTAAAAATATAATTTCTGTAAAATATTTTTAAATAACCATTTAAACCTTATTATTTACAATTTTAAATTAATTAATAAATTATATTTAAAAATCTAATTTGCTCTTTCCTAACGTTCCTCCGCAACCAGTAAAATTAGCTGTGTCATCTTGTTCTCTTTGAGTTGTATCTCCAAATTCAGGAGGTAAATGGAGTATCTAATAATTAATATTTAATTTCAATATATGTTTTTATATAACTAATATAAAATTATAAAATACCTCCACAAGAAATTTTTTCCTTCTTAGTTTATATGCTAAATCTGTAAATAAAATATCTTGACAAGTTAGTGTATTAAATGCAGCTAATTTTTTTATATTTAATAATCCATGGTAATCTTTAAACACTGGATTTGTCTCTTTAGATGAGCCAGCAAACGATTCAAGACTAACTACAATGTCTGATAAATGTTCTAACCTTTCTACAACAGAAGTCTAAAAAGAAAAAAATTAACATTAATTACTAGACATTTTAAATTATATTTTTTTTCTCACCGAGTTATCATAATTTTGTACTGGAAAACTTATTGCAGCCACTGCAAAAGATTCTCTTAATAAAGATCTAAGCATGTACATAAATTTTAATAAATCTTTTTGTGCTTCTTCTTCGTTGTCATTTAACCACATTCTGGATCCTAATGAATGAATTGCGATTCTTAGAATACTTTTTTTTTCTGATGCCGCAGAAACTAAGAATTTTTCATTGACTATGGTTTTTTTTATGTCAATAAGTAACTTCATATAATCATTATTTTTAAAAATCATAGTTTCCTTTTCAATATGTTCTTCGTTCCAAAAAAAAGTTTTAGCAGAATCTAAAATTTCTTTGCCCATTTTTTTGGTGAGATCATAATAATGACCAAATTCATCACCTGGAGAAGAATTAACAATTTTCATATTTTGATATCTCCATGCTATTTTCATTTGTTCATCATTATTTGTGATAGATTTTTCAGATTTCGAATCATCTTTAATTACAGCAGGTAAATCTGTTAAAATTTCAGAAGGGCTTACATCTTGTGACGCTACATACAAAGGATGAGTTGATACTATTCCTTCAGCCATAAAATACTTCATGATAATTTTTGAATGAATATTGTAAAAGTCCTCCTCTATAATAATTTTTTTTTAAATATAAAGCTATCTAATATGAAATATTGAAATTGTATAGTATTTATTAGTATAAGCTCTTTGAGTATTTACTTACCAATCAGTAAGATGGATCCAACTGGTAAACCTCCTCCTTTAAAATGAAATCATTAAAAAATTTTTATGAAATAACTATAATTTATTTGTATTTTAAAAAAACTGCATTTTAAATTTACCGATGAAATGATCTAATGATGGAATCCCTGTTGAAACTAAAAGTTGTGCATTTCGAGTTGCAAGTTTAGTACCTGGTATGATTGGTACCTGAGGCTTAGCAATTTTTATATTAGAAAACATATTTAAAACATTCGTTGTACAGGTTGTACTTTAATTTTCGATTAACCTAAAATCACATTGACAATATTATAATATTTTGATTAGGTCAAAACAAACTTTGAAAATATTCCTTTCGAAATCAATCTATGCAAAAATATTGAAATTAAAATAGATTCACCAAAAGTTACAATACCTATAATCTAACTTATAACCAAAGAAATTTGTTATTTTTTTAAACGGGCATTGATAATAACAACAAACAGATTCAAAATAAATGAAACAACACGTGTTTCTCTCGCAGTGTTGTGATATACACAGTTTTTGGGAATGGGACGGTTAATATATTTGCACTTTTTCAAGAATATGATTGGTCTTTTTTTGCTATTTGCTTCTTTTTAGATTATAAATTTATAAACATTAAATATTATTATATATCAATCTCTGATATTATGCAAATATTTATTTGAAAATTTACTGCAATTTTGTAACAAAAATATTTTAAACTATTTTCATATTAAAAATTTTATTTAAGTAAAGACGAATCCTATATTATATTTTACAGAGATATAGTTATAAATGTGTTTTCAATATAAAAACAAAATAACTTTAAAAACTTAGCAACCTGCAACAGCAAATAAATAAACAGGTACCTATATAATAATTCTATTAAAAAATTGTGCAAAAAATAAATTTACCATTGTAGAAATAAAAATTTAATTGTTAAATCTTAAAAATTATAAAATGGCAAGTTAATCTAATGACTTTTATTGCTAATAATCATAAACTATAAAAATTTAAGCTTAAAAATGTTTTCTATTATCAAATAATTTAATTTGCTTACAGGCAACAAAAAAATCAACAAATATATCCAGGAAAAAACCATTTACTAAATTTGAACTTACTGAGGAGCAAAAAGGAGATATAAAAGAAGCATTTGATCTATTTGATCCAGATGGCACAGGTAAAATAGCAACTAGAGATTTGAAAGTAGCTATTAGAGCACTTGGATTTGAACCCAGCCGAGAAGAAATTAGAAAATTAACAGCAGCCGTTGATCCTGATGGTTTAGGAAAATTATCGTTTGAAGAATTTCTTGATCTAATGTCCGATAAAATGTCAGAAAAAGACTCAAAAGAAGAAGTTATAAGAGCTTTTAAACTATTTGATGATGATAACACAGGAAAAATAACTTTTAAAAATTTAAAAAGAGTTGCAAAAGAACTTGGTGAAGCTTTAACACATGAAGAATTACAAGAAATGATAGATGAAGCTGATAGGGATGGAGATGGTGAAATTTCCCAAGAAGAATTTATTAGAGTAATGAAAAAGACTGGCTTGTATTAATATTTATTTATTTACATAATTATTTTTAATAAAAATAATGTTTTAAACAATTTCATTTTTTATCACAAAATTCCAATTTTTTTAAATACTAATTTTTTACGGAATCTGATACTACTGATAAGATAAGTTTTCTAACCAGTTTTCCATGATTCCTTGCATTAGCAATACTTTTGCAAATTAACTCTTGTGTTATAGGAATACCACCAGATTTATGAATAAAACACATATTTTTTTCATTAAATGCTATAGTCAGTGTGCTCATTGCTAATCTTTCTTCATCTTCAATTGGATCCATTATTAATAGTTGACTGTATAGAGTAATACAATTTTTTAGTATAAAAAACATTTCATTTTTTAATTAAAAAAAAAATCTGTTACTTACTCTTCAAATATACCAATTGTTGTACTTATAGCTATGTGTTTTAATGGAAAACTTATTTTTTTGTTTTCATCTACAATTATACTGTTAGTTTCAGCTGTGTAATCAATAGCAGGTAATGTTACTGAAATAAATTAATAATTAAACTTAAGGTGTAAAAAAAATGCTGAGCAAAATTTTGAATTAAACTTACAAACTTTTAAGGCTGCCATTAAAGCACCAATGCATGCATCTATAACTGAGCCATCATAATCTACACATACCATATCACAGTATAAAACCCATGCGAGTTTGTCTTTGTGTATACACAAGTCTTTTAAGTCTACAGCTTCTGAATTTACTAATATGCTTTCCACAAGTTTTGTTATACATTGGGCTTCTTCGCTGGGAGGTCCAGGACGAAACTTTGGAGATGACAAGGGTGTTAAATCTACATTAGGTACCATGAACCCACAATCAGGACTTTCAGCTTTAGGGCATGCCAATTCCTAAAATATAATTAATTACCTTATTTAAATATTGTATAGTATATCCACAATCAAATAAAACTATACGTACAGCTTTAATACCACAAACTACAGCAGTATTGCCTATTTTAAATACTGCTGAACTATCAGCTTGTGTGATTGACGATACATTAATGCTTACTGGGCGAAAAGAAGTAAATTCTCTACCATCTGGTCGCACAGAAGAAGCCTGATAGCATAAATTATAATTTTAAATAAAAAGATAATATTTGCTTAAATTTATAAATAACTACTTACGAAATGATCCCTCAAATATTTAGCCGGATGTATAGTTCTAAAAAAATTTATATGCTCTCAAATTTTATAAAGTTATTAAATTTAATTAAAATTTACAAATTAAAAAACCTACTTGAAAATAGATTCCATTTTGATGTGTATATTTAATCCTCTTATTTATTTTTCTTATTTATTTTGCAATTTTTAAATTTAATATGACTTTATAATCCCATGCTGCAGATTCTGTGTTTATTATTATAACCTGTAATACGGAGGAGACTGCTCTGATTCGTTTAAACACTCCAAAATGGCGTCAAAACTCAAAATTGTGTTTACAATAGGTAAAACTATATATAGGTAAATATAGGTAAGTTTCATAATTCGTTTTTTGTTTACAAAGTGTTTGTCAGTCATCAACTTTCTTTAATTAATTGGAATCAAGCATATTAACAATTTTTATTAAAAAAAATAAGGAATAGTTCAAATCATTTAGTGATAAAACATAAATAAAATAAATAATAATTCTTATTTTTGCAATTAATTAAAAGATTTATTTATCTTTTACTTTTTTTTTAAGTATGTCCTTATATTGACATTGAACTACAAATTAGATTAATAATGAATATTGGCTTTTAATAAAATTAAGTGCAATGCTTTGATTTTGCAGATTTTTATTTCTTATATATTAAGCAGTTTAAACTCAAAAATAATGGATGAAGAACCAGTTTCAACCAGGTTCATTAAACCTGGAAGTTATAAAAACAAAGGTCTTGCAGTATTTACCAGTGGTGGAGATTCTCAAGGTTATTACTTTACTGCAATATTAATACTTAAGTAAAAAGAGTATTGTTGTTCAATGAAAAATTATTTTCATGATAGGTATGAATGCGGCTGTTCGAGCTGTAGTTCGGATGGGTATATATTTAGGATGTAAAGTTTTTTTCATAAAGGAAGGTTATCAAGGTATGGTTGATGGAGGTGACAATATAGTGGAAGCCAATTGGTCATCCGTATCTTGTATAATTCACAGGGTAACCCATTATAATTATGAAATTTATGTAAATATTTTAAAGAATAATTTTTTAGGGTGGTACTGTGATTGGTTCAGCACGTTGCTCAGAATTCAAAGAAAAGGTAGGAAGAAAAAAAGCAGCCAAAAATTTAATCACTCGAGGAATTTCTAATTTGGTTGTAATTGGTGGTGATGGTTCTCTTACTGGTGCAAATCTCTTTAAAGAAGAGTGGTCAGAACTCTTAAAAGATTTAGTAAAAGACGGGGAAATTTCTAGCGAACAGGCTAAAAAATATGCACATTTGCATATTGTTGGTATGGTTGGTTCTATCGATAATGATTTCTGTGGAACTGATATGACAATCGGTACAGACAGTGCTTTGCATAGAATAATTGAAAGCATTGACGCAATTGGTAGTACCGCAAATTCTCATCAACGTACATTTATTATGGAAGTTATGGGTCGTCATTGTGGGTAAGTAAATTTTACTTTCTACATACCAAAAATAAACTATTAGTATTACAAATTAATTAATTTTTTTTACAAAATTATATATGATACAACCGTAAAAAAGTAGCATTAATGTTTTTAAAGAGTTAAATTTTGTTGAGGCTATAGGTATTTAGCCATTGTTGGTGCTTTGGCAGCTGAGGCGGACTATGTATTCTTTCCCGAATGTCCACCTCCTGTTGATTGGCCTGATAAACTTTGCAAAAAGTTGGAACAGGCAAGATTAAGAGTTTTTATTTAAAAAGAATATGTATATACCCTTTGATACTTTTATGTTCATGACTAATTAATATCTAATATTTTTTGAGCTGATATAAAACAATGATATTCTGATTTTTTGCAGTACTTTTGTTATATTTATAATTTATAATAATAAAATAAAATATTTATTTAATCCTGATTTTTTAAAACATTCAGGAAATATCTGAATTTTTATTCATGACTTTAATCTCATCATCCATTGTTTTGTAAAAAATAATAGCTTAATTCTTAGATAAATGCAAGTTAAGAGCCAATTTTAAAATTAATGATTGCTAAATGATTTATAGAGGGTGAAGCCAGATTCAATAAAAAAATACTTAACATTAAAAATTAGGATGTTTTCATTATGCAGTAACATTTTAATGATTTTCATTTGACATAATTACACTATTACAGCTATTTGGCTCTTGTGGCAGCTCTATGCTGTGAAGCTGATTATGTATTCATCCCAGAGTGGCCACCTGAGCAGGATTGGCCAAATAAACTCTGCAAAAAATTAGTACAGGTTTGAATCAAAATTCATTTTCCTATTTTTTTTTTAATTCATTAATTCATTATTCATTACATTTAATTAATAAAATTGATGAATTTTCATTTGACAAAATAATTTATTGTTTGCTTATTTGAATGCTTTTTTTATTTTTATTTTAATTAAAAGTATTCATTAAAATTTGAGCTTATTATTTTAAAATTTCTGCTTTTAATTATGAATAAAGTAGGTGAATAATTCATTTTTAAAATTTTAAACAAAATATTTTTTCTGTACAGTAGCCACGAAAGTACCATTCTCGCTACTGCCGCAGAAAAATTTTATACGGCCCTTGTCCATAAATAAAGAATGTGCCAAATCGCAATTTACGTGCGATTTGGATCATTCTTTACTTTTTTGACCACGAACCGTAAATATAATTTTATGAATCATTAAGTAAAAGCAGTACTTATTTAATACTCAAATACTAGAAATTTATTAACTATACTTTGTTTAAAACTATTATTATTTTTATAGGAACGTCTCACTGGTCAACGTTTAAACATCATTATTGTAGCTGAAGGTGCTATTGATCGAAATGGCGATCCAATCACTTCTGAAAAAGTGCGTGAAGTTGTTGTTGCAAAACTTAATCAGGATACTAGAATTACTGTCCTAGGTCATGTACAAAGAGGTGGAAATCCATCAGCATTTGATAGGATTCTGGTAAGAAATTAAATTATTGTTATTAATCAGTTTTTATATATTTAATCTAATTCAGGGTTGCAGAATGGGTGCTGAAGCTGTAATGACTCTTGTAGAGGCTGAAGATGACACAGAAGCTAGCGTTGTAACACTAGATGGTAATCAAGCAGTTCGATTACCTTTGATGGAATGCGTTCAACGAACAAAAGCAGTAGCTCAAGCAATGGCTGATAAGAATTGGGATTTGGCAGTTCAGCTTCGTGGAAAGTTAGTTTTTATTGGATATTTTTGATAATGCTGTTAATTGAAATTTTCTAATTTGTAATTATTTAGGGGCTTTATTCGAAATTTGGAGACCTACAAAATGCTTACACGCTTGAAAGCTCCTGTCGATTTAAATAAAACCAAGGTACAAAAAAATTTATAATTAATAATATTAAAAAAAATTAGCACAGCATCAGTAAATTTTATCTGCCTTATAAGTTAAGCTAAATAAAATAAATAAAAATTTAATAAACTAAATTTAGACGAAAAAAATTTAAAGCTCGGGTTTTTGGTGCTTTTAGGAATATAGATAAATATTAGTGTAAAAAGATTTTATTTGTAATTAGTTTAATATTTACCAAAATATTCAAAAACATGATTGATTTTGAAAAATAACCATGTTAAATTTTTCTGGAAAATTAATTTTATTGGTACATGATAACATTAAACATTTTCATTCTTTTAATATTATCATTTTAATTTTTCAAATATTACCTTTTGAAACTCATTTTAGACAATTAATGGCAGCCAAGCCTTCTCAAAGGTAAATCAAAAATCTTTAAATGCATTTGAATATACAAAAAGAAACTTTATTGTTTTCATTATTGACTTAACTATTTTGTTATATGTTAACTGTTAACCCTGACTAATTTTTTGTATTTTTTTTCACTCCTGTCAGCAATACACAATGTGTGGACAAGTACGTCAACAAATGAAATAACATTATTTTATGTAATTTACTTTTTTAAAGGAATGCCATTGTAGTTATATCATGTTTTTGTCTGCAAAATTAATTTATTTACTTATAAAATAATAAAAAAATGTGTAAGATATATAATATAATTATAATATATTTTTTGAACGCATCGCTTACAATTTTGACTGCTTTAAATTGTGCAATATAAAATTAAAACACTATAATATTTGTACTAAACATCATTTTTTTCTATTTTACAATTAAATCATTTTATAAAAAACAACTCGTTTCAAAACGTTAACTTTTCATATTCAGGTTTGTCTTTAATGAGAAAAATAAAATAATATTTAAATAAACTATGAACATTCTTTATGTTATTGAATGGTCGAGCAACTTAATAATATTTTGCCATTTTTTATAAAATGATTAAGTTGTAAAATAGAAAGAATAATTAATAATATTGAATACAAATATTATAGTGTTTTAATTTTATGGTTTTTACAATTGGAGACAAATTAAAATATAATTGTGCATTATAATTAATTAATCATCTTAGTGGCTCATGTAGAAATTTAAAACTTAAAAAATAACTTTTTAATAAAATTTTCACTCCATGTTTTGTTTGATTAATAATCGGTTTCTAATGTAAATATTAACGTTATGTATGTTTTAAACCATAATTTTTTCAAATAAGAACACTGTCTGTTTTTTGTTTCTCTTATAAAAATCTCACAAATATCTACTTACTTATAATAGCTAAAAATTCAAAATTTCAGGATCACTACACTGTAGCTGTTATGCATGTAGGAGCACCATCTTGTGGGATGAATGCTGCAGTGAGATCATTTGTTAGGAACTGCATTTATCGTGGAGATAAGGTATTTGACAATTAATAAAAATTTTAAAGCAAATTTTTTATATGACATTATAATTAGGTCTATGGGGTGTGTGATGGAGTTTCTGGGTTAGAAACGGGAAAGTTGAAACTTATGGATTGGCCTTCGGTAACTGGCTGGGTAGCTCAGGGCGGTGCATTTTTAGGTACAAAGCGAGCTCCTGCAAAAGACGATCAGTTACCAGAAATTGCCCAGCAATTAAAGGAGTTTGGAATTCAGGCCCTTCTTATCATTGGAGGCTTTGAGGTAATATTTTATATACTTACTTTTACTAATTTACTCTATGAATTAATTATTTATATTAATTAAGGGTTACCAAACTTGTCTCTCATTTTACAAAGCAAGAGATAAATTTCCAGAGTTCCGAATCCCAATTGCCATGATTCCAGCTACTATTAGTAATAATGTTCCTGGAACAGAGTTTTCTCTTGGCTGTGATACAGCTCTTAATGAAATTACCGAAATTTGCGATCGTATCAGGCAATCAGCCCAAGGTACAAAAAGACGTGTTTTTATTATTGAAACAATGGGTGGTTATTGCGGCTATTTAGCTACTCTTGCTGGTCTCGCTGGTGGTGCTGATGCAGCTTATATATTTGAAGAAAAGTTTAACATAAAAGATTTAACTCAGGATATTATAGCCATGGCTGCTAAAATGTCAGAAGGAGTTCAACGAGGATTAATTCTAAGAAATGAAAGTGCAAATTCGAATTATAACACAGAATTTATGCAAAGATTGTTTTCTGAGGAAGGTAAAGGATTATTCAGTTGTAGAATGAATATTATTGGACATATGCAACAAGGTGGCTCACCTACACCCTTTGATCGAAATCTTGGTACAAAAATGGGTGCTAAAGCAATTGAATGGTTTACCGAGCAGTTAAAATTAAACACATTGCCTGATGGTACTATTTCCTCAAACACAAAAGAAAGCGCAGTGATGTTAGGTATTGTAAGGAGACAATATATGTACACTCCATTTGCACAATTAATTGAGGCTACAGATTTTGAGTAAGTTAAAAATATACAGCCTTGACTATTTAACAGAATGCTAAATGTAAGCATTTTTTTATAGGCATAGAATACCAACCTACCAATGGTGGATGAAACTTCGTCCATTACTGAAAGTTTTAGCTAAACATGAATCTACTTATGAAGAAGAAGGACTTTATATAACAGTTGAAGAGATGGATAAGAATAATGATGCTCCTTTAGTTTAAAAAAAATTTTGATTAAGGTATTTTAAATTTTTTGCAAAATTTTTTGCAAAATTTAAAATTAAATTTATTTTAAACTGTACAACACCTATTTTACAATATTAAGAACTTGTTTGATACCTAAAACCATCATTACAGACAATTTTTTTTTAATTTTGACAACAATTGGTAATTAATAAAACTATTTTTTAAAACATATCAGAAACGGGCTTTAACTAATCAGGCATTAGTATTTCTCCAGGAATATTAAAATTATCAGCAAAAATTTATTTAAAATAATATTGGTTGTTGTATTATTTAATATTCAATGCGAGAAACTGGTCATCTTGTTTTTGAGTTATTTTAGTAAATTTTTAATTGCTAAATTAGTTTCGTAAATATATAATTTAAATCTAATTCTTTTAACATACTTAAAGTATAAAATTATTATTGTTGCATGTATAATAAAGTCATTTGTAAAAAGAAAATAGATTAAGAACATTATGCTCTATACCAGAGAATAAACTATTTATAAATTTATACATAGTTTTTTCTATGAATAGAGCATGATATTATTTAATCTATTTTTTTTTTTTTTTTACAAATGACTTAAGTTATGTTATTATAATTTAAAGTTATCTCATCATTATGCAGTAATAGATCATTAATTAACCTATGCTTAATAAGAATTCCTTAAGCAAGCTAGATTTTATGTATTTTTTATCAAGATTTTTATCAAGAAAGACTGTATTATTATGTTTTATATAAAACTAAAGTACACACGATCAAAACTTACACTACTATTTTTTACTGTGATATTATAAAATGTTATATATATTATACATGTTTAAACTATGTTTTTAACTTATAAATTATACAAAATTAAATTATTTTTATGTGAAAAACAAAACTAATTTAAATGTAGTACAATTTTGTACCATAGTTACAATAAATAAAGTTTATTTCTATTTCTATTCTATTCTATTTTAAAAAAAGGCTGCATGGATGGAGATAAATATGCAGCTCTTCTCAGTTGCCCTTATATTATGATGCGATTTTTTTTTTATTTTTTAAATGCATTCACCCCCACCTTGGGGGGTTGAGACAATTTTTCCTGCTTCTAATAATGTTATTTTTTTGGTTGCCAAAAAAAAAAGATAAAAAAAATTTATACTGTGTTTTATTGTTTAAAATTTAAGGGTAATTTTCACCCATTTTAATCTCCTTGGGTAGGGTTAATTCGTAGTTGTAGGTAATACATATAATAGTAACATATACCATGTAATATTATTATTAACTATAGATTCAAGTTTCAATTATAATAATAAATAAAAAAATTGCTTTTTATTATTAGTTTTTCGCAATTTTCCTTATTTGGGGATAGGTTTTATCCATCACTACAATTAGCTCTATTAATATTCTAATTTTGGTCTATATCAAGTGACCCGAATATTTTGTTAAATACTCCTAAAAAAATTGGCAATAAAATTGTTTGATAATTTTAGCTTAAGTTCCTTTTAATTAGAAATATTACAAAAATATTCCTGATAAGGGATATTTTTTGCCGATTTGAGGGTTTCCCTTATTTTTAACCGAAGTACGAAAATGTCTTTTAAATTCAAATGTTTTCGTCAGATCCAGAATCGACGTGATTAACAGTAACAATGACCCATATGTCTTGTGATAAAAATTTGATAAATAACTTAAATAAGTTATCCAAAAAGTAGTTTTTAAGAAAATTGCCTCAAAGTCAAACGACTAGGATAATCCATTTGGATTACTTGGATACACCTGGAATAATTTGGAACATTCCAGTAAATTATAAAAAATATAGCATAATTACTACCGAAAAGCGGAAAACTCGTAGAAAATTAACCTTATTGACTTTGGTACCCTTTAATTCTCTCGGAAAACCAGTATAATAATAGTTTGCAATACTTGGAAAAGTGAAAATTTAAAGAAAAAATACGTTGGTTGACATAGAATTACATGGGTACAGGCTTTGTTTTTGTCCAGAAAATCAGTAAAAATGGGCTAACGAGGTAGGAAAATCAGAAAATTCTAAGAAAAATTTATTGGGATTGATTTGGATTTTTTCGGGGAAACTTGGAATCGTTTGGAAAATCAGTAAAAATGGTATATTGAACTAGGAAAATCTGATAATTTCAATAAAGATAATTTACTTGGATTGATTTAGATCGATTTTGTCGGCAAAGCTTGGGATCGTTTGGCATATAAATATATAATATCGTATCGCATTTATATAATCGTATGACATATAATTAATTTAAAAATAAAAATTTACTTTAAAAAAACTATTAGTTTGGTCTCATAAATTAGCTAGCTCTGATAGAGAAGTAAACTGTTCGCTCCTTGCGTGTTGACAGAAGGGTTAAGGATAATAATAATATTCACTCGGGCAACGAGGTCTCTAGACCAATCAAAATGTATGTGGTTACTCCAGCATTTGACAAAATATCACACGCGATTAAGCAAAACTCCGCCACTTGCAGGTAACGAATATATAATAACAATAACACCGAAACTATAACTTTGAGGCAACAGTTACCTATTAATTATAATAATAACTTAAATTTTTAAAAAGCATATAAATTAGGGGTGTGCGGTTACCCGAACTTTCGGGTATCCGAGCTTCGGGTCGGTCTTGGATTTTTTCGGGTCGGGTCGGTCTTCGGGTATACCCGAAAAGTTTCAGAGGTCCGAAGGTATAGTTTTTTCATCTGAAATTTCCCTGGCATTACGAATCCATGAATATTTTTCCGGGAATTTTCCATTCACGCTTAAAAAAGAGAAAAAATAGTCAAAAAAAGTGTATTAGAAAAAAAGTCATAATTTTTATATTACCTATAAGTAATTATTTACTTTTCTAAGTACTTACCTTAAAAAATAATTGTACAAAAGGTATGTCAAATTTTAAAGTTTAAAATTTATTTTATTTTATTTTAAAATTTTAGTTTTAAAAATTCTTAGCTTAAAGGCCTCGCTACGCTCTGAAAAATATAACAATACTTCTTGACAATATGATATTGGTGTGCAAAGTCCCTGTCAGAGTCTCATTTTGAATTTTTTTTTCATTTTCTTGTTCAAAAATAAGGGCAACTACCTACTCGGCACAGGTATTGTTATAGAATTAGGATTAAAATACCTTGGCACATATTATATATAAAACCTCTAGATATAACTATGGTAAACTTTGTGTGTAATTAAGACAGCTAAATTTTTGGACAGAGATAGACAAGGTCAAAACATTGCCACCTTCATAACTTAGTTTTTTTAGCCGCGGGGTCTAGAAAAAGTTATGGGTCCACAAAGTTGGCCATTTTTTCGCAATAAAAACTGAAATTAAGACACCGCAGAATAGTCTAGATTTATAGATTAGGTTAAAACATTCTCAGTTTCTATTTGAAATTTTTCGGTATCTCGGGTCTGGAGGGTAATGTCGGGCAATCAAAGTTCCGCCGTTTATCCGCGCTATTTTTTTTTTTTTAAATACAAAAATATAAAGGGAACAAATTTTATGGTCAGAATCCTTTAATTTCTAGGTAGATATTATGTATGAAAAATATTTATTATAACCACTAACTTGAGAAAACTTTTACAATTTATTTTAATTAAAAACTACTTTTAATAAATACCCCTATTTTTGAAATCAGAAGCCTTCAAATTTCCCTGGTATAATTTTGGTGTAGATATAAAGGCTTTTGTAAAAAGTGATTTTTACCGTTTTTCACTCCAATTTTTTCACCCCTAGATGAAATATAGCATTTTTTTTGAGTTCATATTTGAAATCTGCAACCTCAAAAACCCCCCGATACAGTTTTTCAAATAAAAATAAAGCATTTTATAAAAATCATTTTTTCACCTTTTTTCACCCCAGTTTTCCACCCCTAGATAAAGATTCATGATTTTTTTGGGTTCATATTTGAAATTAGCAACCTTGAAAACCTCCTGGTGCTAATTAGAAGAATAAAAAATAAAAAATTTTACGAATAGTAAAGACTTACGTCAAAGTGGCACGTTTTGGCCGCAAAACAGGGCTAAAATCGCTTGTTTTTCAAGTTTCTGCCACTTGCAGACATTTTTCAGGGTTTGTTGGTCAAAAATAATTCAAAAATTGTATTCCTCATGAGTTTCTAGTCTCAAAACAATTTTAAAATTTAATTTTTAATAAAAATCTAAGCCGGTATTAATCGAGTGGCACGTTTTAGCTGCCTGTGCGGTAATGGGTTAATACAGCCTTTAAGCTAATAATTTTTAAAACATTTAAAAAAATTTTGACTTATACCTTTTGCATAATTATTTTTTAAGATAAGTCAAGTATTAGTACTTAGAAAAATAATTTCTTCAAAAGTTTTGAATACAAATTATTTAATTTTGTATATTATTTTTATAAAAAAATAAATTGGAACATATTACTATTTTTTAAGAAGTAAAAGAGTATAAATTTATATTTATTTTCTTGTTCAATTTACATAAATAAGTAAATAACTACTTATGGGTTAAAAATTATTTTTTTTTTCTAGTACGCTTTTTTCGATTATTTTTTCTCTTTTTTAAGCGTGATTGCGAAGTTCCCGGAAAAATATTTATGGATTCGTAATTCCAGGGAAATTTCAGATGAAAAAACAGTACTTTCGGACCTCTGAAACTGTTCGGGTATACCCGAAAACCGACCAGACCCGACCCGGAAAAATCCAAGACATATACCATTATATAATTTTTAACCGCACACCCCTAATATAAATAATAAACGTTTGATAAACGTTTTGTTCTGATTGTGCATTTTCATCTATCGTATTATTAAATTAATTTCCAAAATTTTTCTTGTTCTAGAATCTGGTCCCGTGTCTAATATCGTGACATTGTTAAAATCCATTTTATACGCAACAGTTTGCAATGATTAGGAATTGGTTTGTCTAAATTTTTCTTATCCTTCAAATTTTTTTTTCCAAAATTTTTTTATTAATAAAAATCTCGAATTACTTTTTTTGGTTCCTCAATGAGGAACCATTGTGATGGGTCAAATTTTGGTTTTTGTTTTTTTGGCATATAAGCGCGTTTTGAGACCTCAGGAAGCTAAAAAAACAGTTTTTAAAAAAAGTCTGTATGTGTGTGTGTGTGTGTGTGTATGTATGTAATCGGTGATATTTCACAAAAATTATGGAATTAAGACCTAATTTTTTTTTCAAAAATTTTTTCACCAAAAAAGCTCGAGGTACTTTTTTTTTTTTTTAATTTGGATGTAATACCTCATTTATTTCCACGAAAGTACTTATATTTGAAAGTATGGTTTTTACATGCATTCATAGTTTAGAAACGCGTAATTCCAATATTGATTTAGTATCACAAAATAAAAGGAAATTCCAGATTATATTGAATATTTATTTATTTATTTATTTAATACATTTTTTAATTAATATTGAAAGGGGTTTCCAGTAGATATATCAGTTATGATTACGCTCCCTTTGAAATTTCTTATCAATGATCGAAAATTTCCAAAATAAAATAATTATATTTTATGTTTTGTATGGGTTTTATCTACAAAAACTTAATTTATTTTATATAATTTTTAAATTTTAAGTTTACTTTATATTTTTGTTAAATTTCTTTTTTTTATCTTATATTTAGTCTATTTTCTAAAACTGTTTACTTTTAATTTTTTATTGTATCTGGCGTAATTGTAGCCATCCTCCAAGGGCCTGAGGCGCCAAGTCTACTTAAAGACGCCAGATTTTTATTTTCCATGCATACTTGCATTTAATATTTTATGCAAAATATTTTAAATATTATAAAACTTATATTTTTTTATAATAAGGATCCATGATTTTATTTAGGAAGATTATCAAAAAATAAAAATTTTATTTGATATACGGAACTTATGATCTCTCAAAAAATATTTAATGTTTAAAAAATAGAAATGGTTTAAAGATTTTTTTTTTTTTAAATTTTGTTTGTCATATGGCAGATGTCTGGAAAAATATAGTAAAATTTATATGTGCTTGTTCTCAGAAATAGATTTTGATATGTTTTGAATTAATGCATTAATTATAGTTGAAATTGACCAGAAAAGGGATATACTATATATACATTAGTACAATATAATAGTAGTATTATTTTAATTGCTTTATCATAAACATTTTTTTTAGCATTAAAAAAAAAAATTTATGAGTCTAGAAGTTTCTAAACACAGTTGTGTGATTTTTAAGTTATTTTTTTTTCTTGATCTCAGAAGTAAAGTTTGAATTTATTAAAAAAAAGTCAATAATTGTTTCTATTGCATTGTTTTTCGAATAAAATATTGAAATTACATTGTGTGTGATTATAATATTATAATTTTTAAAACTAAAAATACCTGTAGAAATCAAATATAATTTAATATTATATATAATTCCGCAGATATTTTTTATAATTTTCAAGAACTAAACCATGGGCGCATTTGCAAAGATATCTCAAAATAATGGGCGTATTCCGCCCATGGCGCAATGAATGTGTTAAATGGAGGTTCATAGGATACCTTTATCAAAATTTTGAAAATTCGAATATATTACGACATAAAAAGACACATTTTGATACAAGTACACACAAGCAGATACGCATCAAAATACGCAAAAAATAATAAATTTTTAACTAGGTGAGCAAAAAAAGGATGACCCAGATCGCACGTTAATTAACACCCAAGGCGAAGTCGAAGATGCTAAAATGCGATCTGGGGTATTATTTTTCGCTGCCATGAATAAAACGCCATTTTTCTTTCTTTATTAGGAAAAAACGCTTTTTTTTAAATCACGTCGCGGGGCAAAAAAAGTGTTTTCGACCATCTAGTAAGAAAAAGTACAGAAATTTTAGTGAGCCGTAAGCCCATTGGCGCCTGACAAAGATTTTTAAATTAACAAACTAACAATAAAATTAAAAAGCTGAAAATTTGAGCAATCATTATTATTTTTTGGGGAAATGGGCTCATTTAATAAATCAGTATAAGGATAAAAATATTTTATTGAAATTAAATTAAAAGCATAATTTTTTTACATGAAAATTTAATTTAAAATTGAATAAAATTTGAATCCTACTAATTACTTTTTACTCATATAAAAAATAGCCATTTTTTCAGTTTACAAATTTTATTTCAACTTAAAAAAACTTTTTCTAAGGGCACCATGTCCCCCCGGAAATGAATATACACCCTGATTCCGAAACAGTAGTAGTTGCGCGCGCACATTAGTAAGCGCGAAATATAATGTTAAAAATTTTCACAGTGGGGCCACAACATTTCAAATAAGATAATAAAATGGTAAAGAAGTTTAGATGGTAATTACCTAAACTTCTTTACCATTTTATTATTTTATTTGAAATGTTGTGGCCCCACTGTGAAAATTTTTAACATTATATTTCGCGCTTACTAATGTGCGCGCGCAACTACTAGTGTTTCGGAATCAGCGTGTAGTTGATAATTACTATTTGAAATATTATTAGTCGGATATGCTAGTTGAAGTAAATAATCAAACTCATTTAAAAATTTGAGAAATTTTTTGGAAAAAGAAAAGAAAACATTTTTTTTTTAATTTTCTTTGCGTTTCAAGACATTTGCAATCGTTTGAAGAGATAAAAAATTCCACTAGCCACAAGGAATTTTTTTTCAGTGTATTTATATTAAAATATTGAATATTTGTTGGTTTTAAGAATATTTTATTGTTTATTTGCGATTCGGATTAATGTTATTTAAAGATTGCATGAAATCTTGTTTCACTTTAAAAGATATATATATTTTTTATCAATAAAAAATTTTATCAACAAAATATATATTTTTTATCAATAAGCAATAAGCTATCGATTTCGCTATCGATTGAAAAAAAATTGAAGTGAATCCGACCATTCATTCATGAGATAAAGATCCTCTTTTTCGACGCCTATAGAAAATTTATTAATTAAAATATTTAAATATTCAAATTTTGTTATTTTTTACAAATTTTTTTTACATGTAAGCTTAATATTTTTACGTGGGGAAATTAGATTATCCTATTCTTAAATAATTTAGGGTAAAAAGGGACATGTTTAAGCGAAAATAGGGTGAAAAAAGGATTTTTAATAGGTTAAAATAGAAGGCAAAAAAAAAGATATGAGTGGGTACCTAATAATATAATATTATAGCAGAGAAAAGGCGTAATTAAGTAGATCTAGAGCATAATACTGAGTGAAATTAGAAAAACTTTGCAGGTCAGGTCTTTGAATTGAGCTGAAGAGTTTTTTCACATTTTCTATTTAAAACACGCTTTTCCCTCGGTTTACAACCCTTAATAGGGAAATTTAAGATCAGGGTAAACTTTTCTTAAACGAAGTATTTTTGTACTCTACTAAGCTTCCCGGTCTTCTTTATAATCTCCTCAATAATCTCCTTTCTTTTAGGAACATTTAAAAATTATGTGCAAAGCGAGACTTTAGTGAAATTTCCTTAGAAATCTGGCATTGCTATTAGTTTTAGAAATTTCTTACAGGAGAAGTCGGAAAATTGAATTACTTACATGCTATTTTCTCAAAGCTCTCAAATTTTTTTTCTTGAGTATTTGGGAAAATATAGATTTTTGCATATATGTTCGGATTCCGTATCAAATTAATTGCGATAAACCATAAAAACAACAAAAAACAAAAGTTTTCCTGGTTCCCAGTGAAGTTGAAATACATTTCTATATAAGAAAGCTGCACCTACATAGGTATATACTCTATGTATATAGAGGCTCTAAAAAATCACAATTCTTAAAGTTCATTACCAAAAGTCTCTTAGCTTAATATAAATTTGACCAGATATTCAGATTCTGCTGAAAATTTAATTGAAAAAAAATTCCGTAAAATTATTGTATTTAGGGTGGACGATTACAATTAGTTGGATACGGCATCCGAAAATATATGGAAAAACCAAAATGTTCCCATATCATGGAGAAAAAAAAATCAATATGTACTTTGTTATACCTCGGTGAAAAAAGTATTCGAAAAAATTTAATGTTCTTGGTTTTCCTTTAGGAATTTTCTAAAACTAATGACAAGATAGGGGAAATTTTACTCGAGTATCTTACTTTATAATTTTTGAAAGATTTTTGGATGACATGGAATAATTAAGACGAACGGACAAGCAAGGGTGATTTTAAGAAATTTCTATAACTGCACAAATGCATTTGTTGACCCAAGATAGGGACTTTCGGGATATGCATTTTCAAGAATAAATAAATAATTACTCCAGTCAAAATACGGCGGGGGGGTTGTATTTTCACTGGCGAACATGAGATTTGCTCTACTATAGGTTTTTTGGGTCGCTAAACACGAAAATCGGGGTCATTTCGTAAAGAAATGGGGGCTTCACCCTTAAATTTGCAAAACTACCCCCAAAAAGGGATTTTTTTACATATTCGCACCTTGAGCGCTCAGATTTGCACCATATGGGTTTTTTGGGTCCCTGATCAAGAATTTCGATTTTTTTCATAAATAATCAATATTTCACCCTTAAAATATCTAAAACTACCCCTAAAAGGGGTGTCTTTGCTATTTTTGCACTTTGAACATCCAGGATATGCCCATATAGGTTTTTTGGGTCGCTATTCAAGAATTTGGACTCCTTTTTTGTGGTGAAATATTAATTAATTATGAAAAATAAGTCAAAATTCTTGATCAGCGACCCAAAAAACCTATATGGACATATCCTGCATGGACAAAGTGCGAAAATAGCAAATACACACCCCTTTTAGGGGTAGTTTTAGCTATTTTAAGGGTGAAATATTCATTATATCGCTCATTTCGTCGTATATACCGATTGAAGTAAGAATTTGCAAATTTTTTTGTCTTAAAGTTTGTATTTCAAAAAGTTGTTGACCATACACCATAAAAATTAACATAATTTTAAGTTGAAAAAAAAATTTGTGGCTAAAATATGATAAAAAAGCCTTTACCGTTCCCCTAAAAAGCCTTTACCGTTCCTATTAAGAACTTGGTGTTTTAAGCAAAATAAGTGCATGAATTTTTATTTCATTTTTTTTAAAGTTTGTATTTCACTTAATTTTAGATGTACCAACAGCTATTTAACCTTAAATTAATGTTTTAGATGCTATTTTAGTTTAAAATATGACCAAAAATTACGTATTTATTCACAAAAGCATAAAAATACTTTTTTATACCTCAAGAAATAATCGGTTAAAAGCACAATAATAAAAATTTTTTAATTTTACTAAGTTTTTATGACAATAACAAGTTGATCCTTTGATAAAAAAAATTTTTTACTTTATGTTTTTTAAAAATTACAGCACTAAAACAAGATTTTTATATTATTTTTTTGAAATCTATTTTTTCCAAAAAAATCAAAATGAGCCATATATGAAAAAGAAGTCAAAATTCTTGATCAACGACCCAAATAACCCGCATGGTTATAAACTGAGCGCTCAAAGTGCGAATATGTAAAAAAAAAACCTTTTTGGGGGTAGTTTTTGCAAATTTAAGGGTGAAGCCCCCATTTCTTTACGAAATGACCCCGATTTTCGTGTTCAGCGACCCAAAAAAAACTGCGTACGCTTTCTCACTACTGCCGCAGAAAAATTTTATTCGGCCCTTGTCCATAAATAAAGAATGCCCCAAATCTAAGTTTACCATCCTCAGCTTCGCCTCGGAAGATAATTTACGTGCGATTTGGGCCATTCTTTCTGGACACGAGCCGTAAATATACTAGTTTTTTTTATAAATTTGCTCTGGTCTTAAAGAGTGACCTAAAATATACTAAAATTCTCCCCATTTTTTGCAACCTCGTTAGTATTTTGCTGAACAGATTTCAACCAAATTTTTTTTGCATTCATATTGTGTGCTGTTTTCAGAATTTATCAACAAAAAAGATTTACATAAACTTAACCCTCCGTGTGTCCACCAACTTTTTACGACACAGCTGTAACTCAGACTTGCTTAATGGGCCGTGGTTGGTCAACACTCCTAAAATAACTTTTACACATTTTTTGCGCAAAACTGAGTAGACATTTTGGCCAAAAAACTTTTTTTCCTGTTTTTGAAATGTTTGTCTAAATAAAGCCTTTAAAAAAAAATTTGGCAAAAAATTATTTTTAAAGGAGTTAAAAAACGAGTGAGACGATATCAATCTACGGGACACAGCGCATAGGCAAAAACACAGTGGACACACGGAGGGTTAAATAACCCTCAATCCACTTGATTACTAAACTAATTTTATACTCCAGTCATAATTCAGTGTGAGAGATTCGTTTTAGAAAGGTTTGCTCTAGGTTTTTTGTATCACTGTATGCAAATTCGGGGTCCTAAATGACTAGAAAATAAGAAAAAACCTTTAACTCAGCAAAAATGGCTCTACTTAAGGATATTTTTTGCAATATTTTGAAACTAATGATCAAATAAATACCTATTTTTAAGAGAAATTAACAAAATATTGGGTTTAAATGATTATATGCATCAAAAGACAAATATTAGAGCTATAATTATTGGGGTTAGAAACTACCCTAAAAATAAGGAAAATTTAAGAAAATACGGTTTAATTTTATCTTCTTTATTTTTTTTTTAACTTTGTATTTTAAAATCTTTTATCGTTTTTAACCTTTATTTAATTTACTGAACTCCTGTATATAAGGAGTGAAAATGTGTTGTACCTACTCTAAATTAAAAAAAAAAATTAAAAAATAGTCATTACAATTTACTTTTTAATCACTTTATAAATTTTGCGGTATCAAAAATATCCTTTTTTGACAATGTTTTTTAGTAAAATAAGAGAGTGGTGGAGTAATAGGAGCGTGGAAAACGTTTTTTTTTTGTCGAATTCTGGAAACGACACATAATACCAAGGATTATGCAGAAAAAATTTTTGCTTGAGTTCCCTTCTGCAATAAATTAACAAGGTTGCAAGAAAAGGAGAGAATTTTCGATCATTCAATAACAAGTTCTATAATAACGCGGAGGAATAAAGTATTTTGAGTAGGAGAATGAAAAAAAAGTCTTTATAAAGGTTTATTATAGCCTCAACCAACGATCCGATATGTATATGATTTTTCTTATTTCACTCAGCATTGCTCTTTCAAATTTTCCATGTCAACATGAAAATACCGAATTGTCCGTACTAAACTACAAAAAGGGCCTTTCGTAAATCGTATTTTGTAAAATACTAAACAGCGTTATATTAGTATTTTATAAAATTTTCATGAGCTCTAATGCGTTTACAAAATACTAAACATAGTCGTTTGTATTTTTAAAACTACCAACGACCTAATTTATAATTTTTGCAAATTCGATGAAACGTATTTTGTAAACTACAAACGAGGCTAAAATAAAGTGATTTTTATTATTATTTTATAATTATTTATAAATTATAATAAGCCAACCATCATTTCTATTTTTTTAAACACGGTTTATTAGCAAAAATGGTCCATTTGCCCACAATAGGCCTTTTCTGGTTATTTACACCAGTTTTACATCTGTAATATATGATATCTGTTTTTGCTGGAAATGGTACAGTTGCCCACAATAGGAAACTTGTAGATTATTTTTAGCAGATTTCTGGGGATTTTTATTAGTTATTTATATTTTTAAGAAAGAAATAAGTTAATTAATATTTAAAATAGCGTATTGAATACTTCAAGAACAAAAAATTTGTGTGGAACTTTTCGGAACAATAGTATATTTACGGCTCGAGTCCAGAAAAGTAAAGAATGGCCAAAATCGTACGTAAATTACCATCGGAGGCGAAGCCGAGGATAGTAAACTGCGATTTGGGTCATTCCTATGGACAAGGGTCGTATAACATTTTTCTGTATCTGTGGCGAGAAAACACGTCTTTACTGGGCGCTTCTCGACGAAGACCAGAAAAGATTTTTGGTGTATAGAACTATTGTCCACATTAATTTTCTTTTTATTGCAAATTAAAAATAGGCAGTTTAACATTGCTCTTATGGAAATACATATTTGATGCTTATAAGTCAAGAAGCATCATAATGATGACATAGGGAGATGAAACTAAGTAAATATATGATAAATAAATTTGTCAAAGATTATATTTTGAATTTACTTTATCTAAGTTACCATAATCAATCATAATTTTTCAAATTATAAAAAAAAAAATAGCGTCGGAAATGTAAATATTTACTCAAATTTTCTATACAGGATCATAACATCCTTAAAAAAAAATTTACATTACGCTGCAAATATGAACACGGGAAAAAATATAGGAAATTTTACTTTCAACGCTGTTTACAACTGTATTGAAAGCCAAATCCAATTTAGCTGTCAAACTCTATTGTTTTATTCTATCCTAAATTCCTAAGTAAATATTATTTTAATTTTATAATTTTCTTTTTTTTCAAAAATGTTAATAAGGTCCACGGATTAAAGAATAAAAGAGAGAAAAAGACATTTGTAGATTGGGACTTTATTTACATATTTTGAATAAATTATCAAAAAAATACATGTTTTAGAGCGTAGAAAATTAAAAATAATATTACAATACAATAGAAAAAAGAGATTTATGACCTATAAGCATTTCACCAGAATAGATATTCCTCTCACAGAAAATTAATGCCCCACTGGCGTCTTCAATTTTGGTTATTCGATAATTTTTTTTTATCAAAAAAAAATTTATAAATTCGTGTCTACTATTCGATCGACGCCATTCGATTGGACGCAAACTGTTTATTATTATAAATTATTTTAAAAAAAAAATATCGATTATCAAAAATCGAAGACGTAAGCGGTGATGGTGTAAAGGAACGAAATAGTATATTTTTACCCGTGGCCACAAAAGTAAAGAATGGCCCAAATCGCACGTTAATTACCGTCCGAGGCGAAGCCGAGGATGGTAAACTGCGATTTGGGGCATCCTTTTTTTGTGGCCAAGGACAAAACATAATTTTTCTTGCTCAGTGTCGAGAAAATGCGTTTTTTCGAATAGCGCAGCGGCCAGAAAACACGCACTTTCTGGACACTAACAAGAAAATTTTTTTTCTGGTCAGCGGCCAGAAAGCACGTATTTCCCGGCCGCTGCGCGTCCGGCAAAGACGTGTTTTCTCGCCACTGATGCAGAAAAATCGTATACGACCCTGGGCCATAAAAAAAGAATGCCCCAAATCGCAGTTTACCATCCTCGGCTTCGCCTCGGAAGGTAATTTACGTGCGATTTGGGCCATTCTTTATTTTTCTGGCCATGGATCGTAATATACTATAAATTGCTTTTTGGCTTCAGGAAATCAGGAACCGACGAGCCTAAATTTACAAGATTCCCCATATAAAAATGTCGTTAATTACAGAGCTCCAGAATATTCTTAAAATGAGCTTTTTTGAAAATTTCACCCCCAACCTGTGTTATTTCAAGTTTTTTTAATAATTTTTGTTAATAAAAAATGAACGAAAAAGTGCTAGAAACAAAAATAAGCAAAAAGAGGGGAAGGTTTATATCGTTAATAGTAAAAATATTTTCAAAAATTTATCAAAGAGGAAGTATCAAATCAGGATTTTTTTACTTTCCCCCACTTGCATGCAGATGTCTAAATTCCCTGGAAATTTAGAACACGTCAATTGAAATTTTGTATTCAACTGAGCGTTCAACAGGAATCAGGAAAAGAAGCCATTGTTGCGCATATACTTATACATTTTATAAATCAGTTATTCATCGTTGTGTGCGGCGTTTGGGTCAGCGTGTAAACAGTGAACTCCATTGCGTCGTAGCATAGTTTTCTCAGGTTCTCGCTTGTGTAGTTCACTCTTAGCTTCGCTTTCAACTTGATCACTTCAGGTAAGATTTATTTAATTATTAACAAATATATTTTATTTGAATTAAATTTATTATTGTCAACAAGAAATAAGATAATATTTATTAATTAAATAAAATAAAAAGTAACGCATCTATAAATAACGAAGTGTAATAAAATGGAAGAAGCATACTCCCCGTATTATTCATCCATCTTTAATTTTTAAATAATTACAATACACAAATAGTTTGTTGAATCATTTGGTATTTCATTAAAAATTTTAATCAGTTAAAAAGAGTAAGCTTGATTGTGTAAATATATTTTTAAAATTTTATGTGTATTCAATAATTTTAAAATTTTGGTAACCTAAAAATTCTCAAACAGCATGTTTTTATTATTTTCTGGCATTTATTTACCCGCGTAATTTATTTTTAGAAATTTGAAGTCTTATAATTTGTATCACGATTTAATATTTTATTTAACAAAATAATAAATATTTTCAAAATATCTTGAACTTCAACATTTTGTTTGACATTAAAATTTATAAAAAGCACATGTTTATATACAAAATATTTTTTGTTTCTTCAGTTGCGTCATTTATTGTTAAACAAGGATTTCATTAAATCAAAATAGTCCAAAATGCCTAACATTAAATTACAAAGTTCCGATGGAGAGATTTTTGATGTAGATGTTGAAATAGCCAAATGTTCGTTCACAATTAAGAACATGCTTGAAGACTTAGGAATGGACGAAGATGACGATGAAGTTGTACCATTACCAAATGTTAACGCAGCAATTTTAAGAAAAGTTATTCAGTGGGCAACTTATCACAAAGATGACCCACCACCAGCAGAAGATGACGAAAACAAAGAAAAAAGGACAGATGATATCAGTTCGTGGGATGCAGACTTTTTAAAAGTTGATCAAGGAACATTATTTGAATTTATATTAGCTGCTAACTATTTAGATATTAAAGGACTTCTTGACGTTACGTGCAAAACAGTTGCTAATATGATTAAGGGAAAGACTCCTGAAGAAATAAGAAAAACATTTAATATTAAGAATGACTTTACAGCAGCTGAAGAAGAGCAAATTAGAAAGGAAAATGAATGGTGCGAAGAAAAATAATTGAATGAAAATTTAAAAAATAGGTATGAGTTACTTTTAGAGCTTTTAGTTTTAACAAAAATAAGTTTTATGTGCTTTATTTTAATCTGATTAAATTTTTTGTTACAGGAATGAAGCTGGATGATATTCAAATTAAATATTAGAGCTTAGTTTTTTCAACCAGAATATCGCAGTGTATATAATACAGACTGATTTATAATTTCCATAAAATATTTACAATCGTTAATTAAGAAAATAATTATTTAAGTTTAAAAAATATAAAAATATCAAATAATTTGGTTTCTTGCTTCATTTTATGTTTTAATTTCAATTTATTATAATTTCTAATGCCCTAAATTTAACAACTTAATTAATATTTATGTAATATGTTTATACGGATTTATAAGTTACTATTTAAAAAAAAAATTAATATACGGTATAATTATTATGTTAGAGTTCTTTGTTTTTTGTGTAAGTTAATTAAAAATCATATAGAATAAACTGTAAAAATAAATAAGTTTGGAATAAGTTTAAATGTTATTAAAAATTTTGAAAATTTCATAACAAAATTACCTCCATACTAAAATTATAGAATTAAGTATTCTCACAAATTTTTTTTTGGTTTGTACATTCCCAAACTTATAGTTAATTTTTAACTTGATAATAATATGTAAGAAAAAATACTTATAAGACCTTGTAAAAAAAACTTGTATTGTGATCAATAGTATGTTTCTTTTATAAAATTATAAAATATTTCAATATAATAAAAAAGCATTCAAGTAAAAAGTAACTGAATTTTTATTTATTTCTTTATTAAGTTTTGGTTTTAAATAAATTTGAAGTAGCCTTGAGTACTCGTAATCTTGTATTTGCAGAATTGGATTAATTGAAAAGAAAATGATTAAATTTAACTTAAAATATATTTTTTTATGGGTTCAAATTAAGTATAGGAGAAATAATCCAGTTTTGATTGTGCGGTTTTATTTATTTTTTTTTTTTAAGTTGATTTTTATAATATTTATGTATCTTGCTCTTCCATGTCATTAAATTTGTTTATTATTATTTATAAATAGAGGTTTATCATGGTTTATATTATTAAAAAATACCGGGTTTTTCATTACATTTTTGTGTACAAAATTATAAACATGCAATTCTGGAACATCCCATGTATAAATATAATAAGAACCAGGGGTAACAAAAAATGCGCGCATGTGAGAAATGAGATAGATTATTTCATTTAGCCATAAATTTTATATTGTAATATTTGTAATTTAATTTAATTGTTGATAATTAAAAGAATCAAAAAAATAAGAAATATATTCAGTTTAATAATTAACAAGGCTTCAGCTGTAAACAAGTAATTAAGTATATAGTAAATATAGGTAATATTTATTGCAAAAAAATTTGACGATTTTTTCTTTTTTTTACAAAGTTAAATATAGAGAAATATTATGCTTATTCTTATATTCTCTTTAACATGAATTTACTAGAAAATTATTAAAAATAAACTTAATTTTTAAAAATATTAACATTGTGGCTGGGTTGAGGTTATAAATTTTGAGTCATATACAAATACACATTTGGCTTTTCTGTTTACAATCTACAAAAATATCAAATTTAAGATAAATCTTGATAAAATCTTATTTTTATGAAGCTCTTTTCAAGTGACATTTTGAAATTATTATTCCTGTAATATGATAATATATCATTGATAAAATTTTAACTGTATAATAAGCATTTTTTTTGTTCAGAATTTTTTTGTGATGCACAAATAAAGCAAAATCAAATAAAATTAGAAATTAAATTTTTAAATTACTTTTATTAAATAAATAATTATTTTTTTCAGCCAATTTAGATTGCATTGATTTATTAAAATAAAAATTCGTAATGCCTAATATTAAATTACAAAGTTCTGATGGAGAAGTTTTTGAAGTAGATGTTGAAATAGCAAAATGTTCTGTTACCATAAAAACTATGCTCGAAGATTTGGGTATGGATGAAGACGATGAAGAAGTAGTGCCATTACCTAATGTTAATTCAGCTATTCTTAGAAAAGTTATTCAGTGGGCAACTTATCACAAAGATGATCCACCACCACCAGAAGACGATGAAAATAAAGAAAAAAGAACAGATGATATCAGCTCATGGGATGCTGATTTTTTAAAAGTTGATCAAGGAACTTTGTTTGAATTTATTTTAGCTGCTAATTATTTAGATATTAAAGGTCTTCTTGACGTTACATGTAAGACAGTTGCTAATATGATTAAAGGAAAAACTCCTGAAGAAATCCGTAAAACTTTCAATATTAAAAATGATTTCACTGCTGTTGAAGAAGAACAAGTACGTAAAGAAAATGAATGGTGTGAAGAAAAGTGAATGTAAGTTCCTGTATACATTAAAATTTAAAATTAAATTTTCATTGTACGTTTAACTTTAATTAAAATATTTATAATTGCAGGATTACAAATTTCAGAGTGTCTAAAAAAGTTAAATATAAAATTTTGTGTGAAATAATTCTAAGTCAAATAATTATCTATTGAAATAATACTTTTAGAAAAAAATGTTACTTACAGAGCCATAAGCAAGTTTAGATACATGAAAAATAAAAAAAATCTAATATCATTAAATTTATTTTTTTAAAGCAAATTCACTCAGAGTCTTTAATCTTGATTTAACATGCTTATTTATTAGTTCTTTTTTTATATCTTTATTAAAATATTAAACTAATTGAACTAGACTAGCATAAATTTTTTGTTCAAAATAAATCGCTTAAGAGCTCTTATTCACTTAATTTTAATATCAAAATATTTTTATAGTTTCAATCAGTTTCAATCTTAAAAGATAATTTTTTTCATTTATTTATTTAAAATATAAAATACCAGTTTCTTTTAATAGATTTAATTTCATAATAATAGGCTGTAGAATTAGGTAAATATTACATTTGTTGAATTCAAATATTAAAAGATAGTTTTTAAAAGAACATTTATGTTCTTTGAAAAAATTTAAAATTATTTGCCAATTATATGTTTCAAAATAAAGTTTCATAAATTCTAAAAAAATAGTATTTTCTAAAAAGAAAATGTATAAACTTGAATGAAATAAATGTGTTCTCAATGTATACACAGTGAAGGGCAAATTGAAATTAAAAAATTAAGATATTGTAAATATCAAAAAAAGTTTATAATTTCATTATGATGATATATCTGTGTGACTGGTATCATCGTTAAATTAAATTTTAAATTTACCAAAAATTTTTTTTTTTGCAACATGCCCATCTTTAAAGGTACAAAATTATTAAAATGTTCAACTTAAATTATTGTTAAAATACTTAAAAAACATTTTTTTTTGTTTTAAAATCTGAATAACAAATTTTTGTTAAAAGGAAATAATAATTATCAATTAATTTTAAAAAATTTAATTTTAACAATAAGTTGACAATTGAGTTTTAGTAAAATCTATTGAGATAAACATTCTGATTTGCTAAAAAAAAATTTAATTTTGTCATATCAAAGCGAACAATATTTCAAGCATAAATTAAATAAAATGAAAAAATAAAATTTATAATATATATGTAATTGCATCTGATGACTGGATTTTCTTATCGTGTTAAAAAATTTTTCTAAATATATTTTTTCGCTACATTTAAAATGTATTAAAAAAAAATAATTATTTTTCATTTATTTCTATAATTTAACTATTGAGAAAATAATAAATATTTTAAAAATTATATAATTTTGCATTATTTGCTTACCTTACACCTTATAACAATGATTCAATAATAATTATAATTAAAAAATTCTTTTTATTAAAAACAATTTATTTTATACATAGTTAATACAATTAAATTTCAATACAGTTTAAAAATACATTTTAACTTACATTATTTTATAATACATTATCTAAAGTTTTATTTTTTAAAAATATAAAAAAATTCTTACATTTTAATTATTGTCAAGTATATAAAAATATGTTTAAAAAAATAGTTTTATGAGTTTAGTTTTAAAAAATATGTCTAAAAATTTAAAAACTGTATATTTGAATTTTGTTCGTTACATTTTGTTCAAAAAATATATAAGTTTAAAGTTGAGACGATCCTCTCCAAGATGAATCAAATCCACATGCTGTATCAGAATCAGAATCATTTTGATTTTGTTGATTTCCTCTTTTTGGTACTAATGATGAAACCGAACGTTTGGAACTTGGTGATCTATGATCAACTGTTTTACTTCTTGTCAAATTTGTATAATGACTTGATTTTAATGACATAAAATCTTGTGCTCTACGGCTTCGCCTCTTTTTAACTGGGGCATATTTTGGAGGTGGCATCAATTTTTTATCATGCTGTAAATTAAATAGTTTAAAAAATGTTTTTTCTCAAGCAATTATAATTTTTATTATTTTTAAATACCGGCAAGTTATCCGCTGATCCCCAAGATTTATGTATTTTTTCATTATTATTAGGTGCATTAGTTGTTGATACACCTAAAAATTGGCTGAATGCCTCCGTCGTACGTTTCACGCGGACGTTCAGCGAGCCAATGCGTAAGAAACCAAGATCTTTCTCTGTAAAAATTAGAAAATTATTAATTAATAAAGTAAAGTTAAATATTAACGCCTATAAAAATGAAATACTATAAATATGAAAAGATTCCTGACTAAAATTGATTTCTGGATTTACAAGGGGAGTTCAATACATTTGAAACCCCAAATTACACCAAATGGTTATGGATGAGTTTATTATGTTAAAAAAACATGCACCCTTCGGGTATAGAATGGAATAGAGAAACGGTCAATAAAAAATCTTTGAAAACTCTTTGAAAACTGTAATAAGTATCAAAATTTACTTAACACAGTTTTTGACCTAAAAATTGAAATTTCGTCAATAAAAATAATTTGTTAAAAATAATTTTACATAATTTCTTTGTACATAATTTTTTATACCATATAATTTATTTCTATGAAAGTACTAGTTTTAGAAAGTTTGTTTATAGTCATTTTTTGGATCTGATACGGAATTTTTTTAAAAATTTTTTCTCAAAATTAAAAAAACAAAAAAATTAAAAAAACTCTAATATTTTTATTTTGGGTGTAATACCTCATTTAATTTTATGAAAGTACTAATATCTGAAAATACTGCAACCGGCGATATTTCACAACCGTTATGAAATTAAGACCTAATTTTTTTTTCAAAAATTTTTTCACCAAAAAAGCTCTAGGTACTTTTTTTTTTTTTTTTAATTTGGGTGTAATACCTCATTTATTTCCACGAAAGTACTTATATTTGAAAGTATGGTTTTTACATGATATCTCGAATCTGATACTTAATTTTTTGAAAATTTTTTTCCCAAAATTTTTTTCACGAAAAAATACAAAAAACAACAATTTTTTTTTTCTTTTTGGACGTAGTACCTAATTTATTTCTATGAAAGTACTAGTTTTAGAAAGTTCGTTTATATAAAAAGTTATTTTGAAAATTTGGGGTAGCTCAGATACAAAAAACACGGGTTTTGACATAAAAGTGAAAAAATCTTTTTGGCACCTATCACTGAATCCTTGTTCACGACTTTTTTTGACTTCCTGAGGGTTCAAACTTCACGAAAACAGGAGTCGTTCCGATGTGCTCTCAAAAAAAATTACGATTCCAGGCTCAAATTAAGTAGCACTTTTAAAATAATTGCTCATACATATAATAAATAATAAATAATAATATTCTTTTTAATATTATTCAATCAGGATGATTCGTCAGAACACAGTTGTATTCCTAAAAAAATATTTATTAAAAGTTTAAAATTTTCGGAGATCCTTCAAATAAATCCCAAGTCCTTACAAGTCCTTACAACTAAGCAAAATTTTGGTATATGACTTTATTCAGAAATTTATATTTAGGAACTACATATTATTGACGGTCCAATAGCTGAATGAGAAAGGTTGAATAGTTACCATGAAAAACTTTGATATTTAGTATTTACTATGGTATCAAAAACTATGTACAAAGAAATTATGTAAAATAAAAAAATCAATTGCGACATTGGTATTCTGGTTACTACTAACAGAAAAATTCCCTTCTGTTCCGGAATTTCAGTTGTGAAGGCCATAATTTTTTTTCCGTTTTTTGGCACGTTTTGTCTGGAAAGAAGGGAGAAAATCGCTTTTTTTCGAGTGTTCTACCTTGGTTCTACTCTTAATATATTTTTTTTGAAGGTTCGTTGGAGAATAATGACTATGAAATCAAATTCCTGAATACTTTTTAGCCTTAAAACTATAGGCAGATTTAAAATTTTATGAAATTTTGAGCGGCTAGTTTTAATAACTATATGCCACTTGATGTGACACGTTTTGTCTGTCTCGGTGGTAATGGATTAATATTTTTAATAACTATCTAAAGTAACTTCTCTTCAATTTCCTGAAGAACCTTAGTGACAATTTTTTGGAAAATTTTTTAAAAAACAAAAAAATGGTAACGACAATCGGAATTTCAGCTGGTACTCCAGTCAAAATACGGGTTTGGTTGTATTTTCACTTTTACTTTTAGGTTTTTTTGGGTCGCTGAACACGAAAATCGGGGTCATTTCGTAAAGAAATGGGGGCTAAACCCTTAAATTTGCAAAAACTATCCCCAAAAAGGGGTTTTTTCGCACTTTGAGCGCTCAGATTTGCACCATACGGATTTTTTGGGTCACTGATCAAGAATTTTGACTTCTTTTTCATAAATAATCAATATTTCACCACAAAAAAGGAGTTGAAGTTCTTGAATAGCGACCCAAAAAACCTATATGGGCATATCCTGGACGCTCAAAGTGCGAAAATAACAAAAACACCCCTTTTAGGGGTAGTTTTAGTTATTTTAAGTGTAAAATATTTATTATTTATGAAAAAGAAGTCGAAATTTTTTATAAGAGATCCAAAAAACCTATATGGGCATATCCTTGATGCTCAAAGTGCGAAAATAGCAAAAACACCCCTTTTAGGGGTAGTTTTATCTATTTTAAGGGTGAAATAATGATTATTAATGAAAAATAAGGCAAAATTCTTGATCAGCGACACAAAAAACTATGGTGCAAATCTGAGCTCTCAAAGTGCGAATATGTAAAAAAAACCTTTTGTGGGTAGTTTTTGCAAATTTAAGGGTAAAGCCCCCATTTCTTTACGAAATGACGCCGATTTTCGTGTTCAGCGACCTAAAAAACCTATAATAAAGCAAATCTCGTTTTCGCTAGTCAAAATGTAACCCCCCCCCCCCCGTATTTTGACTGGAGTATGGTGCAGCAGCATAGGATTACACAGTGATAAATAATGTACACAATATTACTACAGCTTAGTAATGTTACTAAAAAAATATTAAATTTACTACTAGCAATAATTTTACACAAGTAGTAAGGGACGATTTTATGGAGCGTATTCTTACTAGAATCTGGGGACTCTAGAGTTGAATAGATTGAACTCTAGTAATGATCACTAAAAATTAATTAAATTTTTGCTCAGAAGCGATTTTTTAAGCCCTGTTCGAGCAGAAATTTAATAAAATTTGAGTCATAATTAATTATTTCTACTCTAGTGCCCCTAGAATCTAGTAAAAATTTGCTCCATTAAATCGCACCAGTAAAGTTCCTACAATTTGAAGTAAATTTACTATTTTTTTAGTAATATATAACTAAACTGTAGTATGTACATTTTTTTTACTATGTGCTTACTATACCACAATCCGGTTTGGAACTAAATTTTTTGAGATTTTCTCATGAAGTTCAATACATATACCGAAAATTTGTCTAGTTTTAAAATTGCATCATGGTACATGGTTTGGCGAATCATCCTGAATAATATTCTCATAACTAGAAAATATTTTTTAAGGGTTGAAAGTGCGATTAATTTTTAATCTACTAAAATTTCCCGAATAGAATCTGAAGTATGGGCCGATCCGGCCCAGATCCGGGCAAGATCTGGGCCAGATCTGGGCCAGATCACGCCGTATCTGGGCCGGATCAGCCCATACTTCCGATTCTATTCGGGCGTCAGATCTTGTTCAATATCGATAAATTTTAAAGGTAATACCTTGTTCATCAGGGGTAAAAAATATATCGAGCCTTTCATAATAATCTAAAAATTATTTCAATATCAAGAAGTTTAATAAAATAAGGTATGCTTTTTAAAACTTTAATTTTTAAAAAATTTATTTTGAATTATTTTTTTTTTTTGAATGTAAGTTTAAAATAAAACGTAAGTATAAGTTGTTAAAAGAAAATGTTAGTAAAACATACAATTTTTATTAGTTAATAAAAAAGACACAAATCTTACCTGCATGCTTTTTCCTTGCTTTTATTTCTGAAACGAAATAAACAATAAGTGATATATAAAAACGTTAAGTAAAACTGTTATTTTGTTAATATTTAGTTTTAAGATAAAGAAATGGATGTATATTAAAAAAAAAATATTTTATTTTTAATTTTAATGAATTTGCAGCTTTTAAATTATTAACATGCGTCAAAGCTTATATGATTATGAACCACAGTGCGCTAGAAAATTGCATATACTTTGTCTATTGATAAATCCGCCCTTGTATGTATTAAATAACAGAATAACCAAAGAAAAACCCAGAAAAATATTGAAATTTTTTGTATATATTTATAAAATTTAGCTAAAAATAAATTTTAATTTTATTGTCATTTATGCCAGAATTGAAAATAAGTTAAATTTTGTATGGGCACTTTTAAACCGAATGCGATATAACATAATAATTGATTTAAAGTATTTTTTCCGAACGTATTATAAAAAGTAAGCTTTCTTGCCAATTTTTAGATTCTAAGTTTAGCGATTCTCGTTTTTTGTCTACTTTGAAAAAAATAGGGCTAATTTTTATTATTTTTTCTGTTAACCACATAATTTATCGTATAAACCCGAGTGTTACTTTTGGTCACGTTTGGCTTCAAAACATCCAAATGTTTATAGTACTAGTAGTACGTATTTATTTTGTAGTTTTATTAAACCAAAATTATAAAAATTTTTATATCTATACATATTAGTAAATAGTAAATCAACTACGAGAATTCAAATCTTTAAAACGAAACTGGTTTTTGGTAATTAAATTACGGAAGAATATTTTATCTAGGGATTCAAAGAATCATCGAAGCCCAAAAATTCCATAGTTTAAACTTTCTTCGAGTCAAAAGGGTATCTTTTTTTTATGAATTCAACCAGTATGAAATTGAGAACATGTTTTTTTTATGAATAGCTTTATTAATAAAATTATACCTAAAGCAGTTTTTATAATTAATAATTTAAATGATAAAGAACATTACATGCGAAATAATTAATTATCATGCAACCGCATGCGCTTATTTGATAGTTGACTTAAAATAAAATAAGGTAGTTTTCGCCATTAAACACTACTCGAAAATTTGTTTAAGGAGTCAGGAGGGTAAATAAAAATGATGACAGAACTGAATGAAACTGGAAAATTATTAAATTTAAACATTTTTAAAGTTGAATAGAACTTTGTTTTACCTTTGTTACCACATTAATTTTCATTTTATTGCAAATTAAAAATAGGCAGTTTAACATTGCTCTTATGGAAATTCATATTTGGAGCTTACAAAAAGTATGATAGTGATGACACAGGGAGATGAAACTAATTTAATATCATAAATAAATTGTCAAAGATTATATTTCCAATTTATTTTATCTAGGTTACCACATTCAATCATTAATTATTCGGTAAAAACCAAGTTTTAGTAAGTAACATAACCTAAAATAATAATATTTTTTCATAATTTATAAAATTAAAATAACTTTTTTTTGCAATAATATTACATAATAAACACATTTTTTAATATTTTTACGACTAATTTTATTTTAAACTGCAAATTATTAAAAAAAAATAGCGTCGGTAATGTGGATATTGACTCAAATTTTCTATTTACCCTCCTAACTCCTTAATTCAATTTTGAAGAGATTGAATTTTTGTAGCATGAATAATACTTTCTGATTTTATTCATAATAATTTTATCAGATTTCATCAAGTAAATAGTTCTGATGAAGAGAATCCGACAATATTTGTTGAACTTTATAACAGTTATTAACTATAAATATTATTTTAATTGTCTATTATATTAATAATTTAACACTTTTAAATTTTGACTATACCGGGTAAAATTATTGGCTTCATAGAAATGTACACAATTTTACTGCAGTTTAGTATTTTTAGTACTACAGTTAAATACTTTTGCAGTTAATTAAAAATTTATTGATATTTCACCTATGCATCCACGGTAGAGCTGCTTTTCAACTAATTGGTTGAATATTCAACGAAAGCAAATTTATACAAATCGTAGTAATTTTACTACACTTGTAGTAATATTACTCTGTAAAAAGTAACTTTCTTATATTAACAAAAAAATTAGAACATTTTCGAAAAATTAGTTAATTTTCGAAAAAATTTGTAAATAATCGAAAAAAATCGTATAATTACTAAATTTAGTATATTAACAAAAAATTCGAGTATTCTCGATTTTTTTTTGTAAATTCGCAAGAAAAATTGATAATTTACAATTTTTTTTCGAAAATTTTCAAAAAATAGTTGTAAATTTCTGAAAAATAGTTGTGAATTTACAACTTTTTTTGTAAATTCACAATAAAAAATCGAGAATTCTCGAATTTTTTGATAATCTACTAAATTTAATAAATTTACAATTTTTTTGAAAATTTACTAATTTTTCGAAAACATTCTATTTTTTTCGTAAATCTAAGAAAGTTACTTTTTACAGTGTACGCAATAGTAAATTTACTAAACTACGTAGTAATATTGTGTAATTTTTTTGTAACTGAGTATATTAAAAAAAAGATTCGTTTAGATTTTTTGGTTTGCTAATTCATATTTCATATAGAGCTCTTTCACAAACCACGTAACGCAAATTTTTCCGATTTCGCGATATACGAAACGATTACCCTAAAAAGCGTTGTTTTTAAAATATTTTGTGAATATTTTTTTTATTGATATATGTAATATGCGCGCATGTGATATACAAAAAATTTTTTTAGAGCTTAGAAAATATACATTTAGAATATAATTATGTAAACAATTTGTACAGTTTCATAAGTTATGACTATTTAAAAAAAAATATTTTTAAAAGTAGAAATTTGTGACTAAAGAATTTTGGAGAGTAAAGGAATCTAACAACTTTCTTTTTTTTTATAACATTTTTTTTATAACTTATTTTCAAGATCAAGTTCTAAATTTTTTATATAAAATCATCATTATTATAATATTATTTAAAAAATTCTTAAAATCAATAAAAAAACTATCTTACAAACATAAAAATATAAAAAAAATGAAGGGACACGAACGGGTTTTTAACGTTTTTAAAGAAATAAAATAAAAGTAAAATTTTTTTTTAATCACATAAAAACTATGAAATTTGTTTTCGTTAGGTAACGCTTTATTTGAATACCTACAGTCCCTAAATTAAAATTAATATAATTATATACAATTTTTAATTCTGCATCATCTTCGAACGTTTCCCAAATTAGAAATCGAAAAAATCTTTATTTATTTATACCTCATAGTTATAAATTTTCTGCTGAAACTTTATAATAAAATAACAATAAACTAATTTTTACCAACTAATATCTGATTCTCATCATCAAAACTTTTCTTCAGAAAAATTACTTAAGTATTAGAAATTGCTTTTTATGACTTTAAATGAAGTTCTAATTTTTTTAAAACCGGAAATCTATAAAAAAAAATAGAAGAAATAGTTGGAATTGCGTTTGGTGTTTTTTAAACTATAGATAAATTCTTCATTTTTGTAAAAATAATTTTAAATAAAACACGAATATTAAGTCAACTATCAATTTTAAACCAAAATGAAAGCACAAAATTTTAAATATAAACAAATATACTACTCAAAAGATGACATACTCATAAAAATATATATTTTAAAGTCAATATACATTTTTAAATAAATAATTGAACAACTTGAGAAACTTGCCTTAGGGCAGCCTTGTCGATTCTTCCTAAAATGAAAAGAAACCCAAAACCATGATAGAATTAAATAGAAAATATATACAAATAAAGAATATTTAGTTAGTTAAAATAAAAGTGTGTGTTTTACAATTAATTTTAATTATTACTATTGTTGTTATTATCGCCCATAATTTTTATAATATATATCTAATGGTTGTTTATAATTGACCTGTACTGGGCAAGTGTTGCAAGTTTTGCCCAGTACAGGTCAATTATAAACAACCACTAGATATTAATTTTAATGTACAATAATTAACACAAAAATTTATTTTGAAAAATTTTATATTATAATTGAGAAAAATAACAAATTTTTTATCTTTATAATTTAGGAATAGTTTCCACTCGTTAATAGTAAAAAATTATCCGTTTTTGCTCTGAAATGCTTTAAATTTCTGAATCTTTTCAGGAACATCTTAGAATCAATATAAAAGAGAAAAAATGCTTTTTTGAAAAGAGGGTGCAAACAGTACCATTTTTGACCTTTTTAAATAAAATTTTAAATTTTAAATCAATATTAAATCATCACTTTTTTTTAATTTTTCGGGCTTACATTGGTGTTATTGGCAACTGAAACTATTTATTTTGATGTTAAAAATTATTTTAGAGGAGTGTCTAACACCCTTAATTTAATCCCTTCAATAGAAGTTTTTACAAAAAATGTTTTTTTTTTTTAGTTTTTGTGTCAAAATGTAATTTTATTTCGGAAATTTTATTGGGGTAACGTAACGTCCCCGTTTGCACCCCTTTAACCGTTAAAAAATACTTTTCAACCCGGGTATGAATCTTGTGCATGAAATTTGGCGTGGAATTTTCTGCTTTTGATGAACATCTAAGCTGGAAAAAAATATCTTAAGCACCATGATTTTGTTACATCCCTATAATATAGTTTTTGATTTCAGATTTAATTTAGAAATCTAACATAGGAACTTGAAACCTACAAAATTTTAAAAAAAGGTTTAATTTATGTTTGAAGGTTTGATGCAGTAAAAACACGGAGTCTTTTATTCACTTTTTCTCTTTACCATGTTCCTAAGATGTTCGTCACTTTTGATTTGAGCGGATTCCGATAGATTACAAAGTATTTGAAGTAATTTCATAACAATTTCCTCCTATATTCACAAAATGGACCCAACTAATTATAAAATAAACGATAAAATGTAAAATATTGTTTCTCTTATAGGTATACTTCAAATATATCCAATAATCGTTATTATTTTTTTGAAATATTATTTTAGACAAAATGTAAAAAGAATAACTTTATTAGTTTTGGGGTCAGAATTTTAAAATTCTAGACTGGAAGTGAAAAATCGGCTAACAAAATTGAAAATGATCATTTTATTTTTAAATGTTATTTATAGAATTGAAGAAAAAGCAATTCTCACAAGTTCTTAATATAATTTAAAAGATTTTGAACTTTCTCAAGGCAGAGGACAACAAAACCGCAACAGATTTCAATAAATGAAATCAAAAGTAAAAAAGGAAACATTTATATTTCGATTTTTTTAAATCTACTACTAGATTCTAAAGTTTTTAAAAATAAAATTGCTTTTCAGCCGTATTTAATGCTATAAATAAGCAAATTTTAGAGGCTATATTTCAGTCAAAAATTTCTAAAATTTGTCCCCAGAAACCGAAATAACAATTTTTTTTACATAAAAAAAATTTTCTGGTTTACGGCCGAAAGCACGTATTTCCCGGTTGCTGCACGTCCGACAAAGGCGTGTTTTCTCGGATAATTCTTCAGACGCAGAAATATTTTGTACGGCCCTTGTCCATCAATAAAGAATGCACCAAATCGCAGTTTACCATCCTCAACTTTGCCTCGAAAGGAAAGGAAAATCCAATTTCCGTGCGATTTGGGCTATTTTTTACTTTTCTGGACCCGAGCCGTAAATATACTATAATGTCTAAAATAAATTTACAAGTTTTCTAGATCGAAATTAAAAACCTAATCGAATATTTATTAGTCCACTTGGGAAGATATGGGTTTCATGATTATATCTTTTCAATTAATAATATCATTCTTCAATAAATATGCGCCTTGTGAGTAGCAACCAATCTTACGCCGAAGTAAATACCGGTTACTCTGTTTTTAATCGAAGGGATATTTTACTGAAATTTTATTTTTTTACGTAAAATTCGATTTATCAAAAACTTGCAGGCATTTTAGATATTTATGCATTGATCCATATGTTTTCTAAGCCCTTCGTTTACTATTCTACTTTTTTGAAAATTTGTCAAAATTTTTTTTTAAGGGGGATATGAAACTTAAAACTCAAATAAAAAACCTTCTTTATGTACCCCAAAGTTCAAAAAGAGAAACAATATTTTACGTTGAATGAAGTAATATAGAGTGAGATAAATTAAATTGTCTAAAGATTGTACTTTGTATAAAATTAAATTAAAATACTTAGAAGGGTAAAATTGTTAATAAACATTATAGAAATATATTCATTAGCCAAAACCCTTGACTAAATATAATTGTAATATAATCTAAAAATAGCAAGCCACGAGGAGCGGGTTACTTTTATTGCTTCATACAATGTGATTACATAAAATTGTAATAAGAAAATCTCAGTACCATTAGATCAAATTTTCTGAGCACAGAACTAAATGTCTTATTATCCTCGCACTAATGAAAAATGAATTTGCACTAAATGCGAGAACCAGAGAAAAATTCAGTTATAATAATGTTTTTTTTTTTATTATATACAAATTTTTGCAAATGACATAAATACTCCAAGTTTTATCTATATTTTTAGTCTTTCGATACTGTGGTACATGGGTTTTTTATTTGCAACAGTTTTTAACGAAATGAAACTTAGGATTACTGGACTTTTTTTCCGAGCACATAAAGTTGAGTTTTAACCGACGTTTCCTATCGACGTTTCTTGGACAAACTAATTTTTCTGTATGAATTTAATTAATATTTTGGTCAAAAAATCTCATTGGGGCTGCTTTTTCTGAAGTCCGTTGTTACGTATGATCCCTAGAAAATGTATCATCCCCTAAATATGGGGTAAAATTTGAATAATTTTTTAGATGTTAGTCAAGGCGTCAGCAATGATTGGATGCATTCAAAAATTTTATCTTTACTGAAATGGATCCATCTTAGTGAAACATATGTATTTTTGGTCACAAAAGTCGATTTTCAAGGCTTCATCCATTTTCCGATGGCCAGTTTTGAGTAATGAACGCTATATCATAAAAAATCGACAGAAAATTTGTAAGATAGGTGAATTCTTTAAAATAGTTGCTGATTGAACGTATTTTTGGCACTCCACTTAGGTTTTCGGTAAAATTATTTTATCCAAGAAATGTGGATTGGGCGTTAACTGCTTCGAAAATGAAAAATATTGTAATTTTGGATATTTAAACTACGTGAAATATTAATTACCAGGTATCGGAAATTTTATCTGCTTCACATATTATTCAGTCGCTCTATTTTATTTGCATGACATTTGTATAGTTCAGGACATATAAATTTAATTAGAGAGTACTGAGAATGTCTTTGAACATTATATATTATTAAGTAACATTATATAATATTATATATTATTAAGCTAAATTTGTATCATGAAGCTATTTAGTAACCCGCATGTTCTAACTCAAAATAGAAATCTTATTCCAGCTAATAACCAATAGCACTAATATTTTTACTTAAAAAAGTTTGCTTATACGTAAGAATAATTTTATTTTTAAAATATAATTTAAAAAAAAAAAAAAAAAAACTGATTACTAGAAACCCTACACCTTTTTTACATAAATTTTCATTAAATTTTTTAACAAAATTTGAACTACTTGATTGTCAAAATAAAAAAATAAAATAAATTGTAAACAAAAAGGGCTTTTGTGATATGTGAAAAAATGCTACTAATAATAAAGTGTAAATTAATTCAAATGTATAAAAAAAAAATAATTGAAGCTATAAAACTCACTACGCATCGTGTCCTGGCTTACTGAAGCTTGTTGAGATATACAATATTGCCTTGGCTTTTTTCCACTATAATCTCTGATGTCCTGATTGGCCCCTAAAAAATGGTACTATTTAGTTTTTATGTTTAAAAATAATTTAAAAATTTATTTTTAAAAAAATACTGTTTATTTGTAAAATAAAAAAAAATAATAAAAAATAGAGGCTTAGATTGCAACTATTGATTACTTTGAATTTATAAATTTAAAAATTATGCGTTTGTTTTTTATTTAATTTAAGTACTAAATGAGTAAAATTTAGTTAATTATTTTTTGAAATTATCAAATTGGACTAAGAGTTGTTGGTAAAAAATAAACTACACTTTGTATTTTATTTTATTTTTCAATTCAGGAAAAAATATGTAATTATAAAAATCTCTATTTTACTTCCAAGGGTCAGATTACCAGTCAGATCTTGAAAGAACAATTTTTTTAAAATTATTTTTAACTTTAAAATAGAATTTTAAAAAATAAAAGTGATTAAATTATTATAAAGTTTTTGAAATTTTTTAAATCATATTATTCCAGCAGACCTTGCATGTTAAAAATTACTCGAAAAATTATGAGATTCGAATTCCGATAAATTTTCTGGCCATAATTTTAGAAGAAAAATTTGACACTTAAAGCATTTAATTATGTAAAAATCTAACATAGAGAAGTAGCACAATATCGTTAATCGATAAGTAAATTGATATTGTTTCAATATAATAATTTATTAATTTAAAGCACTGCAGAAAATAGCAAACTAACATATATATCGAGTATACTTTCCATATACCATAGGTACACATTTCGATTAATATTGAACATTAATTAATCAAGTTAAGAACTTGTTTTAATATATTACGTATAACAGAATTTATGCTTTTAATTAAGATATTTTAATTTAAATTACATCGATTTATAAAATGTATATCTAATTATTTATAACTAAAATTTTATATTAAATTATATTTATAATTACCATAAACTTGTACTAGTAAATTGTAAATATTTTCGTTGTCAAACTGCATAGCGATGTGTAAAGGCGTGTAACCCTGAAAAAAATTAAATTTTAATGCATTTTTTTAAAAATTAAAGAGTTTTTTTTATTTCTTGTATTTTATCGTGGTTTTTTTTGACTTTTACGAAATTTAAGGTAAGTAAGGTAACCGTACCAGTATATAAACGGTTCAGGATTTTTGTTTATTAAAATTCAAATATTTAATCAATAATCTTATTAATTTTTTATTGATAAGATTATCGTACAAGGTTGTATACAAAAGATTTGTATACACATTAAAGAAAAAAGTTTTTAAGTTGCAAGACATTAATTAAAATTTGAAATAATATAACAAGTTTATACAATTTAATTTAAGTTTAAGTATGATAGGAATTTAGTGACCAGTAAGAAAAGTAGAGACTAAAGTAGAGGTAAGGAATAGTAAAGAGAATGAAAAGTGGGTTTAAAAATAATACTCCAGTCAAAATACGGGGGGGGGGGGCAAAAAACTCTATTGGACCAAATCTTGGAGGGCTAGAGCGAAAGTAGTGAAAATATCCCTTTTAGGGGTAGTTTTGGCCAATTTAAGGGTTGAGGATTAATTTTTCATAGTTATAACTTCAATATTCGTGTTCAGCGACCCAAAAAACCGATATTAGACCAAATCTGGTGGCGGCCACAAACAATACAACCAAAACCGAGATTTTACTGGAGTAATAGGCTCATAAAATTTTCCAACGATATTTTCTATTTTTTGGATCGCCGAATTTTGAAACCCGTTTTTACCAAATATGGTTCAATTGCCCACAACAGAAATTACGAGGATATGTTTTATGGGTTTTTTGGCTCGCTGAACACGAAGGTGATATTTGTTTTTTTCTTAAGGTTATTTTTTTGGTATTTACAATTTTTTCTATTTTGGACAATGAGCAAATTTTACGAAAAAACAAATACTATCATATTCGTAGTAAACTTTTTAGCTTAGCTTATTTGGGGGGGGGGGGGTTGGGTGTGTTTTTAGCCCCGTTTTGATTGCAATAGTTTTTTTTTCCCTTCTTTAGCTTTCCCCAAAAGAATCCACTAGGTTTCAGCAAAAAAAATTCATTTTTGTAAAAACCACAGCTTTGAATTTTTTTTTAACACAGGAAACTTGACTATCGTGTTCAGCGAGCAAAAAATAATAAATAAATAATCAATACAAATTTTTAAAAACTCGCCAAACATAACCGTAAAATTTATTTTGTGGCAAACTGGATCACTTTTGATAAAAACAGGTTTCATATTCATATTCAGTGGCCCAAAAAATAGAAAAATTCGTTAGAAATCTTTATGGACCTATCAACAAAATAATGTGACTACGAAATAGGATTGAAATAAAGACCAGTAGCTTCAGCACTTTGGTTGAATTTTCATTGTAAAATATTCAACCATAAAATCCAGCTATGTAGCCTTAATATAAAAACAAAACTTCCTTATATTAACAAAAAAATTAGAACGTATTCGAAATATTAGTAAATTTTCGAAAAAATTTGTAAATATTCGAAAAAAATCGTGAATTTACTAAATTTAGTATCTTAATAAAAAATTCGAGTATTCTCTATTTTTTTGTGTGAAATTGCAAGAAAAATTCATAATTTACCATTTTTTTTCGAAAATTTACAAATAATAGTTGTAAACTAAATACTTTTTCGAAAATTCACAAAAAAAACATCGAGAGAATTCTCGAATTTTTCGATAATATACACTGTAAAAAGTAACTTTCTTAGATTTACAAAAAAAATAGAATTTTTTCGAAAAATTAGTGAATTTTCAAAAAATTTTGTAAATATTCGATAAAAATCGTAAATTTACTAAATTTAGTTTATTATCGAAAAATTCGAGAATTCTTGGTTTTTTTTTGTGATTTTACGAAAAAAGTTGTGAATTCACAACTATTTTTTGTAAATTTTCGAAAAAAAAATTGTAAATTATCAATTTTTCTTGCGAATTTACAAAAAAAAATCGAGAATACTCAAATTTTTTGTTAATATACTAAATTTAGTAAATATACGATTTTTTTCGAATATTTACAAATTTTTTCGAAAATTTACTAATTTTTCGAAAATGTTACAATTTTTTTATTAATATAAGATAGTTACTTTTTACAATGTACTAAATTTAGTAAACTTACGATTTTTATCGAATATTTACAATTTTTTTAAAAAATTAATTAATTTTTCGAAAAAATTCTATTTTTTATGTTAATTTAAGGAAGTTACTTTTTACAGTGTATAAAAAAAGAATAGCAATATATATTTCAAATTGAAAATTTTTACTTTGAGGAAAAAAATCATTTGAAATAATTTTACAAAAAAATATTTCCTTATATCCTTATTTCCTTGTATCCATTGGAACTACATAATATGTTAAAAATGTTAATTAATTAATTATACAGATAAAAATTGTAATTATTATATAATTGGTATTGAAAATTTTAAAAATTAATTATTAATAGAAAAATCAATAACAATACTAATTATTTTTAACATGACATAAAATAAAATATCAATTTTTAAGACAAAAGGATCAAACAATATGTTGTTAATTTATATAATAAATTATTAACATTTTTTTATTGTACGTACTTTGTTTTTGTTTCTGTTTGATTTTAGTTATTTAAAACATGCTTTTTTTTTAAATAAATAATTATCCAGAGGAAAATAATTTTGAATTTCCGATTCTTGTTATACTGTAAGTGTATAAAGGTGAATAAAATTTTTTAATTTTTTACAGTTTGAAGAATTTATTCAAAGTGTATAAGAATTACTAGATTAAAAATGGGTAATTTGAAATTTTTGATTATATTTTTAGTTACAATAATTATTGATTTTGCGAAATCACAAAATAATTATTGTGATATTAAATCATGTAGTCCTAAAGGTCATACTATGTGTAAATATCCGGTAAGTTTCTATTCCTATAACCCAAAAATTTATATTTTACAAAAAATGTCATAAATAATTATTTTTGAAAAAGGAAAAAGGTCCTGACTGTAAAAAATATCAAGACGTACCAATTACAGAAGACATTAAAAAAAATATTCTAAGCAAACATAATGAACTGAGGCAAAAAGTTGCTAGTGGTAAGGAAACTCGTGGTAATCCAGGGCCTCAACCTGCAGCCAAAAATATGGAAATTCTTGTAAATATAAAATAATTTTTCACCTATAATTTTTACATTTTTTCAAATAAATAATTATTTTAGACTTGGGATGATGAATTAGCTCAAATTGCTAAACGTTGGGCTGATCAATGTATTTTTGGACATGATGCTTGCAGAAATGTTGGTAAATATATATCACATCTTTTCAGCATATATTTATTATATGGGCAGAAAGTTATTTAGAATTTTCATCAGCATCTTTTTTCGCGATAATAACTGTTTGTAAAGTTATTACTTCTAATTTATCGGATTTAATTACTATTTAATTATTGGCGATACGAATAGCGATTTTTTTTATCTGAACTTCTATAAATAAGGACTATTTTTTGATCTTTTTGATTGCTTTATATAAAAATTTATATATATAAATTATATGAATATTAGTCTATAAGCTGTATGTGTTAGAAGTATATTTTTTCCCCAAACTTTAGGCAGGGCAACTTATGTTTGCCAGATAAGTTTTACCGCTCAAATTGAGTTGATTTCAAATTTTTAGGCCCAGTCCTCGGAATTTAGCCCTAGTACCCAAAAATCATGTTTTTCGGTTGATTTTGAAGTTTTTTTTACCTAAATTATTTGAAACTTTTCTTATTGTCTTCAAAATAACATAATTTGTGCCCCCCCTCTTCAAGGTGATTTCTGGATCCGCCCCTGAGTATTAGGGCTAATTTTTGGGCTTTGGACCTAAAAATTTTGAGTTAACGAGCTTGAAAATAGTACATTACGATACATGACGAGAAAAATAGAATGGCCCAAATCGTACGTAAAAAAAAATCTTCAGAGGGAAAGGTGAAGATGGTATACTGCGATTTGGGGCATTCTTTATTTATTGCTAAGGCCGTATATTATTTTTCTCTGTAAGTGTCAAGAAAACTAAATTTAGTCATATTTGTGAGATTTGAGAAAGTATCTTATGAAACATATGCCGAAGAAATGTAACATACGGGCCAATAAATACTCATTAGTACTATAATATAGGAGAAAAATTTTAATCGCGACCAAAATATTCTTATTCAGCGACCTTAAAAATAGAGTTTTTCGCTATTAAAGCTAAGTTTTATGGACCTGGGGCCTAAAAAATCATAAATCAGCATATCGAAAAATTTACCTGGCAAAAACAAGTAGCCTTACATAAAATTCAGGAAAAATTTCATACCTCAAATACGTACGGTTTCTAGAATATATAAGTTAAATTTTCATTGATTATATGAATTTTTCATAATGTTTCTCAAACATATTTTGCCACTTTTTCACTTAAAACCTGAATTTTTTTTAATATAAAAATACTCATAAAAAGTCTATGAATTAATTCAGACAGGTACCAAGTTGGACAAAATGTAGCTTATCAAGGATTTACCGGATCACTAACTCCTGAAACAACTAATTCATTAATGGAAAAAATGGTTATTATGTGGTACGATGAAGTCGACAATTTCAATCCAAAGGACGTCCCAAATTTTCCGTAATTATATATTTTTCTTTATAATTTTTAATTTACTAGAAAACTACCTATGTGACGAAATTTTTTAGAGGACTTCCTAAAAATGGAAAGGAATATGGACATTACACACAATTGATTTGGGCATTGAGTTCGAAAATTGGTTGCTTCATGAACGTACATAACAAAGGAGAATCATATGATAGATTGTACATGGTTTGTAATTATGGACCGACCGGAAATTTTGTTGGCCAGCCAGTCTATGAAATAGCATAAGTATTGCTATTATTAAAAATAAAATATTTTATTATATTTGGAAGATTAAAAATGGTTTATTTAACAATATTATTGTAATAAAGTATCACCGATAAATAACTTGTCTCTTTTTGAACCAATCATTTTAATTCAATTTTAATTCAATTCCCTATAAAAAACCTTAAAATTTCAAGGAAAAAAAAAGATTTTTAGAAGACTATCATTTTGAAAGCGAAATTAAAAAAAAATTGAATACAAAAAAAATCACCTCGAAAAATTTGATATTGCAGTCATTAAGTTTAATACATTTTCCCTAAAATTACATACAGAATATATTTAACATTTTTCCCAAGTAGGTATCTCAAAAATGATATTTACAATTTTTCATTTATTGACTTTCTTTCTATTATCCAAGTAACACGTGTGTATTCATACAAAAAAAATATTTTAAACTTAAAAAAAAAGAAGAAAAAAAATCTACCCTTTCAAATAAAAAACTCACGTATTTTTTAAAAAAGAAATATAAATATCAGACAGCTGCCGGCCACCAATATATTTCAAAAACTCTTGTTATTATTACATTTTTATCCTTTACAACAAAAAAATTTTTTCAATTTTATAATATTACTTTTTTTTCGCGATTATATTCGGTCCACTTGTCAATGTACGTAATAATATCAAAGTTTTTCATTTTTTACACCCTTTTTATTTAAAAAAGAAAATAATTTAAAATTCACATATTTCGATACATTATATTAAGTTGTGAAAAATATTTCTTTCAAGAATTTTTCCACATATGTTTCACGATTTATTTATGTAAGTACAGATTAAATTTTTCATATATTAAAATTTTTTTTTTCATATTTCAAGGTTATTATTTAAAAAAAAAATATTATTATCATTATTATCATCGAAAAAAAAAAGAAAACAAATGCAATTACAACATCAATAAATTTTAAAACAACCAAACTATTTGTTCATTTTTTTTAAAGTCATACTTGAGATTTTATTTAAAATATTTTTTTTTTTGTAATTTATAAAGAAAATTCATGAATACGAATTCCATGACTCGTGAGAGATTTTTCTTAACTTTATATTATTTATATGGAACTTAAGTGCAAATTCTTGATTAGGATCTTTAAAGGTCGCGTATATACAGCAGTGAAAAATTTCAATACTTTTTTTACTTTATGGAATTTACTTAAAGGTTTCACAATTTTTTTTTGCTTTTTTATGTGTAAAATAAGTATAATAATAATAATGTAATGATGATTCCGTTTAGAGATTTTAAATTTTACATATTTTTTTAAAAAAACTTGTATTTTGTTTAAAAAATTTTTTTCATTTTTTTAAAAATATTTTTATGATGCTGATTTTTTTTATTGTATGCAAATGTTTGTTTGGTTTATGAGTTTTACAATAGGTGTAATTGGTATGATCATGCAAATTGCAGTTGTGCTTTTTTTTATGTGTATGATATAGTATGAAAAGTAAGGGTGTGTGATTACCTGAAATATACCCGGATTTTTTAGAGGATTTTTTGGATTTTTAAATACAGAAAATTTCGATTTACTCTGCAGTATCTGCAGCCCTTTTTCGATAAGTTTCGGGTTCTACCTGAAACTTGATCTGACCCAACTCTATCTGAACAAAAAATACCCGAACTTTCGGGTAACCGCACGCCCAATAAAAAGAGGATAGAAGACTTTTAATTAAAAAAACAAAAGAATTAAAAATAGGGATTCGTTTCATTTTTAGTTAAATTTTTCAAAAAACTTGGTATTGGAAAACCCGGATTTAGCCCTTTACTGAACATCATCATTTGAATAATTTTTTTATTAAATAATTAAAAAACAAAAAATCAATATAAAGTCAGTGTTTAGAAAGCAAGTATTTCCTGAAGAAGTCGCGTTATCTCGCCACTGACGCAGATACTATTTAGGTTTTTTGCATGATTTGTTACATATGACTTCATTTCAAACCTTTTGCCTAGGAGATCATCTAGAAAATTTAGTATAAATTTTTACTTTTTAGAGAAAAGGTAGAATTTTCCAGATTTAATTCTAGAGATATTTAGTATACATTCTCCTGACTTCTTTGCCATTTATTTTGGTCATTTTTGTAAACAGTAAATTCTTAAACAAGGGATGTAGAAAGTCTTATCACTATAAAAATTTATTTTTTATTTATTTTAAAAAATTTTTTAGTAAGTTAAACAATTTTCTAAGAGTATCTAAGAAACATACCTAAATGATCTAGGAAAAAAAAATATAATTTTTATAAAATAAAGGTAAAAAAATGTTTGTGTAAATAAATTCACAATAAATGTCGCGAATCTTTAACAAGCACCGATTCCATGCCCTATATATATATATATAATTGTACATTTTTATTTATAAAAGAAATGCATGTACTCACAATGGGTAAAATGTTGGACCACACACATATCTGATTCTATCTACTGATGGCGCGTGCTTCTTATGCCATGAGAGTCACTTTATTTTATTATTATTTAAAAAAAAAAGAAAAAAAACAAAAAATAAGGGGATATTTATGTAACTTTCATTTTTCATTACATAAATCTTAAAAGTTTATTTGAAATACTTCCTGGTCTATGTATTCTTTTAAAATTAAAGGATAATGGATCAAAGATTTTTATTTAAGATTTATTATATGTGTACTGAAGAATTACTAATTATCTAAGTTACAATTTTTATATAATTGCTCTTTTGGTACAATGTAAAAGGATATCTTTTAAAAATAATTACATTTTAATTATACTTTTTTAATTTTGCAGTTGATAAAAATTTTACTTTTTACTTATTACATAATAAAGAATTGATAAGACTTTTTAAAAATTATTTAAAATTCATTGATGAAAGTGTAAGATATTTTTAATTTCTTAATAAAATTTGAAAACTTATACGGCGCGTATGTAATTTTACAAGACAACGTGCGTGAATCATGCTGGAATCTAACTTATCATATTCAGGTTCGTATCCAAAAATTTTTTTCGGAAAGGTCCAAAAAATTAGGGGGGAGGCAGAATTTGATAATAATTATGGTTTAAATTTGTTTAGTAAAAATCAAAATTGAATTGTCGAGACTTTTTTAAGCCTCGCAATTGTTATTGGGAGATCTCGGTCTCGCGTGAAACGCTAGTACAACTCATGCTGCATGAGTTGTACGCAATTGCAAAGACTTGCTAAGAGTTTTGCTATTTTTTGCAAAATATTTGTGCAACTCTTTGCAACTATGTGTGGAGTTTTCAGTTGGTTCAGGGTAGCTCATTTGGTAGCCAAAGTCCTAAAATAACCCGATTCATTATTATTTTAGGTTTCAAATTAACTCCAGTTTTCTTTAAAAAAATTTATAACCGATTTGTGTAAACAAAATCTAAATGCATGGAGGGCTAGGTTCAATGCATAAATGTTACCCAATATTACAATAAAAATTGCTATTTTTATAATTTGTAATTATAGCCTTTACTAGATATTAAGATTCTAAAACAAAATTACAAGTTCCAAAACCCGGATTATATTTTGTCCAATTTGACCCCCCCACCCCCCTAAATAGGACACATTTGAACCTCCTTGATTTTCGGATTCCGGTAAAGAGTACCAGAATTTTTTTCCAGTGTAATGTTTTAAATTATTAGATACTTTCGGGAAGTTAATTTGTCAAATTAGCTAAACAATGTAAATTGAGATTGTAAATATAGTTGAGGTGACAGCAATATTAATTGCATCCAAAAATTTTCACTAAATCGGTTTTGAAGGTTTTATCCATTTTCCGATAGCCAGTTTTGAGTAATGAACGATATACGATAAAAAATCGACAAACAATTTGCAAATTGAAAACAATTGCTAATATAGCGTCCATTACTCAAAACTGACCATCGGAATATTGATAAAACCTTCAAAATCGGTTTTAGTGACCAAAAATGTATACTTTTCACTGAGGTGGATCTATTTTTGTGCAGACAAATTTTTCGGATGCATTCAACATTACTGGTGCCTTGACTATATAAAATTAAATGTAAAATTGTCGTCGCCCTTTTAAAATATTTTAATGAAATATTTAAATATTTAATTTAATTTAATGACACTACTCTTTACCTTCATTAAATTTAATAATAATAATAATAATAATAATAATAATTTAATATTCTTACCCCATTCTACGAAGAAAAACAGTCGCAGCACATGAAAAAAAAAGCAAAATAAAACAACTTAAAAAATTGCATAAATTAAAATAAATAATTTTTTTTAATTATAATAAATAAGGATAATTACCGAAGTTTCATTAACACTATTTATGTAAGCATTATAAGTACCAGCGATTAATTTAACGATATTTTCATCACCATGTTTAGCTCCCCAATGAAGTGCCGTCTGTAAATAAAAAATAAAATATTATTTAAGCATATAAATAAAAAAAAAGATGCTATTTAATTAAATAATCTAAAATGTTGTTTTAATTTTCTTTACATTTTTTATTTTAGATAAATGACCTACAGTATGTAACCAATGATGTATATTAAATGATATATCTTGGAATTTTCTTTCACGGAAACTTAACTTTAAAGAATCAGAAAAGTATGTTTACAGTAGTCATTGACTTTTATTTAAGTTTGTATTTTATATATATAAAGTTTCTTAAGTGTTGAATCATCTTTTTTTTAAAAAAAGTTTTCATTCTCAGAGAGTTTAATCCAGATTCCAAGAAACTCTTCAGACTGCACTTAGCTAAACTTGTGTAAAGAATTTGTCTTCGGTATATCTTACTTTTATATATATTTTTTTATTTCTTTTTATCTTTGACAAGTTTACTTTTGTTCGTCGTGTGTTATACTACTTTGTTACTAACTTTATATATATTTAAAGTGTAAGAAAAAATGAAAAAGAAAATGATGATTTATTCACTTAAGAAATAACGATACATTTTGCTAAATCTTTATTTTTTAATAAAATTAGGATTTTTCTTTTTTATTTTACTTAATGCACGGATGTTGTCAACAATAATTTTTTATTTTTTTAAAGTCAATTAATTATTGGTTATAAATAAAATATTATTTTCGTTTATTAGGAATTTCGCCCTTGCTGGGCCAAATTTGGACTGATGGGTCACACAAAATATTTAAATATTTTTTTGCCCTCCAAAGCGTAAAACTTGTGCAAAATACTTGGCATGGAATTTACTGCACTCGCTCTATGCCTAGGCAAAAAATACTGTAAGCAACACGCGTGAATACATGTCACTCATACCTGGTTTCGCGGCGAAACTCGTGCTAGCGTTCACTCTAATATCAAAACTTTTGTGCCCCTGTTGTGGCTTCCGGAATTCCGGTTATGGAAGCCGGATTTTTTTTTATTTTAAACTATTGCAAACGTATTGTAATCAAAAAAAATTTGAGTTTTACTCATTTCAAATACGAGTACCGCGGTATGGTTGGGAAAAAAAAATTTTGAAAAAAAAAAAATTCCGGGTGCTACCCGGGTGTAATCCCGGGTGCTAACCGGGATTTTAGTAGTGGGGTCCGAATTTTTTTTCAGTGTACTATTGCCCAAAATTGCCACTAAAATAAGCCCTTTCACCAAATTCTCACTCTCTAGATTCAATATTTTTTTTAAGCCATTTTTGTGCTTATAGCGACTTCCTAAAGTAGCTCTAAATTTACTTATTTTCGCTTCCTATTTAAGGGTGCAGGCGTCCCTCCTTATACGCGGGTTCTATTGGAAATTCGAAGCGAAAATTTTTCCTTTTTGTCTTTTTTTATTGTTTTTTAACATAATCAATTAACTTCATTTATTAAACATCACTATCCCTCAGACAAGCAAAATTATTATAAGTATTCCTTAATGAATTATGGCTTCCTAACCAAAAAATTCTGCAAATAAAAAAGCAAGGAATGTCTTAGGATATTATGGCATGAAGCTGAAAATTCTCAATTTGCTCGAATTTGAATAGAGAGCCGCAGCAGTTGCGTGAAAATTCAAAATCAATGAGTCTTCTCATAATTAATCTGAAATTAGGTCAGATTCAGACGAAAATGAATAATTTTAATATTTTGATTCAAAAAAGCGAACATTCTTCATAAAAATGTCATTATACTCACAAAGATTTTAATTTTTTAAATTACCGTTCATGAATGCATATTTTAATTAATTTTTTAAATTCCTATAAATTTTTCGCAGTCAACTTTCAAAAATCTCTCCTAAAATCTACAACTTTTTTTCAAATTCAAAGACTTGTTATTTTTAATCAGTTCAATCAATAACAAACCTATAATCAGATATTGAAAATATCAATTCTCCATCTAATCAAATCTAAAAAATCTTCTGAATCATAAACTACAAATTTCCTCAAACATACAAACAACAACCAAAATAAATTTTCATGTTTTAAATTAGTATAATACAGATCCTCTTTTATTTTGAATGTAAAGAAAAGTACAAAAAACCCTTTTCTTCCTTGTAAACTCATTAATTTTTATTTAAAAACTACTATAATTTCTAGTTTTTTTCATGTAAAAAAAGAAAATTCTTTTCAAGAATGTCGTGCATTATGTTTTTCTAAAAGTATAGCACACATTTCGTAAACATAATTTTTTTATGAAAAAAGAAAGATGGTATGGTAAAATAAAGGGGTTACTTTATTTTTTATTTAAAATTATGATGTAAAAATATGTTAATTTTTTTGAAATATGAATTAAAATTTTGTTGTTAAATTAATAAATTAATAATAAAAATAATTATCTCATTAAATCAAGATTTTAATGAAGTTTTATTTTTCATGTTTCTTTTAAAAATATAATAAAATAACGTACATGTTTTAACCCTTATATCCTAATTATTTGCAAAAAAAAAAATTTTTTTTTTGGTTTCCTTAATTTAGTAGTGTCTGAGAGTTACCTTGTTTTTGTTCAAAAAAAATAAAGAAAGATAGGAATAAAAGTAATGTAAAAGTATTTTTTATTATGATTTAGATTTATATATATGTTGTAGTTAGAAAATGTAAATTATTTGTACTTTCTTTTTGAAAAAAGAAGCTGTAATTATTTATGTAACTATTAATTATAATTTAAAAAAAAAATATATTTTGATTAAAATCGATGAAAGAATTTTATTTGTGTATTATTTTAAATTAACTTGTAATTATTTATACCAGCATTTAAAATGCGAAATCAATTTCGTGATTAACTGTAGAAAGTACTAATAGAATTTAAATGCAAATTAGTATTAAAAATTTAATTTTTTCTTGTGAGAAAAAAAAAATAGAATTTGAAAATCCGAAATTCTGTTATGTAATTATCAAAGTTAACCCTTATTTTCTAATTTTTAACAGGGAATGTGTTTATAGGGAGAGGCACCCAAAAGAATATTGTTGATAAAAGCTATGGGTAATTTGGTCACAATAGGAAAAAATTGGACTTATACTGTAGTATGTGTAGGTATGATAATTTCTATATTTAAAAACTTAATGAATTTGCTTCAGATACTTAGAATAATTGTAGTTTAAGTACGTGGGATAGTTGGAATTAGGGATTTAAAATGTATATCGAGTTTAAAGACTTTTATCTAGCTTTAGGATTAATACTGCATTATGAAATACCTGTTATTAAAGAAAAATAGAAATTCGAAGGTTAAATTTTATTTCTAATATCAAAAATCCAAAAATGAAGATTTGCTACATGTTTTTAAAATAAAAAAGATTTCTTAATGCAGGTGTATTTTGAAATTTTCATTGGCTATTCAAATAGAGCTCTGAATAATAATTTAACTCTTAAAATAAAAACTATACTTTTACACACTTCTTTAGGTTTTATGTCATTTACAACCATTCAAAAAAAAAGACTTCCGGCTTGCCACAACCGGTAACCAATTCATACGGGTACAAACTTCTTAAATTTCAAAATTATACAGGTGTCAAAATATTTTTACATTACATATGCAAAAAATAAAACATTCAAATCTTTCACTTCTAAAATACAATTAAAAAAAAAAACAATTATCAATAAATCAAATAAAAAAACTATGAAATAGATTTCATACAAAAAGAAAAATTAAATCTTGAAATCGTAGCATAAATAAAGAAGCTCTATTTATATTGATATAGTACTAGAAATATATAATTTTCTATCAGTTATATTCAAAAAAAAAAACAAAAGAATTACCTTTTATTTTTTTGCAAATTCTTTTCCTTTTCTCTTATTTACAGTAGTAAATATATTACATGTGAACCAGACACAAACACATACATATAAATAAAATATTCGTTATATAGAAGGAAATGAAAATTTTCGCGTGAAAAAAAAAAGACCATATAATGTAACGTTGTGTTTGATACAAAAAGAAAAAAAAACTCGTAGACAGTAAAAAAAGAAGCTCAGGATGCAAGACGTGTCATTAGCATATTATGCGGGTTATATACTCATTAATATTATTAGTAGTTACATGTCTTGGTACATTATGATTTATCCATTCGCAACTGTGGAAAAAGTCTTTTATTTTATTTTTTACTTTTTTGGTAGAGAAAAAAAATTTTTACATAACACAAGATACAGGGTTCTATACTTGACAATTATTTATCTTACTTTGTAACATAGCTCTTTGTGTTTTAGTTTTTGTAAATGAAAATCTTCCTCTAGCTTTTCCAGTTATATATATTACTTATCTAGTATTTTATATCTTGTTAATTTAGTTTATTTTTAAATAATTTTTCAGGTATTTTTATTAGTAATATACGCTGTTATTTTTGTGTATTATTAACTTATCAAAAATTTAAATTATTTAATCTTATCACTCTAGGAAAATATTTGGTATCAAAAGTTTTTTTTTTATCTTGCTTTTCTTAAAATTTTAATTATGTAGCGTAATTTATAAATTAATAATTGATTTCTTAAAAGATATAATCTTAATAATGTAGTTCTGCTTTTGTTGAGTATTAAAATTAGATTGTAGATAAATAATCAATTCATAATTTTTTTAATCTGCTTAGGTATATAACTTGGACGTAAAGTATAAGAATTTCTGTGCCCATCAATCATCAATGATGATGTCTTAACAATTTTTAAATGGGTTGGCGATAATAAACTAATGCATTTTAAGACATGATTTTTTTTAAATGGGTTCCTGATTCAAATATAAATCTTAGTTTAGTCAATATTGTAAATAATCTAGGAATCATGCTCGATTATAAACTCAAATTTGGTGCTCATATAGTCAAGAGATTTCTAATAAGTTAAAAAAATATTGTACAGTCTCTACTACTCAAAACACGACTCAAATCATTTAACTAGAAAACAACTTATAATCTCCTTAAATATCCTTCACCTTGAGTACAACTGCTTTAACTGATCTAAAAGTTAAACATAATATTAATCTAATTAATAATCTAATAAATTCTTCTCTTAGATACATCTTTAATCTTAATTATTTTCATCATATTTTCAAGGACTAAGTAGTATTTTCGGGACCACTCCCTCAGGGCTCCAATTTGCGAAGGGCAGGCGTCCCTCCGAATAACGAGCACATTCAAAGAATCACTCGAGTAGTATATTACGAAAATAACCGTGGTCAGTCAGAAATTGGTTAAGGTAGAAATTCGCCACCTATGTTGATGTCCTATCTAAGTCTCCAGATCATTAATTATAGTTTTTGTGACTACCACCCCTCTTTGTAACTCTCCTGTCACTGCTGCCAGATATTCATGATGTGGGAATGAGCACGAGTGAAAGCCACATTGCCTCCTCTTCACTTATATAGATAGCTTTCCATTCCGAGGCTAGCAGATCAATAGCGATAACTTTAGCTACCACCTAGATCCTTGCTAACAATACCATTGAGTATACGCTAGCAAGCTTCGGTACCATCTGATGCATTTGCCCAGCGCTGTACTTTTTCTCTTGGGCAGTATTCACCCATACTTCTCAGCCATAGAGAAAAACAGAGTTCGTCACGGATTTCAGGAGCCTTTACTTCGCAGGTCTAAGCCCCTCTATGTTGGCCATGAGTGGATGCAATCGACACTGCATTTTCAAAAAATCTCTAGAATTATTCCCTGAGGACGCCTATCGTGGAATATCTTTCACGAAAGCAGTGTTGATCCCCGGACAGATCTTCAACTGCATCAATTGCTCGTCTAAGACATGCCTAGAACATACTCTCTATCATCTTACCAGTAATATACAAAATACATAGTGGTCTGTAAGATGATGGTGAGTTAGGTGCTCTTCCCTTGCTTTTGTTCACTAGCACAAGACGGGCCTCCATCTTATTTCTTAGAAATATTCTGGCTAAATTTAACATGTCCAGTAGGATACCCAGAATTATTTTTTCTGCCCTTTTAAGCAACTTCACACTGGTAACCAATCCGGGCCCCACGCTTTGCCATTTTCATTGCATTGACGGCCTTGGCCATCTCATCCTGACTAAATAGGGGTACCTCTTCCCTTGTTATAACCTTTACTGGTTGTTTTTGGGTAGGTTGTTCAGAGAAAAGTGAACCCACAATCCTCTCGTTTTTACGTCAAACTTATTGTCAGACCCCCCTGGTTTAGTTTCCCACTACAATTTTGTAACCAAGACCTCAAGGGTTAATGTTGATTTTTTCGCGCATCAAATGCAGGCAATACGCCTTGTTTTGCCAGATGGCCTAAACCAGCAAGTATTTGCTAGCTTTATGCTCCTCAGTGAGCGCAGCGGCCTCAGATCAGTCCCGCGCCCTTTGTGCTTTTCGCCGAGCCCTATTTTCGGAGTCCACCAGTGGACTGGCTTTTTACCCTTCCATGGTCTTCTACATGGCATAGATGCATCACAAGCTCCCCGTAAAAGCGACGTTATTTTCTTTACCTTTCGGCTTCGTGGGTGTTTGTGGGTACTTCATGCTAGCTAGGATGAAAGAGGACTCGATATGAAGATATTCTTTGAATTTCTTATCCTCAACTTTTGGGACGATAAGATAAGCAATTTAGTTATGATAACTGCCTGTGTAGTAATCTATCATCCTCAATTTACCGATCTTCTTCGTTTTATGTTCTATGTTATTCAATCCTCTTTAAAGTGGGTCCCATCAAAATATATTTTATAAATTTCATGTAACTGTCAATGTTAAGAAAAATATCATTAGTACGAGATCAATAAAGGATAACTGAAGACCAGAATTTGCATTGACTCTAGACCTTCAAACAAAATCAATCATTCTATAACCACTTTTTAGAAGATTATAACAAATCCAATACATACAAAATATGATAAGAAATATTAAAAAAGATGATAAGAGTAGGAGTTGCTTGCATATTTATTAATTTAATTCTTAAATTATGTAATTATTACTCATTATATAGTTCAAAATTATTAAGATAATTAAATAAAAAAGAAAAAAATAAACAAATAAAAATAAAAAGAAAAAATAAAATAAAAAAACCATAAAATAATATTTGCATAATAAATCAATGCATCATTATTTAAATTACACAATATAAATGCATAAATAGTATATGCATACATTTTTATTACCTTATTTTTCTTCTTTTTTTTTATACAATTATACTCTCATTTATACTTTTTTTTTTCATTTTTTGTTCTGCTTAGTTTCTTTATTTCTCGGTTAAACACTTGTTGTAATACATTCAATTGTCGAAAACCGCCTACATTTTTTTTTCATTTTATGTGTAAAAGATACTTTTTTAAATATATGATTAAAAAAAATCATAATATCGTTTGGTATTATTATTTATATTTACATTCATATCAGTGTTTAATCAGTGTTACAGATTGAAAATATACATTAATAGATATATGAAGCTTTTCATGGTAATTCAGTTATTTTAAATATAGTTTTTCTGAATTTTTTTCGAGATAAATAATTTCCTTTCGTGACAACAAGTAGAAATTTCAAATAAATAAATAAGGAAAAATGACAAAATTAAATAACCCAAAAATACAAAAACAATGGTCACTATATTAAAAAAACGAGAGAATTGAGGCTATCTTTCCACAACTTTAATTATATAAAAAATTATAAATCTAAAACCTTACTTATAACTAATTACTTAAAAACTGAATTAACTAAATATGCGAAAGAACACACACATCATTGGTAATTTAATAAATCTTGTTGTACCATATAATGTCCGACTGGTGTCTGTTGATCCCTCCTTCGAGTATTTTTGATGATGGCGGTGTCTTTCTCAAATTTTAAATTGTAAATTAAAGTCACAAATATAATATTGATTCACACAAATTAATTATAAATTAATCACAAATTTCAATTTATTTGCTTTCTTTAAAAGGCTGTAAATTATAAAATATTTATACTTGATGTTAACACATATTATTTTATGAAGCAAGCCACGACTGCATGTCGCTGGTTCAGAAACCAGAAATGAGAATGGCGTCGCGGCCTGATATGGACGAAGAACTCTGTTTTTTTCCAAACGTGTTGGCTTCTGATTGGTTCAGAAAGTCGTTCACGTGAAAATGCCTTTGTGTGACTTTTTATGTCACAAAATTGATGAAAATTTAAATTTACAAATCTTAGGATTTTTATGAATTAATAGATTTATTTGAAAATTACAAATAAATTACAAATTCTATGAAACCAGATATCATCCTGTTACAAATGACTATTTTTTGTATCATTTTACCCTAATTTGATAGCATTAAGGAAAAATCTGTACATATATATCTGCATTCATTGTTCCTGTTGTCTAAGTTGTAATTTTTGTTTCCAATGCGATTTTATATTTATTTATTATATTGGTAATTAATTTTTCTTCATATCCGTTGGCCTTAACGAATTGTTTAATTATTGAAACTTCTTTATCGTACTTTTATTTACTTAATAGTATTGTGAGTAGTCTATAAGTGAAGCTATTATATGCTGCTAATTTGTGCTGTGTCGGATGAAATGAGCTGTTATGAATTGTTATGTCCGCGGTTGTTACTTTTCTATATATTTCGAATTCTAGTTTATTATCATGCCAATAGTTATTGTTAAGTATAAAAAGTTTAGCCTCCTGTCGGCGGCCATTCATTGTTCATAAGCGCTGATGGCAATCCGTGCTAATTTTCCAAAATCAGAAAATTCGAAACCCAAGGTTCAATGTTAAGAACTAAGAATTTGAAATACCATTAAAAAATATAAAAGTCAAAAGTCAGAAAGTGCTAAATAGAATTCTTAAAATATCCGAATAAAAATTATATTCAATTAACCAAATATCAATTTTAAGAAATTGCAAAGCCCAGAATTGAATTTTTTCGAATTTGAAGTTGTTCGTTTTAATGCAAAATTATGAAATATTAAGCTTTATACGAATTCGGGAAATTGACTTAAAAAGAAATAAAATTTTTCATTTAGGACTTAATTCTTATTGTGAAATGCTCTTCTTAAAATTACTTACTCCAATTTTTACAGATTTCTTAAAAATATTTTTATAAAATAAAAAAATTCTGGAACCTATAATAATTGGTTGGAAAAAAACGTTTCTGTTCTTAAAAATTCTGAATTTGGACCCGGATTGCCATCAGCGCTTCTGAACAATAAATGGCCGCCCTGTCATTTTCTATTTCTGCTGTAAATTCTACATTATAATTTGAATATAATTTATGCATATATTGTCTGAATTTTTTTATTTTTTTTATTGTACCTAGGTATTCAAGTTTATTTCACAATACAACAGGAGAATTGCCTGTGGACAATTTGTATTTTGTTGCAAAAATTTTTTTATTTAGTATCTCTCCATGATTATTATCTGTAGTAATTTTTAACAGGGTTGCAACTGTATTAAATATGGAAGCAATTTTGACAGTAGTGATAAAATCTGGTTAAAGAAGAACATGTTTAAATTTAGGTCTGCAAACATTACTTTCCTGCAGTAGGTTACAGAAAGATTTGAGATTACATCGAGAAAACCAGAGTCGTAAAAGAGCTGGTGTTCAGGAAGCTTATAAATTACTACAACCAAAATTTGGTCACCAAAAATTTTGTTCAACTCAATTGAAATGAAATGCTTCATATATATATTCCCTTATTTCTTTATATTTATAAAAATTTATGCAAATTAAAAAAAAAAATCAACGAACCATTAAATGAGAGAGTATCTTTTTTTTGACTGACTATCAAAAGTATTATAAGTATATTTGATTTAAATAAGTATTAAATGAAACTATCTCATGCGATTGTTATATTTTAACATACCGCAAAATAGCAATAAAAAAAATCTATATAATACCATTGATTGCAATATCTTATAAATATACATTGACACAGTTACATTAAAAATATATTTTTTTGCTTGCTTATTTAATATAAATGTACAGTTGTCGAGCAAAAAAAAAAAAGAATAAAAAAAAAAGAAGAAAATACTACAGATGGTTGTATTTTTATGGTATTTAAAATTCTTTTGCATTTCCGGGATTTGTTATAATACTGTATTGTGTTTATATAGTGTTTGTCCGATTAATTTGATCGCGGTTAACATAGTAATAATGAGAGTTTATATATATACTACTTTACTGATGGACAACTTTTTTGATTGTCATCAGTTGTCTTGTTATTGTAAGAAAATAATTAATCAAATGAATATAAAAAGAGAACTAAATTATACACTTTTTTTGTTTGTTTGTTTATTTGTTTTTATATCTTTTTCTTGTCATTTAATGTGTTATTGTTTCTTTTTTTTTTTTGCTACTGAAGTTAGATTTTTGCACTGATTATTATGCATTTATATTTTCATAAATTAAGTTTTATACATTTTGATGCATTTTGTTATAAGAATTTGATACATAATTGTACGTTGTTTATAATTAAATTAATTTAATTTCAGTTACATCAAACGTTCAATTGAAATTAAATTGTTAGAATAATCAACCTATCTGGTTTTTAGGTTAAGTATATAGGTTCGGGTTTTAGGTTACATTGTCAAATATTTTTTGGATAAATTTGTAATTGCAACTGAATTATGCTGTTAAGGGTGATGGGTATGCGCCATTTTATTTTTAACTTATTTTTTACTTTTATGGGTCTTGAAAAATTTTTTTGGGATCAATTTAGAGCATTTTGACATAAATACTTTTTAAATTTAATAAAAATTAAGAACGTATGTTTTTATATAAAATTTCAAACATAAAGTGTGAAAACTTTCCCCTGATCCCCCAAAAATGTTCAAAACCCATAAATATAAAAAAAAAATTTGTTTAAAAACAAAATGGCGCGTACCCATTACTCTTAACTGTAAAGTTATAAGTAAGATTTTGTAAATTGGAGCCAGGTCAATAATAATACATTCTTAAACGGGTATTAGAAAAGTTTATTTTGACAAATTCGACGGATTATAGGTCCGAGGCACTCAGCGCTACTAATGTTACTAAGTCACATCAGAATTTTTTTCTAATAAGTGCAATTATGACGGTTTCTCAAAGGAATACAGGAAAACCCCGGTATTCATGGGCTTTCGTATTTGCGGATTCGCAAATTCGCGGTGTTTGTAATAATACCATGTTTCAATATTCGCGGTACATACTTCGCAAATTCGCGGCTTTCAGCTATAGTTTTATTTAAATTTGTGAATATTAATTTGAATTTTAAATTTTTTCGACATATAATCTTTTTTTTATTATATTTATTTACATAAATAAATTTATTTTATTAAAAATCATTAAAATTTTTAGAAAAATTTTGATTTTTTTAATTAAATTTTATTAAATTAAAATTATGGCTCCAAAAAATAAATCACGTTTGAAAAAAGTTGAACGAACAAAAAATATGATGAATTCAACTTAAAAAATGAAGGTAATTCAGCAATTAGAAAATAATGAAAAAATTGCCACAATAGCTAGAAGATTCGTGGTTAACGAGTCTACCATTCGTTCCATTCGAAGTAATAAAGAAAAAATTAAACAAAGTGCATCTAGTTAGGACCAATGATGAATGATCGAGATACGGTCAAAGATCAAGAGCAAGAAATTGAACCTGAAGAACCAATATTAAGAATTTCAAAAATTTCTATAATCTTAGGTCATTTAAGAGATGCAGTTGAAGAAGCAATAACTTCTGATCCGGTTCTGACAAAAAGCTTAAGATTTAAATATGACTGCGATATGGCTATGCAATCGTATGAAAATCTCTATCAATACACGTCATGACGTAGAAAGCAAAAAAATATTATGCATTACTTTAATAAAACAAATGAATAACTTACATTGCCTAAAATGTGGTTTAAAATGATACAATTTTAAATAATACAATATTATCATTGAAAACTAATAAGAATCTTAATATTTTTAAAAGAATTTCAATTTTTTTCAAATCACATAACCGAACCCCCCCCCCCATTTTACATAAGAAACAATGCTTCAGTATTCGCGGATTCGGTATTTTGAGAACGTATTAACCGCGGATACCGGGATTTTCCTGTATAGTAATTATTGCCTGATAGTAAAGAAATCGCGTTCCAAAAACTGTAACGAATATCCAAACTCACACGTAAACTTATCGTCCGAGTCGAAACCAAGAATCGTAAACTGCAATTCTCTGTCACTGTTTTCCGGTTACAATAAAAAAGTATTAAAAAAATATCACAAAAATGAATAATTTTTTGTAATTTTCAGGGTAGTTTTGAGACTGTTTAAGCTTTAGACCCTGATTGTTAGAATTATCGAATCTAAAAACGGTTTGTGAGGCAAATCAAGTAACTGTAATCTTTTGAATAGTAGAAGCTTGAAAATTTTCTAAACTAGCTTAAAAAAGAAAACAATTTTAATTTTTTAAAATGTTTTTCGCACACTTGAGAAACCATAAATGCTTTTTGAATATAAAAGGGGAAAATTATTTTTGTAAGCTAAACAAAACCCGGAAACAAAATCGGCATAGTTGTCCATCCTTTGAGGGTGTCGAAATTTTAAAAAAGTGGCGCTTACACTAACTATTTGAGCAACACAAAACAGGTTGGAAATATGAAAGCAAATTTTTTTGATTTGCAATAAATTTTGGTTATTATATTTAATTAAATTCGAAATATTTATAATTTTCTAATTACCTAGAAAGCTTTCTTACAACTCAAATGAGTCGTTATAAAAATAGTAGAAAAACAAAACAAAACAGAATCGTTGACATTTGAAACAAATAGTATGCATTAAATAATGTAGAAAGAACATGAAACATCCGCGTTACATATAGACTATTTTCTAAGTACAAGTGTTAATCATTGGTAAATAATGTAAGTAAAATAAAAGTAAATAAATAATTTAAGTATATCTAAAAATAACAATTAAACTTACAAAAAAAAAGATAAAAAAAAAAACAGGTGGATTTAACGATCCGAAAACTTAAAATACAAGAAATTGCCATCAACGTTCATAAAGGTTATTTTAGATCTATCGCATAAACAATCATTCTTAATATATTTAACGTTAATATTACGCATCAGTTATTTAAAGCCTTTTAGCTTTATCGTATTATGTAACCACATTTCCTGTATTTAAATTATTACAGGCATTTTAAGAAAATATAAAATAAAAAAAAATTCTTAAATAAAATAAAAATTTTTGTTAAATAAAAATTATCTTAATTATTGAAAATTGACATTAAACAAGATTTTATCCCACTTGATGATGTTACTTTTCCGAATGGTTAAAGAAAATCAATTTAGTATATATATATATTGAAAGTAATCTAATCATGGCTGATCTGCTGATTTGGTTACGGACCTCATATATAGCATCCTTTAAAACCATTAAGCTTCTCTTGTTAAATATACCAATATATAGATTGTAACAAAAACCAAAATCACTCAATCTCTCTTATACTATTATATTGAAATTGCTTTCTATATATACTAGTCACTTCAAATATATATATTGCCCTCTTATATTATATAATGTACACAGAAAATAGACAAGCTCCTGTCTACAGGAATGAGGAAGAGAGTTAAAATTGTGTATACGTTATAAGGTTAGGCTATTAGCTAAAACCTAGATTAGTTTGCATCGGCACTCTTGCAGCATTACGATTATTTTGGACGCGCTTTTAACTTTAATCAATATAGATATACATCTTCTTTCTTCCTTATATATTATGTGTCCATGTTTTTGATAAACTAAAGAGCGAGAGAGACAATATAGGTAGATTGATTCGTTGCTTAAAGTTCTATCGATGCATTCGCTAATAATGCCAACCCTGATTTACATGATTGGATTGGCGTTGCAAAATTGAAACTGTCCGTACAAGCCATGACGATAAACACACACACACACTTACACACATCTATGCGATTATGCAAGTCTTTCCCTTAAGGTTGATTATATATACCTAAATTGAGATTCCCAAAGCGAACAACATCGTATAAATCTTCATATACATATATAGGTAATACTTAATATATGTGGATATCTCTATTTCTATTCTTATACGTTATTATATCAGCTACATGAATAAGTAATTTCAATTTACAATCTATTTTCATGCTTTATCTTTTTATTTAAAAGTATAATTTTCAGTTTGTTTATTTAGTGTATCTCAAGAGATGCAAATTGAATTACAGATAAATATTTTCTGTTGTAAGCTGATTTGAGTTTGAAAATTACAGAAGAAAGGTTGTCAAAAAGACCTGAATAGCCAATTTTCAAATAGATGTTAAAAATGCAGTTGATAAGATTTTACAAAAATCATAAATTTATGTTTCAAAAAATTGATTTTTTACAGAGGAACTATGGTGAGAATTAAAATTTTGAATTATTTGTATACGAGACTTCAAGATTCCAAAAAACCGATTTTTACAAAAATTCTTAGTGAGTACATTTTTTTCAGGACAGTTTGAGTTTTAGAAAGTTCATTCCGACGAATTGCCCTGAAATCTCTGGAGATCTCAGGACAATAAATTCGTCGGGTTATTATTCAATTTTTCAGAGCTTCGAGAAAAATCAGAATAAATGATCTCAAAATATTTTTCCTGAATATCAAAATTTGCCTGCTTTTTATTTATATTTTTGGACATAGAACTCAATTTTTTTCACAGAAGTTATTATATGCTCATATTATACGCGTCAAAATGATAATCTACAAAAAAAATATATTTATGTAAAATACATTTTTCTCTTATAGTATAAATATTTTGTCATTGTTTGAGAACTGTAGTTGTAGTACCAATAACCTAACAGGGTTTTATTCTTTGATTAATTGATTCATTAAATAAAATTGGTAAATAGATACTACAAACTTTAGATTTTAGGATTCGTGATTCATAATGGATAAATTACAGTTACAATACGTAATTAAAAAAAAATTTAATCAAACTTTTGATATTAAAAATGAATAATCTAAAGTCGTATTTTAAGAAAACTTAAATAAATTATTGATAATAAATTTTGATAATCGCATTTGATTAAAGCTAATATAATCTGAATAAAATAAAATAATTAAAATTTTTTTTATCCAATTCAGTAATAATTAATTAAATTACAAAGAAATTTAATTTAAATAAAAAAATATTTCAAAAAAATTATGTATAAAAATATTTCAAAAATGTCTATTTTATTTTATAGTTGTGCTTTAAGTGTTGTTTATTCAAATTTGTATAATCAAGGCTTCAGAATGTTAAATTCACCCAAAAAATTTAAATGAAGTAAAATGAATCCACCTTAAGAGGGTTCATTTGTACACTGAAAAAAAAATCCGCTTGCGGCAAGCGGAATTTTTTTTCTCGTCAAACGATTGCAAATGACTTGAAACGTAAAGAAAATTAAAAAAAAAATTTTTTCCCGCTTACTTGGGATATGCGTATTTCGGTATGACGAGATTTGAGAAAATTTTGGAAAAAGAAAAGAAAAAATGTTTTTTTTTAATTTTCTTTACGTTTCAAGTCATTTGCAATTGTTTGCAAGGAAAAAAAAATTCCGCTAGCCTCAAGCGGAATTCCGCTAGCCGCAAGCGGATTTTTTTTTCAGTGTATTTTTGATTGAAATTTTCATCTGATTTGCTGTAGATAGTTTTGAATAAATAATGTTTTTCCGACAAATTATTTTATGCAAAAAATACTTGTTTTTGAAAAATAATGAATCTTGATATACTTATAAGGTTTTCGGGATCGCTGTTCACGACTCTGAAATCAAAATTTGATCATTGCCTTAGTTCAGTGAGAGTCGGGAGCCAGATCTGGACCAGAGTATCAGGATCGTGTTCTATACACTGTAAAAAGTAATTTTCTTAGATTCACAAAAAAAGTAGAATATTTTCGAAAAATTAGAAAATTTTCAAAAATAATCGAAAATTTACTAAATTTAGTATATTAACGAAAAATTCGAAAATTCTTTTTCTTGTGAATTTACGAAAAAATTTATAAATTAGCAAATATTTTTTGTAAATTTTCGAAAAAAAATTGTAAATTATCAATTTTTTTCGTTAATTTACAAAAAAAAATTGGAAATACTTAAATTTTTAGTTAATATACTAAATTTAGTAAATTTTCGATTATTTTTGAAAATTTTCTAATTTTTCGAAAATATTCTACTTTTTTTGTGAATCTAAGAAAGTTACTTTTTACAGTGTACTTACGTTATATTCCGATGTCGATCGCAATCTGGATGAAATATTTAAAAAATCGATTTGAAAAAACAATAAAACATAACAGTTGATAAGGTGGATCCTATATCTATATTTAAATATCCTATTACCTAGATCCTATTACTATATTTAAAACTTATTTAAAATTACTCAGCAGTAGCGTAAACATTATGCCATTTTTCACACACCCAAGAACTTAATTTTAAAATTACAGATATTTAGTTTTTTTAATATTAAGCTAATATTAGGTATTTGGGTCATTTTTAATAAAAAAAATTCAACCTTGGATCCGTAATCAATCTTTTTAATTAGTATTTTATCTTGTCTGGCTGATAAAAATTTCAGAATTTTATAAATAAAACATTTAAAATATTTCATATTTATAATTTTAAATTAATTAAATAAACTTTTTTAACAGCTTTTATAATTAAACACTAGTAAAAAAATAAATACATTTTTAAAATGTTTATTTTTTTTAGCAATTTTTTTTAATTACAATTTCTTTATTTAGTTTACCGTATAAGACATTGGTATAATGACCAATTTTAGAAGATAAATATCTAAAAAAACTGTAATGCCATATACTTCTACCCCAAAAAAAAATATCTTAAAATTAAAATTGTTTAAAAATTGTTCCGAATATCAGTTCAAATGCTCCTATAATTGAAACATGTATAGTTGAAAGTGAACTGGCTAAAAGAGGTGAATTCCTGATTATTTGCAATAGAAACCTTTCAATAAAAAACATTTTTGTGGCGGAAGTATATTAAATAAATTATGGATACTAACTGCATTTCACTGTGCAAAAGGGTTTACTTTTAAAACAATTCAAGCTTTAGCTGGAAAAAATAATTTAGAGCTTTCGCAAATTACTGATCAAATAATTAAAAAAATATTTGTAAATGAAAATTACATTGAGTAAAAACTATTGATCATTTATTAATTTATAATATTATATTGAAATATTTAGAAAATTTATAGAAACAATGGCTTATTGCATCTTTAGAATAATCTGAAAGTTTGAAACTAAATGACTAAGTGAAACCGAGATTCAACTGTTTACCAACTGGAAATTTAGTTATTTCTGGATGGGGTACGATTTTATCCTAAATTTTTACTAAATTTTCGAATGAATTAAGAAAGTTTACTGTACATATTTTCTTTTACACTATAAAAAGTAACTTTAGAACATTTTCGAAAAAATTTGTAAATATTCGAAAAAAATCGTATATTTACTAAATCTATATTATTTATACTATAGTATATTAACAAAAAATTCGAGTATTATCGATTTTTTTTTTTGAATTCGAAAGAAAAATTGATAATTTACAATTTTTTTCGGAATATTTACAAATTTTTTCGAAAATTTACTAATTTTACTTCCAAAGGTACTTTGTATCATCAACGGTTCCAGATAATTTAAAAAAAAACTGAAAATGTTGACCTATGACCTTGATTTTCAGAAAATCCTTAATCGTTGGCCATGTAACGTCGATTGTATTTAAATTAAATATACTATAAATAACGAAGATTTTAAAAAAAATTGTGATATATTTATATAATTATATTTTTTCGTGGGTTTGAGGTGTATTTTGGACAGATTTGCTGAACTTCGTCGGATATAAATCTGTAAAAGGATTTACATCGAGTATTTTTCTCAAAGTATCCTTGATGTTTTGAATTTAAAGACAGCAACAACTTTTTAATTATTTATCTACTACACTGAAAAAAAAATCCGCTTGCCGCAAGCGGAATAATTCCGCTTGCGGCAAGCGGAATTCCGCTTGCGGCTAGCGGAATTCCGCTTGTGGCTAGCGGAATTTTTTTTTCTTTGCAAACAATTGCAAATGACTTGAAACGTAAAGAAAATTTAAAAAAAACATTTTTTCTTTTCTTTTTCCAAAATTTTCTCAAATCTCGTCATACCGAAATACGCATATCCCAAGTAAGCGGGAAAAATTTTTTTTTTTAATTTTCTTTACGTTTCAAGTCATTTGCAATCGTTTGACGAGAAAAAAAATTCCGCTTGCGGTAAGCGGAAATCCGCTTGCGGCAAACAGAATTATTCCGCTTGCGGCAAGCGGAATTCCGCTTGCCGCAAGCGGATTTTTTTTTCAGTGTAGCACTAATTTTTATTCCAGTTTTATTAAGGCTACTTAGAATATTTTGGGAAAAATACTCAATGCAAGTCCTTTTACAGATTTATATCCTATAATAATTTTTTTTTTTTAAGTATTTTTTGTTTTATGCAAAAATATTTATTAATCACATTTTAATTTACGTTTTATTTTTTTGATTCTAAAAAAAAAAAATAATAATCTTTAAATATTTTGATGTACTTATTCGATAATCAATATAATACATTGAAATTTTACATATCTTAAATATAAATGATCGATTATGTAGTTGGAAAAAAATATAATTCGGATTACAAAATTACAATGAATGGATAAAAATTTTTTATGATATTTTGGACGTTATCAAATATATAAAAAGGCTGGCAAAAATAATTATTAATCAATTAAGCAACAATGGCTGTCTCGTTAATAATTCTCAGTTGTGTTTTAAGTGCAGTTTTTGCAAGTAAGTGTAACCCTTAAGTTTAAATTTTTTTAAACAATTAGTATAATTTTAATTATTATCTTAATTTTTATTAAATTTAGAACCATATTTTGGTATAAATGTTCCTTTTATTGAGCCACGGATAGTTGGTGGAGAAGTAGCTCAAAAAGGAGAATTTCCACATCAAGTATCTTTACAATATGAAGGTAACCATTTCTGTGGAGGAAGCATATTAAATGAAAGATGGATTTTAACAGCAGCTCATTGTACAAATTTTGGTTCACAAATGACTATTGTGGTTGTAGCAGGAAAAAATAACTTGAAGCTTCAAGAAGCTACTGAGCAACAAATTGTGGCATCAAAATCCTTTAATCATCCTAAATACCCAGGGTAAGGCAATTATAATTTAATAATATTTTAAGTTATCGCCCATTGTGTTTTTTCTTAAATATTTTACAGTATTTACTTATTTCTGTGTAACTTATGCATGTGTAAGTTGTATACATGTTTATACATATAGGTTTTTTTTTTTTAAATAATTAAACACAATATAGTTCTTAACTTCTACATCAACTACAACAATATTCAATCCCGTTAATATTTTACAGTATTTATCGACCTTATTGGACAAGAAACCAATAAGGTCGATAAATAATATTTTTTTATTCTCATTAATGTATTTTAGCTTATGTATAAAAGCTTATGAGTAATTTTTAACACTTGCCTCTCGATCATTAAAAGAAATTAGGTATCATTTAACAGTAAATAAGATTTTCAGTAGATTACCTCTAAGTACTACCAAAGAGCTAATTTTCGATCTTATAAAAAACAATAATATTTTTAAGAGCTCAGTAGTATTAATCAGAAGTAATTTTGGAAATATAATTTTTTTGGTTAATGACACCTGATTTCACTCGGTAAATTTTAAGCAACATAAAACGGCTGATGCTATAATACCGTAAGCTTTTAAAAAATCTAGTGAATATATATATAAATATATTAAAATAAAATATGTATTTTTGATTGGTTTAAATAAATAAAGTTAAATTAAAATTTATAATTATAAAAATTATCAGTTTTTGTACAAAAAATAAATTTAATCGTCGGAAATATTTTTGGCATTTTAAAAAAATGTAATATTTTGTAAGTTTAGAAAATTTTGAAGTATTTAGAATAATTTTTACATATTTAGTTGAATTTACAATTAAATTAGACTTATCAATCAAAAATTAAAATTTTTTAAAATATAAATTGCTCATTAAGTGTAAATTAGTTCTAAAAAATTGTTTATAAAAAATAAAAATTTATGAAATTAAAAGTATTAATTTATGGCTAATTAACTCGAGACTAAACGGGAAAAACTTATTTTTTACATATTGAGAAAAAAATTGAAAAAATATTAGTAGATTAAATTTTATTTTTGAGAGAGCAAGTGTATCAAATATAGTTAAAATTATAATTCTTGATAATACCGCCAAATCTAGAGCAAACCGATGAACGGGTACTGACATACACCTCTATTAGATATCCAGCATATCAAAACTTTATAAAAGATAATTGTTTGAATAACCATTGCACATCCCAACCCGGAGAAGCTGGTACAAACTGCTAGTATAATATAAACCCTACCAGCGGGCAATTTAAATAAAAATCGCTTAATTTTTTTTTGTCAATCCACAAATATTATTCATAAATTACATAATTTTTAAAATACAAATCTAATCTGATAAAATTTTTAATAAAATATTTCAGGAACGTCGCTCCATATGATATTGCATTAATAAAATTATCAAAACCTCTTGTATTTAATGAATACGTAAAACCAATCGATCTTCCAAGAGCAAATTCATTAGCTACTGGTGATTTAACATTATCTGGATGGGGTTCAACTTCAACAGGGAGTTTTCCAATCTATCCAAAAGAATTACACAAAGTTGTATTACCCGTTGTAGACATATTAACATGTTATAAAACTTTAGCATCACATTTAGGAGATGTTCCATTAGAAGATTCAAATGTCTGTACTGGTCCATTGAATGGAGGAAAATCTGCTTGCAGTGTAAGTATTATTATACTAATTTAAAAGTTTCTCAAAATATTAATAAAATATTTAAATTCTAGGGTGATTCTGGTGGTCCACTAATTTCTCTACAATCAGAAAAACCAGAATTAATTGGAGTCGTTTCATGGGGTATGATTCCATGTGGATCTAGGAATGCACCAAGTGTATTCACAAGAGTGTCTGCTTACATCGATTGGATAGAATCAACTATTCATCAAAATAATTAAATTTAAAAAAAAAATTTATTTTTGTAAATAATTGTAAATTCTGTATAGAATAGAATTAATTTTTTTTTTTAAATAAAAAATTGTTTGTTAAAATTTCATGATTAATTTTATAAAATAAATCCATTATAAGTAAATAAATAAAGGTCCCATATATAAAATTTAAACAATATAGTTATTTTTATCTTTTTATGTAGATTTTGAAAATAATAATGAATATATATATATATATACATATGCAATTTCACAGGTAATAATCTTTTATTTTTACATACAGAAGGTAAAAGAATAAAAAAAAACGACAATGGAATACTTATTTTTTTTTCAATAGAATATAAAAGAATCCAATTTGCATCAAACCAAATAAAAAAAAAAAAGAATGAGATTCCAAGTCTATATAAGACAGGGTAATTAGTACATTGTGGGGGATATTATCCAAAAGGACAAGTAGTCCCATATTGTCGCGACCTGTTGCCGTCGTCGTCGTCGTCGTCGTGGGTCCTTGTGTGTATTTATATATTTTTATAAAATGGACTAGATTACTTTTTTTTTTTTGGCCATTGTTTTCTTTATTTAGTGTATCAGTTTTTTGGTTATTCTTCGAACTTCCTTATGAGATATCCTTATTAGAGGTGATTGGCCTGATAATGTACTTGATGTGTATCAATGAAAAAAAATTTACTAGTTGTAATTAACAATGGAATTTTTTGATTACTAGGATGCTCAATTCATTGAGGAAGATAATTTTTTGTCTTCTGTCTTTCATTTGCATACACAAAATTAGTAAATATAACCAAAATTATGATTTTGTTTAACAAATTAAGTTTGATTAAAAGTCGCTATAAATTTTTAGTAAAATTTACTAATAACATTCGTTTACTTACAAAACTAAAGCCTTAATTTTTTGGTTAAATTTATCAATATATTTATTAATTTGTATTTACAAAATTTTTAGGGGCTAATTTGATTATTTTTTTTGTGTGTAAGCTTTTTTTGTTTGCTAATAAAATTAGAACGAATTTAAATTTTGTATTTAAAATATTACTAGTATTTAAGTGAAAATATAAAATTTTATGTATCTTCTTTTTTAGTCAAAAAACCCTTTTAATTAAAAGATTCCATGGCAAATTCCTAATTTTCGCAATTTAGAGGGAGAAATACAAATCTAAAATAGGAACTATTTTTATTTATCGATAAATTGTTTAATTTTCGTCGTAAAAAAAAAGGTTTTCTTTTGTTTTTTCTCTGACTTTTTAATTTTTCAAGAATAGATTTTTTTTTGCTTCGAAGTTTCGGAAAAACGAAAAATTTTTAAAAGCTACAATTCAAAGCTAAAATTTTTCTCAGTAACTGGTGAACGATTCGGTATTTTATAGATGCTCTACAACCATGATACGTACCTCGAGGTATGTCAAGGTTTTTTGTAGGGGCGAAAAAATCAAAGATTTCTAAAAATAATTGTAAAATTTAGAAAAAGAAGAGCCCGAAGAGCTTTTTTAACTCATCAACGCCGGGGCGGAGAGTTTTGAAAGTGATCAAAAATAAATATATTCCCTTATATTAGTTTTCATCTACACGAAAAAGAGGTTTTTTTTTACATAATCGCACTTCGAGCGCTCAGATTTGCATTATACAATTAAATATTAAAATTTTACCCCTAAATTGGCTAAAAATACCCCCGAAAAGGGGGTGTTTTTGCTATTTTCGTACTTTTAGCATCCAGGCTATGCCCATATAGTTTTTTTGGGTCGCTAATCAAGAATTTCGACTCCTTTTTCATAAATATTCAATATTTCACCCTTAAAATAGCTAAAACTACCCCTAAAAAGGTTGTCAAAATTTTTTTGAGACCTGTAAAACCCTTTTTAGCCAAAAATTACGATTTTGGCAGCAATTTACAAATTAGTCATTTTGGCCAAATTTGGCAATTTGATATATTGATAATAACGGTAAGAGAATTACTGATAAAAAATGCAATTTACGGAGATTCAACGGTGGTACTTACACACAAAAAATGAGACTAAACTGGAAGGTATTTGGTTATCTTACAAGGGTAGCGGAGTCATTTAAAAGATATTCTAAAAAAACTTAACTTGTAGCATAGAATCCTGCTAGGGGTCTAATTTCTAGGCCCAGGAAGCCTATTGAGGTAAACTGAGGATATGGGGGATATTTTTTCAACTATCACTACCTGTCCTGTAACTCAGAAGCAAATTGGCTTCCCAAACGGTTGACACTCCCCTTGTAAGAATACTCAACAATTCAAAAATTGAGGAATGCCTTTAATTAGAGTAATTTAAGTCAAAAAAAATAATAATAAATAAAATTTAAAAAAGATGCTAAATTTATAATCTGTTATCGTTTGTTACACATAATATTATACCTGTTCTTTCCTATACAAAAAAATCCCATGTATCCAAACATATTATATTTAAAATATATGCTCGTTTTATACACAAACCTCATGTATATTATCGGTTTTTGATCAGCCCTAAAATCATATAAATTTTTTTTTTTTTATAAATATCAGCGGAAGTAATTGATATTCGTCCGGAAAGTAAAATCGATGTCGTTTTCTTTAACTTTTATCTTTCTCATTCTTTATATATTCGATTCTAAAATAATATGTCTTGTCTTTTATTTTATTTATATACGCAAACTTATATATACCCGCATTCATATATACTTTTTTTTCCGATTTTTTATTTTATTGAAATTGGTTATAACATATAAATAAAAAACGATAAACTAAAAATACATGTGACTGTCGAAAGCGATAAATTCGATATTAATATCGATATTTATTATCGCCTCTTTTATATGAGATATTATAACCAAGTGTTATGATGTTCATGTTAAATGGCCTATCTTAATGTATGTTTATATATTTAAAGGGCAAGTTGAAGGTTGTTATATATATCGTTATAAAATCTTGAAAAAATTGCATTGGAAAAAAATTTTTTTCTCTTTTATTTTTTTATTTGTAAAAAACCTGCGTGTACATATTAGCCTTACAGTTTGTTTTGGAATAGTCGTTTTAATAAGTAGAAATTTAAATTTAAATTTTTTTAAATTTGAATCGATTAAACTTATTTTAATTGTCATAATACCGTTTTTAGTAGTATATTTTTGGTCCTGTTTGACATTATGTGAATATGCATCGTTTAGTACATAGAAATTTGATTGTATAAAAATTTACGCAAAAGTAATCAGAACTTTTGTTTTTAATATAAATAAAACCCAATAAATTAATGAATTAAAGAATTTCATAACTTACTATTAACATGGAACATGTTTATAGGGAGGGGGGTACTTCAGAACTTGAAAATTAAGGGGGGGGGGGGTCAAATTTGTCCTTTTTAAGGGGGTGGGGTCAAATTTGTCCTATTTAAGGGGGGGGTCAAATTTGTCCTTTTTAAGGGGGGGGGGTCAAATTTGTCCTATTTAAGGGGGGGGGGGGTCAAATAAGACTTAGAATAATTAGGTAAGTATATATAAATAAATAAAATACTTTTAAAAGACTTTGAAAAATCTGGGCTTAAGGTTTATGGACTTAGAATAATATCGATTTAGGGACTTGGAATAATTCAAGTTCAGGGACTTATAATAATTCAGGTTTAGGGAATAAGAATAGTTTGGGTTTAGAATCTTAACAACTAGTAAGGTGATAATTACAAATTACAACAATAGAAAATTGTATTGTAATGTTGAGTAACATTTGTATTATATCTAGTCCTCATTTGGAAGTAAACATGTTCCATGCATTTAGGTTGTGTTTACACAAACCGGTTATAAGTTTTTAATTCTGGACAAGAAATTTCCCACATTATTTTTACAGTTTGATATTACTATAATATTAGCAAAGCTCTCAGCTTTTATATCATTGCCTTGTTATATAAAGTACAAAAAGTTCAAGGTTTTGGATTTTTTTAAAAATGCGCTTTTCTTCCTTTTGGTCATAATTTTTCGATCATCCATAGTAATTAATTTTTTAGACGAAAAGATCTATTTTCTGTGAGACCAGAAGTATTTCATGAAAAAATAAAATGCTAATAAATTCAGGACTCGTATTACAAATGATGCAGGCGTAAGGTCAAATGAAAAACGCATAATTTAAGTATGGCTTTTTACCCAAAGGGCTGCGTCGATCGCAGCTCTCCTACCAAGGCTCATAGCCAATGTAGGTGAACCTAAATCGAAAAAACGCAGACTTCTTATGTCTGTGGTGATTTCCGTTATATTGTATGGATTAGAGGTCTGGGCGGATACCGCCCAAACCAAAAAGTACAGACTTAAGATCAGTTCTGTACAAAGGCAGCGGCACTTAGGATTGCCAGCGCTTACCATACGCTATCGCTATTGACAATGCAAATGGTATCTGGTATCCATACCCATTGACTTGCCGGCTTTGGAGTGGAAAGCCATCTAAAAAAGCGTAGAGGCGTAAAAAATGGCCTCCACTCGTGATCGCTCCAACGAATAAATGGCAGCAGCGGTGGAGGACTAACAATAAAGGCTAGTGGACGCACAGACTAGTGATGGACGAGACCACGAGACTGGTCTCGATCTCGTCTCGGTCTCGTCTCGTTTTCGAGACGAGACCGAGTCGAGACCAAGCAACAATTTTTCGAGACGAGGCGAAATTATCGCACCGAGACTCTCGGTCTCGTCTCGGTCTCGAAATTTTTTTTGAAAAATAATTTATATGACAAATTTAAATTTAAGTACAAAGAAGTCTTACGTAAGCTTTTATTGCATACATAATAAATGTATATTCATGGTAGGATCAAACTTTTGACAAAAAAAATGAAATAAAAAAATTTATTCTTATTTTTTTTGTACATTCAGTACTAATACGAATGGAAGATAATTAATAACTATTATTATTATGTATAATAAAAAAAAATGGAATTATTAATTTTTGCTATAAAGTTCGCAGCTGCCCCTAATAAAAATTTTTTATTTTTAAACAGTTCAACTTAAATCATAAATTCATTTAACGAATTAAAATTAAAAAATTCTTCATAATAAATAAAAAAAATATTTGATTATTTAGAATAATAAAGTTATAAAAGAGGTAATAAATAACTTTATCAAAATAATATTGAACAGGTATAAATAAATTCGCTATTATAATAGATAGGAAAATGAATATAATTATATAATTTTATTTTTAATTTTTAAAATTGACATAATTTCATGTTTTGTAAAAATATAGCAATTTAATTTTAAGTCCTTTGCGAGGGGGGTGTTAATTTCCTTTACTACATGCTAAATATAAAAAAATTTATCCCAAAAATGTTATCATGGTTTATTAAATTTGTCTAATATTCATGAAAATTATTTGTCTTGATTAATTATTGATATTGTGAAATATTTGATCTGGTATATTTTGATGCATATTAATTAAATACTTATGAAGAATTATGTAAAATTATATTTCTTCGTTGGCGCCGTTTCAGCATTAAACTTGGATGAATTAGCACTAACAGGGCAATTAGAGAAAGATAAAAATTTAAACAATTGTTATAAAACAAATTATTTTTTTTTATTTATTAAATTGTCACCCGGAAATGAAAAATGATCTACAATCAGAAAATAATAAGGTTAACCAGTTTAAATGCCTAAAATATCGTAATATACATTTTTAAATGCACATAAAGATAACTTAAGTTTTTTTTCGAGACTGTCTCGAAAATCGAGACGAGACCGAGGCGAGACCGAGACGAGACCGAGTCGAGACCTCAATTTTTGAAAATTTTCGAGACCGAGACGAGACTGACCCAAAATCTCGTCTCGTCTCGGTCTCGTCCATCACTAGCACAGACTAATTTTTGATCTGGAGGCTTGGATGGGACGCCAATATGGGGAAGTGGATTTCTACTTCACCCAAACATTTACAGGTCATGGGTATTTCCGTAACAATTTGCACCAATGGAAGAAGGTACAAACAAACTTGGATGAGTGTGTACGCTACTTTTTGGATGCACCCTTCCAAAAATGGGGGCCTGAAGGAGTGGTCCCGGAAATTCTACGGAGTCCTGAAAATTGAAACAAAGTAGCAGAGTACGTGAGGGTCATCCTGTTGATGAGAAAAGAGGCGAGCTTTCTATCATAGAGAGCCATTCCTTTAGGCAAGACAGAGGCCTTTACATTTAGGCTGCGCTCCTCAAACTGAAGTTATACCTGAATAGGTGAGTTTATTCGGTAAATATCTTGCAAGACAAGATGCCTTGCAAAAATGAAGTCCGAGATAACTAGAGAACGGGCCCATATATGCGTAACGCATTCTCCATATATATTTATATTTATTTATTTATATATACCCTGCTTGCATGCATAAAAAAAGGCTTCTTTAACCCAAAACTAGTCTTATAATCTAAACATTTAAAAATCATCCATTATTTGAGCAATAGCACCTTTTTCTGTCAATAAATAATAATTAGCAACTTTTGTCGAGTCTAATATATAATACGTGGACATCTCCAGTTTGCATATAACAAATCTTTTAAAAAGTTCAAGATACCCTTGTATTTTCTTTTCGTTTTCTTTACTCGTGAGAGTAACGAACAGAGTTTATTATATTATCCTTATATATTTAGCAAAAAGGAAGAAATCAGCTGAAGGATGACCAAGGACTTTCTTATATATATATAAAGCAAACAAAATGAAATAAAAACAAAAAAAAAAGGTAAAATAAATAAATAAGTACAAAGGGCTGCGCTCGTGGCTGATACGATCTTACGGTATGCCGGGGACGTTGCATGCTAATATCTTTAAAAGATAGAGGATTAAGAGAAAATAAATAAAAGAGATCGTTTGGTTTAAATTTAAAAAAAAAAAATTTTTTCTTCTTTCTCTCTTAATCTTTTATTTAAGATAAACAAAAGATTTTTATCCACATCTAAGTTAACTTTAATTGTCAGTTTTGCTAATTTCTTTCAAATATCTTCATCTTTAACAAATTTTACTTTTTTTTTTCTTCTGTTATCGAATAATGTAACTTAATTAATGTCATATTAAGAAAATAATGATTTTTAGTGAATGATAAAGATATAAATAAAATTTTAAGAATTTTATTTAATCAATAATCAGTGTTAAACAAAAATTTAAACAATTTGTTAATGATATATTTTTTTTAAAACTTATCAAGAATTTTAATGTAGGGAATACCTCACTGCATTTGGTATTTTATATTTAAAAAAAAATTTTTAATTTAATACTTATTTTTATTTTTTAACTCTTTTAATAACCTATTATATGATCCCGGGTTTCGGCACCAAAATGTTCTTGTCAGAACATGAATCACAACAGTCAGTTTGATTAAACTATTTTTATTATCAATTCTTCTTACAAAAAAATTTATTACTTTTTTATTCGCAATTTTTTATCATCTGAATCTAATCATGTACTATCAAAAACTCAATAAAAACAATTATGGCATTAAAAAATTAAACAATCAATGTTTCTTACATTAGTAACAGATAAAAATTTAAATTCAAAATTTCAAATATTTAATATTTTCTAAAATAATAAATAAAATGAAATTAATGTAAAATTTTACAATTAAAACTAAAATTGAAAATGAATTAATATCTTATAAGAATAATTATTATTGCAAAAAATTTTCTCATTTGCGTTCGTACACTGCAAAAAGTAACTTTCTTAGATTTACAAAAAAAATAGAATTTTTTCGAAAAATTAGTGAATTTTCAAAAAATTTTGTAAATATTCGATAAAAATCGTAAATTTACTAAATTGTATTATCGAAAAATTCGAGAATTCTCGATTTTTTTTTTTAAATTTACGAAAAAAGTTGTAAATTAACAACTATTTTTCGGAAATTTACAACTATTTTTTGTAAATTTTCGAAAAAAAATTGTAAATTATCAATTTTTCTTACGAATTCACAAAAAAAAATCGAGAATTCTCGAATTTATTGTTAATATACTAAATTTAGTAAATATACGATTTTTTTCGAATATTTACAAATTTTTTTGAAAATTTACTTATTTTTCGAAAATTTTCTAATTTTTTTGTTAATATAAGAAAGTTACTTTTTAAAGTGTAACAACGGTAATAATTGGGTTGTGGCATGCAAAAATTTTGAAATTCTATTTGGTTGGTTTTTTAAATTAAAATGTTTGATACGTATTTTTTTATTTTGTTATTTGAAGAATATTTAAGTCAAAATAATAGATTTAATTTTGCATGTACCGAAGTGACGTCATAAAAGTACATGGAGTTAGATAGAACGTTTTTAACAATATAATTTATAGAGTTGTAAAAACTCGAAATTGGTCATTCACTGGTGTAGTTACCCTATATTTTATTTTCTATATTTAAATTTAAAAAAACTTAAATTATTCTTTTTTTTCTTAACAAAAAAAAACAGTAAAGAATTTCCTGTAAAATGAAATTGCAGAATAAAAATGACTTTTTTTCAAATGTAAATTTAATTTAATCCTTTCATTATTATTTATTTATAATTCATATAAATGATTCAACTTAATTATAAAACATATAAAAAGCTATTCACTTTTTTTTGTGAAACTTTAATGATCGTGATATGTTTACTCAAAATTTTTTGTTAATTGATTACAATAGGTTATTGAAATATTGATAAAGGTATTGATTTATTTATTGCTTTGATGATTTCTAAATTAAAAAAAAGTTATTTTATTCAATTATAATTAATTATTTTTAAATTGAAATAAGTTTTTAAGCTTGTTTAATAAAATTAATTAATATACAGACTAAAAAAAAAATTCGCTTGCGGCAAGTAGATTTTTAGGCACGATCACCCTATACATAGTAAAAATTGTGCCTTATAAGTTTGTCAGGTCAAAAAAACGGAATGGTGTTTAAATTGTCCAATTCGTGGAGAAATTTGGTCCCCAGGTCATTCCGATACCTCTAAATGGAGTGGAGTGGAGTTTCAGTAGGTATGGCTAGATAAGGTCAAACCTCACATAACTATTCGTTGAACGGTATGTGTAATGCATTTCTATACTTTCTCGGAAACAAAAAAAAAACACTATCCGTTCTTGATAATGGGTCTTCTGGACCTAGAAACGCAGGTGTTATAACATAGGGATTTTTAAGCTATCTTCTAAATATCGCTGTCACTTTGCTAATTAACCAAAACATTTCCAAAACATTAACAAAATTAAAAAAAAAAATATTTTAATAACCGTAAACCGCAATTTTTAATCAGTAATTCTCTTATTGTTATAATCAATAAACCATATTAGCATTTTCGCCCCAAATTTTTGAACTTAAATAGATTTCCTCATTATTTTCAAAACTTTTACTTTTTTTTTATCACATATTATTATTACGTGAATTACTTGTTTGAATAAAAAAGGAAATAAATTTTTACAATCTTATAGCATAATATAAACAATTACAGTAGTAAAAAAACAATATGAGATAATAAATATTTGAAATGAAACAAAAATTAAGTCATAAAATTAATTGCTATGTAAATATAACATCCGTAGATATAATATCTACTTTAAAGTTATATTCTTTGGTATATAATAATTATTTTCAATTTCACCTCATGAAAATCAAGAAATCAAAAAAAAAAAAAAAAAAAAATTATTATTTCGTAATACATTATCTCACAATACAAATTTTTACCCATATATACGTAAAAAAAATATAAAATTGACCACAACAATGTTATAACTCATAGACACATGTGTTTTTAATAAACTTAAAAAAGTTTTGTAAATTTTCACTATTAAAAATCCTCAATTACAAAACCTCAATTGACCAGCCCTTTTCAAATTACTTTTGCATATATTCTACACCCACATATAAAAGTAGTAAAATTTAGTTTTCCGGACGTAAATATATATATATATAGAAATCTGTTCATATTATACAAATTTTTGTGGGCTTACATGAGCATCTGGCGTGTGGTTAGCCAAGTTTTGTGGCTAACATGAAATTTATCCTTCATTTTTTAAATAATACATTTTCTTTTTTATATATTTAGGTTATGTTTATGCTTAATAGTGATATATTGAAATGTTAATTTATTTATTATGATTTATATGCCTACATATCGATATCTATAAATTGTAATATAGAGTGTTTTAATTTTTTTGGGTAATAAGTTTACTAATTATTCAAGGTTCTAATTATCTAAATGAACAATTTATTCAAAAATTATTAGAATGAAGTAAAATATTTTAATTTATTACAATAAATATACACTGTAAAAACGAACAAAATAATAGTTGTAAATTTCCGAAAAATAGTTGTGAATTAACAACTTTTTTCGTAAAATCACAAAAAAAATGGATAATTCTCGAATTTTTCAATAATAACTAAATTTAGTAAATTTACGATTTTTATCGAATATTTACAAAAGATTTTGAAAATTCACTAGTTTTTCGAAAAAGTTCTATTTTTTTTGTAAATCTAAGAAAGTTACTTTTTAAAGTGTAATAATTTGCAAATTTTCATTTCAGGTGCCTAAAAACTAACAAAGATTTAATTTATAGTAAAATATAAAATGTACTGTCGAATTATTGATTTCTCATTCCTTTTTTTGGTGATTTCAAATCATATGTAATTTTTTTTTTCTTTTGATAAAGGATGTTAAACATCTATAAAATATAAGCGCAACTATCTTTGAAGTTATTATGGACTATTAAAGTAAATGAGATTTTTATGACGATGTAATTTCTAATCAATTATGTAATGCTCAATGTAATAAGCATTTATTATTCTTATGCAGTTTTTGTAGTGTTGAGATATTGTACATAATTTACCAATTTGAGTTTTTTGGTAAATTTCAACTAAAATGACAAATATGTTGAATATTTTTTTTGTTGGAATTTGATGGTTTATAAAATATTTCATAAAAACTAAATTTATTTAAAGTAACTCTAGAATTGGTCAAGTTGGCAGTGGACAGAAATCACGTATTTCTACCGTGTGGTCGAAAAGGGCGTATTTTCTTACCCCTGACAATAAAAATTTCATATAACCCCTGGCTATGCTATATGTGCATATTGTTGCAGAATTAGTGTAAAAAAGTTTTAATTTACTTTTATTATTTAGCTTTGACATAGAATTTGCAATCGAGTAGAAACTTCGGAATTAAAACAAAATTTTTTAGATTAATTTTATTAAAAATTTAGGCTTAGATCAGAAAATTTTGAGCTATTCAGAACAATTTTGTAAATCGAATTGCACAGTAGTTTCGCTTCAAGACAATCTTTTGCTATATTGATGTGTTCTTCGCATATGTGGTCTATCACCTTGTAATAGTAATTATCAGTTTTCGGGACTACGCTATACGGCCTCTACTCCAGAAAGCACGAACACTTCTGAAACTATTGGACACACTTGAAAAAAGTGTACCAGAATCCACCTCACCCACGATACCCCTAATACAACAATGTTTTTAAAAAACACATCTAATTTTAGCATAAAAATAAAATGCATATAATTTAAAAAAAATCAATTTAAAACATGTAATTTTTGTAATACAATTATTACCAAACCGTAATATAACATAAAAAAAATTAAAATGAATTCATTAAAAGAATCACTCTTTAAAAAGCCATTTAATTTTAAAAATTGCGGTACATAATAATAATAAAATAAATAAAAAAAAGAGTAGGTATCGGGCAAAGTGCATAATCATGAAAATTGCGTTATACGTCACGTACGGAAGTTTAATATCGGATATTTCTCACGAATAAACATATTTTCATAAAGAGTAATTACTAAATACGATGGTAGTACATACAGCAGATGAATAATAGAAGCTCTTTTAGTTTAATAATAATAACCATAATCAAGAATCCTTATTTTTTTTAATAAAAAATTATGGTAAAGATTTTTTCTTGCTTAAAAGTCAAGGGACTTAGTATTGAGAAATCTCATTGTTTTATATATAATTTTAAACGTTTTTAATATTATATTAAATGCATCTAGATTATGATGCACATGAAGATATACTAAAAAAAATGGTTTAATTTTGCGTAACGCATTATTTATGTCTATTATATTATGAACATTATTTTATTCTTTCGATTTTTATTTTTTTAAACTCTTATTCTCTATCTATAAGACATCAAAGTAATAATACCGACGTTCGATGGGTAAATTTATATTTAATTTTTTCAGGAAATGCTTTTTATATTTAAAAAGAAATTATAAGTAAATTTTTAAATTTATTATATTTTAGTAAGTGTTTTTTAAATTTTAATATTATTTTTAATATCTTACCTTTTAGTCTTGTGGGTATGAAAATTTTTACTTTTGATATGGGAGTTTTTAGGTATCTTATAATATAACTTAATACGAGCTATATTTTCTTAATTTTTGGTATCTAGGTTCAACTTCTGAACCCTCATATAGGTCAGTGCCCCTAGTACTCCCTTTATCTATCAAACCAACTGCATTTGTGGAAGTAATTAACAGTAAACTATTTTAGGCAAATCCACCCAAAATCTTTTGGGTAAAAGTATGGTCTTGCTTTTTAGCAGCCTTATTTCATTTGAAAAGACATTTTTTTTTTATATTGTTACAAAATTTTCTTAATTTTGGTCCCCTTTAGATATAAAACTTATTTTACAGTGGAAAACATTTTTTTTTAGATAGAAAAGTAGATAGAAAATTTGTAGATAGAAAATTTTCTATGAAATTTAGGTCCGGAGTTAAAGTTAATTTGGACTGAGAATGCACGAGAAATCATCATTTAAGTTTTGAATCTAATTTTCAAAATCTCAGAATTCACTAAATCACGCTAACAAATGAAAATCTGAATTCAGATTCAGATATTTAAGTTTTCGAAATAAAAATTTTGCTTTTTTACTGAGGGATGCCAATAAAAATAAAAACGGGCTTTTATACATAATAAACGAAAATTCTTGTCCTGGAAACATGTTTTTAGCACATCTTTTCATTGATTTCCTATAAACATTTTAACTCAAAAAGGTTCACTTTTTTTTCAATTATGGGGTGGTGGATAATTTAAAAATATTTTTGAAATCAATCGTAAAGTCCCTGTATCAAACTCTCATACGTTTTAAAATAAACCACACATATCAATATAATAAAATATTTAAATCATAGATAAAAATATACTTACATACTGTCAAAAACACCAAAAATAAATAAAACATCAATTCGTCAATTTCATTTAAATTTTTGTAGTTGTAAAGTGCATTTTTTATTAATATGCCAAGATCGATGACCGCACATGAAACAAAATTAAATATAATGATCTATAAGATTTAAATTATAATAATCTTTTTTTTATTTTTTTAAATGAGCTATTATTTTATAGTTATGTATTTAATGATGGCTTTGATAAAATTATGTATACCTTTTTTTTATTTTGAAACGATTTTATAATATTATAGAACCATGTCGTTTATGTTTGTATACACCTATGTTTTACAAGTTATTATTATTTTTTCTTAAATTATTAACATGCAAAAATATTTGAAATTTTTTGAATTTTCAATTTTTTTGCATGGAAGTGTTTTACATTTTGATGATGGTAGTGAGTTGACAGATACTGTATTTAGAAATAATGGTATGAATATTTCAGAAAATATGTATGGTTTAATTACACTGAAAAAACAAATTGAGAAAAATAGTTTGAAGGTGATTAATGAAAAGTTTTGTTTTCATAGTCATTTCTTTATCTTGAATTATTTGTAAAAACAGGTGAATCTTACCATACCGATCCCATGCGTTAATCACATAATCCGATAGTACTGCCCAACTAATTATTATTACCCTCAGTATTTCATACTTTTTCCAGAAACTGAATAATTTTACAAAAAAAATAGAACCAAAAATTGGTCTATCCTTACATTTATAGAAGAAACGACATAAAAACCATTATATCAGTAATAACTTATTTAAAAATACTAAGAAATATAATATTTTTCAACATTGACAGATACTTAATTAAAATAACGTGAAATATATATTTTAAAAATTGTATATTATTTAATAAAAAATTATTGCCGTTTTACCTACAAGTTATACTTTTTTCAATAACATTAAAATTACATTACAAAAATTTTTTTAAAAAAAATTGTAATTTTAATTTTCTGAGAATATTGATTATTCTATGTAATAACAGTAAAAAAAATGTATGTGCAGAGTATGTGATGACACGTAATATTGAAAAAAAGTATAATATTAATTTCTTCGACGAAGTAATCTAAACAAATTGTAATATGCGAGTTGTATTTAAAATTCTTTATTTTATATAATAAATACAGTAGCTTTAAATATAAAATATTTTTTTTAAATAACACGTTTAAATTATATGTAGATTTTAATTTTTAGTTTTATTTTTATTTGTATTAAATTGATGATATATTATAATAACATTTTAATATCTTTTTATATATGGAGCGTTTCAATAAATCCTGATCAAAAAATAGGACAACTAAGAATGCGCAAGAAAATGTTTTGCAACAGAAATTTCGATATGAGACTTTGAACAGAAGCAGCATGCTAAATATTAAACATACTCCAATCAAATCGCGGGGGGGGGTTTGTATTTTCACTGGCCAACATGAGATTTGCTCTATTATATGGTTTTTGAGTCGCTGATCACGAAAAATTCGAGTCTTCCGGGAAATATTTTCGGAAAACTCTTAAATTTGCAAAAACTACCCCCATAAAGAGTTTTTTTGATATATTAGCAAATTGAGTTTCTAGATTTAGCCAAAAATTGGTATAAGAGGGTTTTTTGGGTCGCTGATCAAGAATTTGAGGTAATTTTTTATAAATAATTAATATTTCACCCTTAAATTAGCAAAAACAACCCCTAAAAGAGGTGCATTTATAGCAGACACTCCTTTTAGGGGTTGTTTTTGCTAATTTAGGGGTGAAATATTAATTATTCACAAAAAATTCCCCCACATTCTTGATTAGGATCTAATCTGGTCGCTCAAAGTGTTAAAATAGCAAACACACCCCCTTTTAGGTATAATTTTTGCTAATTTAAAGGTGAAATATTAATGATTCATAAAAAATTACCTCAAATTGTTAATCAGCGACGCAATGAATCCTCTCAGACCAATTTTTGGCTAAATCTAGAAACTCAGTTTGCTAATATATCAAAAAACCCTTTTTTGGGGGTAGTTTTTGCAAATTTAAGGTTGTTCCTCCAATATCTCCCGGAAAAGACTCCGATTTTCGTGATCAGCGACCCAAAAAACATATAGTAGAGCAAATCTCATGTTGGCCAGTAAAAATACACCCCCCCCCCCCGCGATTTGACTGGAGTAACAGGGTCACTTTATATTAAGCTAAAGAAAAAGTACCTCACGAAAAATGGTTTAAGCAAAGACAGTTTTGTACCATGGTTGTATAATCTCGTTATATATTTGATTTTGAAAGATATCATGGATTTTCATGCAGAATTTATACATGTACCTGTTCTGCTCAAACTTCATTGCTCATTACAAAAAGTAATATGGGTAATATTAAACTATTAATGGCTTTTTACATTACGTATTACAATTTCTGTAATATTAATGAGTAATGGTTCTCCAAACCCTGAAGCAATCAAATATTGCTACTTTTGGCCAGAATTTATTTTAGTTTTAATTTTTAATTGATTTAGCGCATCTGGGTTCTTGAAAATCTTTCAAACATACTTTAAAAATTTTTTTTGAGGTTATTATTCTACAAACGAATGATTGAAAAGCGAATTGTTATCCATTATTACTGCATTATTATGGTTTTAAAGTAGAGTAAAGTAGAAGAGTAAGCTTGTTTGATAATTCAGAGTTTCCATGATTAAAAGCAGTAAGGTATTACTTTTTAAGGATCGCGAAAAATTTCTGGGTATCCAGAGTCCCCAAACCTTTAAAAATATACCTGGAGCACCCCATATAAGTATATTAAAATTGTATACATTATATTTCCATGACATAATTATTTGAATTACAACAAATTATGGTAATAAGTACGTAAATAATCGACTGCCTTTTTTTTTAATAAAAATATACTATAATAAAGATTATAGTAATTTCGCGCATGCCCAAGAACTAAATTTTTTTTTTGCATATATAAAAAAGGAATGTAATACTATTATACATAAAATTATCCGGATATCAGTGTTTTATAATTTTTGTGGACATGTGTATGATCATTAAAAACTCAGCAATACATAATTTTTTATTAATTTCTCTTATACGCTGCTAAAACTTACCCATAAAAAATTTATCTTTTTTTTTTTGGTTGTGCTAACATTTGTTGACAGACAACTTCATGTTCTTTTTTTTTAGTGTTATTATTGTTATTAAAATATTAAAAATACATACATAAACTGATTATCGCACGTTTAAAATAAGATTTAAAAAACAAAATTTTTTTTTTCCTTCGTCGTATGCTAACATTATTTAAATTATATTACTATTAAATATATTATTATTATTTCATCTTTTCACCCTGTTTTACGCATTTTATGCAAATTATAAGATTATATTTATGAATTTTTATGCGCTTATGCTTATAGGTATATAAAAAATCTAAATAAACAAAATTGTCCATATAATGCATTTATCGAAGATGAAATTTCTAAAAGACTTTGGTTTAAAATAAAAAATTCTTATTTTTTAAGGCTTCGGGTGAAAAAAAGTTTCCATTTCTTAGAAAAATAAGATTCTTAACATTTAAGAGCTTTATATGAACTTAGGAATTAATTGGCACCATTTTATTCCAGAAGCCGTATATGTTAATTGTATGCACTTTTTTTTAAGTTTGTGCAAGGCTATACTCATACGAGTTAATTTTTTGATACGCTGATTTCATATTTTCAGGGCTCGACCCCAGATAATTTGCCCTATAATACCAAAAAACTGTATTTTTTGATCGATTTTCAAGGATATTTTGACATATTTCATAAGAAACTTAATTAATTTTATTCAAAATAAAGTTTTCGAAGTCACTGCATAAAAATATTTAGGTCCCGAAAACTTTCTTCTAATGCCATTACGTAAAATACTTATTAGAATTTACACTTTTTTAAAAAAAGTTTCTTATGAAACATACCGAAAAAAAAATTCAAAATTGAAAAATACAGTTTTATAGTTTTAGATATAATTTTTCGTGGTTAGGACCTAAAAACTTGGAATCATCGACCCCAAAAATAGTAACTAAGTCATTTTTATGAGAAAAATTTATCGATGAATAAAATATTAGGACTAATTGTTTAGGGTCGGGAACTAAAAATTTGAAAACAGCGTATCGAAAAACTTACTAATGCTGGTACAAACTTTAGAAAAAAAGGGTATACATCTAACATATACGGCTTCTGGACAATTTAAAGATAATTTAAAGTTTTTTAAGAAATGCAAATTTTCAATAATAAAGAGGTTTTCAGTTTGTAAACAAAATGTTGAAATTATTTTTTGAATTCTTTCTTTACAATTTTGCCAGCTACATAGTTTAAACTCTATTTTTATCTTACTATTTTTAACTCTACTTTTAACCTCGATTTTTTTTTTTCATCACCTGATGAGTTTTGATTTTTTTCACTATTTTTATTTATGATTTTTTTTCTATGAATTATCGTAGTTATTTACTTTTATTTTTTATAGAAAAGAAGAGTAGGTGTACTCCACTATTGTAAGCCCGAAATTCTTTGATATCCAATTTTAATTCGCTTTTGCAGACGTTATTAATTAGAATTCGGAAAAAAAACATGCCCCCATTGCACATAAATTTTAAAAATTCATGGGTCCATGACGCAGCAAATATGTGAATCTCTGAATTGCTTTAAAAAATTTTTAAATTCCGATTTACCTATCACTCTGTTATTTGCCAAAAAAATGTTTAAAAATAATTTATTTTATTTACATGTACGTAACAACTTAACTTTAATATTAAAATTATGCATAAAAATTTTATAAAACTTATACCAGTATTGAAAGAAAAAATAGAACCCTATTTTGCATCTTCCCTACATTTACGTTCTTGATATAATACCTTTATTTACATAATACTTTTGAGTAACCATTTAGTATCATTTGATGCAAATTAGCCAATAAATAAGTTTATAAAATTAAAAAAAAAAATATTTTTTTAAATTACATCGCTATTACGTAATATTTGCATAACAAAATTTTTGAATAAAATAATTTTAGAAATATTTTTATAAGTAAAAAAGTGAATAAGTGTAAATAATTAATCTTAAACTAAAATTACAACTTATACTACTTAGATTAAATATTTAAAATTTTTGTTAGTACCTTCAGGGAATAGAAGAAAGTAAGTCAAGACCTTATTTTAATGCTACATTGGTTGTATTGTTATTTTTAGAATTTAAAATTAGTGCAAGGACCTAGTTTTTTTAGAATAAATTTTTTAAAAATATTTTTAGATTTATTTATATTTTTTCATCTGTAAACTATATAAGCAATATTAGTGTTAATAAAATATAAACTTTGATAAAGACATAAAAACAGGTAAAAAAATGTATTAATTAATCTGTAATCAGATAAATCACGATTTAAAACAAATGTTAATTACCAAAAGCTAGTTAAATGAAGCTAATAATCCACTAAGGTAAATTTATTAAAGAACCAAATGAAAAATCATGTTGTGGTTTGAAAAGAATCCAGTGCATTAATAAAATTTTAGGTTCCTAGAGCTTTTTAGAATTAAAATGGGGAACTAACGAATTCCAAGCTATATAATTATAATTACAACGAGAAAATATTTAGTTATTTTGTCATGAAGTATTAAATTACCCAAACTTGGTTCAGTGAGTATTTAAAACATATAAAAACATTTAAATCATGAGGAAGATATTAAATTATAGTGAAAAAGAAATAATTCTTACCGAATTAAAATTGCATCGATTTGCAAAAAATTAAATTAAGCAGATAACTGTACTGTAAAACACAACATCAGATAATTAGGAATAAGGTTTAAGATACTTTGCTTTAACCATATTTTTAAACTCACCAGCATCAAGAGATGAGAGGGAATTTCGTAAATCTGGATCCAGGTTCCAGTCTCTACTAATCCTATTTAAAGTTGAATAATATAAGAGGTTGGACTTCGGTTGAGATTCATTTTAAGGCCTAGAGTATCTTAATTTAAAAGAGGGTTTCCTAATTAAAATAAAATTTTTATCATCCGTATTTAGAATTGGAAGGACAGAATATGCGAATAGCACATCATTAGCAAAATGATGGAATTCAATTGTAGCTAAAATTAGTATTTTTGATATCTATTCATATGAATGGTCATCAAAGCTAGTCCCATGATTATCATAACTTGTTCCATTTTCAACATTCAACTAATAAAATTATAGGCATCAATTTGAAGAAGAACAGTGTCAATAGGTTTGGAAACAAACCTCCTTAATCTTGTGTCATCAGAAAATAATTTTAATTTGGAATACAAAATATTAAAAGATAGATTTTTCATGAATACCAAAAACATAAGAGGACTTGAATGAGATGCCTGAAAAAAACCAACTTGAAATAGCCCCATTAAATCTAACCACCTGGTCTCTAGAGTCAGATAGAATATGATCCATAAAAATTTCAAATTAAAAGTTTCATGTAATATATTTAGACAAAAAGCAAAGCTCTGATGAGTCCTTGTCTTTAATTTAATAGATAATCCAAATATTTAAAATGCATTGAGTAAAAGCTTTTTAACTATCATGAATATTTAATAAAAAACAAAATCAAATAAATATTTTTTAATATTTTATTTAGATCAAAATTACCACAGTTTTGAAAACTACACTATTAAAACATGAATTAATTATTTTACATTATTTTATATTCAAAAAAATTAAAATTCAACTTTCTTTACATTTACATAATTTATTTTCATAGGGGAATTTTTTATTTTTTTCAAATTAATGAAATTAAATTTATTAAATTAAATTTGTTATAAATAATTGTTAAATTCATGTTTCAATATTAAGCCAACATATCAATTTAAGTCAATTTTCTTTAATATCAAACTGGTTCACTTCTGAAACTTCTAAATTTTTGGCATTTCAATAGTTTGATTGGTTAAAAAATTCTTAAATGAACCTTCGTAATTATTTTCTTCAATTGACATTTTACTTTGATCTTCTTCATAATTTTCAAAAAACAAATTTTCAGTGGTTTTTAAAATTTCTGTATCATCAAATTTTAATTCACCTGGTACAACAATTACAATTGGATCATTATCAGTAATCTTTTTTCTACTAACATATTTTCTAGGACGTTCTGCTTTGTTACATTTGCCTGATTTTAAACGACTATTTATATGACTAACAATATTACCTTTTCCATTAAAAATTTTATTACAATGATCACATTCAAAAATTTTTGGAGTTTCATGAGTTTTTTGATGTCTACGAAGTTGATTTAATTGATTAAAACGTTTATTGCATTCGCTACATTCGTGAGATTTAAGTCCAGTATGACTATTTGTTTTATGACTTGCTAATGAACTTTTAGTTTTATACATGGTGTCACAAGTATCACATTTATAGAGATTATCTTGGACGTGAGTATGTTTGTGAACGCCAAGATTACTTGAACTTCTAAAAGATTTATCACAAAGATTACATTTATATGGCTTTTCACCAGTATGACTCCTTTCATGAGCTTGACAATGAGCTAATTCAAAAAAATTTTTTTCACATACTTTACATTTATAAGGTCTTTCACCAGTGTGAATTCTTTGATGCTTAGTAAGATTACCAGAACGGTTAAATGATTTTCCACATACTTCACAAGTGAAAAGTCTGATTTTAGAATGAATTAATTTATGAATGGTAAGAGCTGAAGCTTGTGCAAAAGACTTTTCACATACATCACATTTGAATGGTCTTTCACCTGTATGAATCCTAAGATGGTTTTTAAGATTTTTATTATCACTTAAGCATTGTCCACAAAAATCACATCTATGTGCTTTTTTATTTCGATTGTTGCTTTTTGTTTTTCGAGTCAACATTTTATCTTTATGATTCATTATATGAGATTCAAGTTGATTTTTACGAACAAATGATTTTCCACAAACGTCACATCTAAATTTTTTTTCATTTTCATGGATCAGCATATGTTGTTCAAGATTCTTTTTTGAAAAAGATTTTTTACATACAAAACAAAGTTTTTCTCTTTTTTGTTTTTCTTTTTTTATGACTTCATGGTTTTCACTATCCAAGATATTAGCATTTTTCTGTTTATTTTTGTTTCTTGTTTTTCGTCGATTTTGATCAGTATTTACAATATTTTCATCCTAAAACAAATAACAGACTACTCTAAAGTACATGATGTATTTTAAAAATTTTACAGAAAAGAAAGACATAAACTTTTAGCTATAAATAGTAATGAAATTTTTTGTTTAAACTTTACAGTAAACTTCAAATTTTAACGTCTCTACATAAAAAACACTATAAATAGCATAGATTTATAACAATTTAAAATTTTTTTTTTTTTTATAAATATAAATAATCATTTAAATTATTGGTGTCAGGATGAGACTTAGATTAGTAGCTGAAGATTAAAGATGAATTGGCTTAGTTAGAGGATTAGTTAGATAAAAAGGAGGGTCCAGCCATATTTTGTTCTACAATGAGATAAGTGACGTAATATCTGGAAAATATTGGCAAGTGAAGTATAGAAATGAGATATTCATTAATATGCCTCAGTTAAAACCCTCAGTTATATCTTTAAGAATATATTTTATCACTTCCACAGTGAGCAAAAAGGTGCAATTGAGACCATTCTATCAGACTTCGAGAGACAAAAATGGGTTTGTAAAATTCAACCTAAGCTTTTTATTGTTAACTTATAGAAGAAAGATTTAAAAAATAAAAAAATTTCAAAATAAGTAGAGCGAACAAAATAGATACAGCTTTAAAGGGGAAAACTACTTAACATCAACAGGGTTCCCAACAATACAGTTGTGTGAGTCGGCCTGCAAGCTCGAAAATTTATGCAATACTATATTTATCTAGACGCTATGGAACTCTTGTTTTAGGATCTTTTCAACCACCATTAGCATCTTAGCAAGATTTTAGAGCTTTGAATAAAAAACTGTAATGTAAAATTCGATAAAATATATTAAAAAATCACGAAACTATGAAAGGAACTGTAAAAAGTGATTTTTTTCTTTGACTGGGAAAAAGTAAAGTAGTAAGTCCAGCATTCTTATTTTCATGTTCAGTGATTAATAAATTAAAGACGTCAGTATTAAAAAGTAGAGCAAACTGGGACTTCACTGTTGTAATTTTCAAAATAAAAACTATAATATTTATCTTGCAATATTTTAACTAAAAAAAAAAAAATAAAATTAAAATAATAAATTATGCATATGTTAAACATGCATTTACAATTAGAATTTAGGAAAATTAGTTTCTTGAAATAATAACTGAAATACAAATACAACATGTATGTAAATCGATACAGCCGTACTATAATTTAAGTTAAAACATAATTTTCTAGAATTACAAATTGTCACTGCGTGGACATCATTAATGAATCCTCGCGCAATTATGCACTCAATTTAAATTCACATATATCGTAGCAATTACATTAAAAAATATAAATATTTTCAGAAATATTTACTTATTTTATATATATATCGTTAAATGTATAAACCAAACGCGAATTATTGCGGAAACATCTGGCGCCCTATAATACCAATTTTCGTGCGTGTGCATAAATGCATGTCGCGTGACTCCGGTACGCTCTAGCGCGGGTTTTAATGCAAGTTATATATATTTATGCATGTGTAAGTATACTCTGTAAAGGAATATTTTTATACAAAAAATTTTTTATTTTATAAACTCAAGTAAATGAGAATAAAAAAATGAAAGAATTATGGAATTGTGATAAATCATAAAGAAAAAAAAATAATAATAGTACCTGTTTCTTTAAATAGATGATTATAGTAGGCAAAAAAAGTAATATTTCCTTTACAGATGAATTGTTATAGATAATGTGTGAAAAATTATGAAATTTTAGTATAAAATGTGTATGAGAAATTTTTTTTCATTTAAAAATTGATTTGAAATAAAAAAAGATTTTTTGTGTTTTTTTTTTAATGTAAAATATAGTTTTAAAGATTTATGGGATATAAGAAATGCATATAAGAGGGTAATTTACTTGTCTGAATTTTTTAAAGAAAATACTTTTTAATATTCATAACATAGTAAAGATAATTTAGATTAATTATTTGGATACTTAAAATATAGCTGTCTTCATTTTCTAAATAAGTACTTGTTAATAACGGTTTAATTATCATTCGTTTTTGCATGGGGTATTCGAAATTTAAGAATAGAAATAAAATTCTTGCAAGAACTAATTACAAAGCTAAAGTAGTTTTTGTTTTTATTGTATATTGATTTTAAAAATTATTTTCAAATTATCGTATTGTTGTTTTCTTGTTAGTGAATCAAATGATATATTTATTAGAGTTTTGTGTGGAAAAAAGTATTTCTGAGACCTTGGCGCCTTAAAGTTACTTTTTTGGGCAGAAGATGAAAATGTGTGATTTTCAAGAAATTCAGTTAATTTTTACGGTAAATATCGCCCGATTCGGGTACTTTTGACATTTTTTCACTTTTTTAGTCAAATTCGCAAAAAATATTAAGATTCGCTGAACCAGAATTTCAAAATGATAATTTAAGAAGCCTGTATAACCTGAAAACTAAAATAAATGATTTTTTTCTATAAAAATGAACCTTCTTGCTTAAAAATGATCTAAACAGTATAATCTCGAATGTTTTTTCACGCTCGAGATGTATAGCCTAACAAAAGACATATTACGGTAATTTTAGGAGCTAATACAATCTCAAAATTTAAAACAAAGAGTTTTAGGGTCTAAAAATATGAACTAACAATAAACATTTCTTTAAAGTATCCACTGTCCATTTTCAATATATTAAATAACATTTTTATAGATACGGGCGATCTTTGAAGTACCTAACATCGAGTTACCTAATTGCACCATTTCTTGAAACATAACAAAGATTTCTTAAATACTTCGAGAAGCAGTATTACCCAATACCGACCTTGGAGAGCGATGTTCGATACCTTATTTTAGAAATCGGGTTCAGTTACTTCGCTTTGAAGGCGATCTTAGATACCTTAGAAAGGTGTTATCTACTACTGTCTTCGGAAAATAATGTTAGATACCTTGAAAACCGATATCAGCTTCTTCAGATGAAAAGGATGTTAGATAATTAGGTAAACCGTGTATGCTACTTATGACTTCGGAAAACGATGATAGATACTTCTGAAAGCAGTGTTACTACGGAAGAGATCGCAATACGGTGTTAAATACTTGCGAAAGCTCTGTTAGCTACTTATGCTTTCGTAAAACGGGGCTAGATTCTTCGGTAAGCGGTGTAAGCTACTTAGGACTTTGGAAAACGGTATGAGATACTTGTAAACATGATTTCAGCTACTTTTCATTTCAGAAAGTTGTGTTAGATGCTTTCAAAAGCTCTGTTAGCTACTGATGACTTCGGAAAATGGTGCTAAATACTGTTCAAAACAATTGCAGCTACTTTTACTTCAAAAAGCGATTTCATCTACTTCAGACTTCGGAAAACGGTGTTACATACTTTCGTAAGCGGTGTCACTTTTCAAGACTTCAGAATAGATAGATATAGATAGATACTTCCTACTACTTTGATAGATACTTCTGACAGTGGTATTAGCTACTTTTGACTGTCCTCTTGGATAAGAGAAGAGGATTTTTCATTGGATGAGCTAAAGGGACTTCTTCTTGGAAGTTGGTGGATTTACTCTTGGACAAGGCAAAAAGACTCCCTATTGAATAATCTAGGCGGATTTCTTCTTGAATAAGGCAAGGAGATTTTACATTCTGTATGCCAAAAGTATTTCCTCTGAGATAAGCCAATGGGACTTTCTGCTGTATAAACCAATTGCTTTTGTCTTGGATAAGCAAAGGTAAAGGATTTCCTCTTAGATAAGCAAAGTGTATTTCTTCTTGGATAAGCCAAAGGGAATTTCTCTTGGATAAACCAAGGGGATTTTTCTTTGGATAAGTCAAAGATAATTCTTCTTGGATAAGCTAAGAAGAAATCCTTTGACTTATCCAATGAATAATCCATTTGGCTTATGCAATGAAAAATTTACTTAGCTTATCCAAGAAGAAAGATCCTTGGTTTATCTAATGATTAATCTACTTGGCTTACCTAATAGGAAATACCTTTTGCTTACCCAAGATAAAATCCCTTTGGCTTACAAAATAAAAAATCCCCTTGGTCTATTCAAGAAGAAATCTAAGTCGTAAGTAGCTGTAATCGTGTTTTGAAGTATCTAACACCATTTTTCGAAGTCATAAGTAGCTAGCACTCCTTACCGAAGTATCCAATCATCGTTTTCCTAAATCTGAAGTATCTAAAATCGCTTTTTTAAAGTATCTAACACCGTTTTTTGAAGTAAAAGTAGCTGTAATTGTTTTCAGCAGTATTTAGCAACATTTTCCGAAGTTATTTGTAGCTAAAAGAGCTTTTGAAAGCATCTAAGACCATTTTCTGAAGTACAAAGTAGCTTAAATCGTGTTCAGAAGTACCTAACAACGCTTTCCGAAGTCGTTAGTAGATTACCTCGCTTAATAAAATATCTAACACCGTTGTCCTAAGTTTGTAGTAGCTGGAATCACTTTTTGAATGTATCTTACACCGTTTTTTGAAGTAAAAATTGCTGAAATCGTTTCAGCAGTACTTAGCACCATTTTCAGAAGTCATGTGTAGCTAATAGAGCTTTCGAAAGCATCTAACACCTCTTTCTGAAGTAAAAAGTAGCTGAAATCGTGTTCAGAAGTATCTAACAACCCTTTCCGAAGTCGTTAGTAGACTACGCCGCTTAACAAAGTATCTAACATCATTGTCACTAAGTTTGGAGTAGCTGAAATCACTTTTTGAATGTATCTTACACCGTTTTCTGAAGTTATGGCAGCTGAAAATAATTTTAGCATTATCTAGCTCCGTTTTCCGAAGTTATCAGTAACTAAGAGCTTTCAAAAACATCTAACACCACTTTCTGAAGTAAAAAGTAGCTGAAATCGTGTTCAGAAGTGTCTAACAACGCTTTCCGAAGTCGTTAGTAGACTATGCCGCTTAAGAAAATATCTAACATCGTTGTCACTAAGTTTGGAGTAGCTGAAATCACTTTTTGAATGTATCTTACACCGTTTTCTGAAGTAAAAATTGCAGAAATTGTTTTCAGCAGTATTTAGCACCATTTTCAGAAGTCATCAGTAGCTAACAGAGCTTTTGAAAGTATCTAACACCGTATTGCGAAGTCAGAATAGCTAACACCACTTACTGAAGTATCTAACATCGTTTTCGTGAGCCTGAAGTAGCTAAAATTACTTTTAAAGGTATCTAGTACCTATTTTAAAACTCATCAGCTCTAGCATCGCTATCTAAGATATTTAACACAGCTTTTGCAAACTGTAAAGTAGCCAGACTACTTTGCAAAGTAGTAATATCCACTCAGAACTGTAAGGTATCGAACATCGATCTCCAAAGTATTTAACACCATTTCCCAAACGATCAATTGTTATCTAACATTGCTATTAAAAGTATCTTACACCACTGTCTAATCGATAAAGTATATGACTTCGCTTTGCAAAGTATCCAACATCGATTATAGGACTACAAGATATCTAACATTGCTGCTCAAAATATCTAACACCACTTTTCTAACGATAATTTATATAACACCACTTTTGAAAGTATTGAACACCTCATTCCGAACAATTAAGTATCTAGCATCGCTTTCCAAAGTATGTAACTCCACTGTATAAAGTATCTAACATCGTTTTGCAACCTATAAGATATCTAACATGGCTGTTCGAACTATAAAGTATCTAACAATGTGTTCAGCGACCCAAAAACATAAATATCCGTTGGAAAATTTTATCGACCTATTGAGGGTAGCATGTGTCTATGAAATGTTGCTCTACGTCAGGCCTAAAATAGATTTTTCCATTGTAATTATGTATTCTTTACATGGGACATGTTCATTGGATTCGTTATTTAAAAAAGTCTGGCTCGGCAGGGGGAGGGGGTGAAATATTGATGTTTTTAGGGAAGGGGGTAAAATGGGCTTAGAATATTTTCGATTTTAAAAAAAATAACAAGAATTAAATAAAAATCTTTCATTTTACCTTAAATTGTACCGAATGTAAAATTTATGCGGAAATATCTATTTGTTCAACAAGGGGAAAAAGATAGGATTTGGCTTTCAATGCAGTTGTATGCATGAGTGAGCGTAGCGAATGACCGATAAAGAAGAAATTGACGATGAGTTTTTAGATAACGAAACTATTTTAAAGGGTAAGTTTGGTTAAAAACCAAGTAAGAAATTAAATAATTTACTACAGACAGTTCTGTTTAAAAATTCGGGAAAACCCGTTGAAGACGTTTTAAATATTGCTCAATCTTTGAAATTAAGGTTTCATTGGAGCCAAGAAGAGGTTGACAGTTATATAAACTCAATAAAAATCCTTGCAGATCCAGAATCAAAAAATATTAATTTGACAAAACATTATATAAAAAAATTCAATCAGCCGCGAAAACTTTAAGACTTACACTTTTTACTGCCCAGTTTGTCAATTAAAACTTTCTGAGTTTGTTAAAAAAAAAGAATTGAATTCTAAAATGTCAATCAAATGTAATATATGTTTTAAAGATTGGTTAATTTCAAAAGCAAACCAATTCCATTACATAAATATAGATTTAGAATACCAAATTCGGAGTTTGATTAAAGATGAAAAAATCCTTAAAGCTCTTATAAAAAATGCTAATTTGTATCGAGAACTACAAAAAGAGTCAAGCTCAGTAATAAGAGATATTTATGATTCAGAACTCTATAAAAAGAATAAATTTATAAGTAATGTAATTGATGAAAAAAATATTTATTTAACTTGTAATGTGAATGTTGATGGTGCAGCTATGTTTGAATATACAGTTTATAGCTTATGGAGCATACTTTGCCAAATAAATGAGCTGCCAGAGCATTTAAGGTATAAAAAGATTTTAATAGCTTCTACGTGGTACACAAAAAACGAACCTGATCATAAAAAGAAAGAAATTTCTTTTTGAAAGAAATTAAAAATCTAGCAACAAACGGCATACAAATAAAAGTGGATGGTGAAAAGTATAATTTATTTCTTATTCCCTTATCACTTCCCGTAGATGCCAAAGCCAGAGCACCATTAGGATGTCGAGTTTCAGTTGTCGGCTTTCACGGTTGCTTTTGGTGCTATGTACATAATAAATACGACACTGCTGTTCGGTTTATTTTTGATGAGAGTGAGTATAAGAATCTTAACAGCTTTAAAATGTTTGAAGAGAGGACGAGTCAAGGTTACCTTAATGATGCCTAAAATGCTAAAGATTTAACAAAAATAATGTATGGAGTAAAAGGTAAAACAGAATTAGCAACTTACTTTGAAGACATGGATTTAATTTGGTCATTTAGCAGTGAATATATGCACTGTGTTGCAATAGGCGCAGCAAAACATATTTGGGAAACGTGGATAAGCGCTGGTACAGAAGATCATTTATCCAAACAACAAATGCTTATGATTGACGAATTGCTAACATCAATAAGGAAAACGACCCTTGCACTGAATTCTGTGTAAATGTCCTATTTATAAAGCAAAAACCAACTCTACATGCTAAAATTTCAAAAGAAGGTGCTATAATAAATACTTATCACCAAAAAACAGATATTTACAAAAGGTATTATTTTAAAGATGTTATTCTTCAATCGAAATTGTATACTAGATCGAAATACACAGATAATTCAATTATACAGTTAGCAGATAATCGAATAGTTGAAATTAATCATTTTTTTCTTCAAGATGATACTACAATCTACATTTTAATAATCCTTAATTTTGCAAACAATGGCAAATTGAGTTTTTTACTATGAATATCAAATTACGAGCTCGTGTCTGAAATTCATTTTTTATGGAGAAGAGTCGTATATATGATTTTTTTTTGTTATTGGTAAGAAAACGCGTTTTCTTGCCAGCGGTCAGAAAGCACGTATTTTTCGAAGAAAAATCGTATACAACCCTTGCCCATAATAATATAAAGCCCCAAATTGCATTCTACCATATACTTGGCTTCGCCATTCTTCACTTTTCTGGACATGGGTTCGTATGCGTGCTTTCTGGCTGCTTACATAAATAGTATATTGCAACCATGGCCTGAAAAATAAAGAATGGCTCAAATCGCACATAAACTGCGATTTGGGGCATTCTTTTTTTATGGACAAGGGTCCGCTATCTTAGAAAACCGTAGAATATGTTGGGGAAAAAAAATGAAAATTTTCGTCAATAAAAACGTCTTTCTCGTCCTTAAAAACGTTATGTAGAAAGTTTTGTTCTTGGAGTTTTTTGATCCGCCGCCTTGGAAAATCGTAAAATATGTTGAGGTAAAAAAATGAAAATTTTCATAAATAAAAACGTTCTCCTTGACCTCGAAAACCCCCAGGAAATGTGGAAAGTTCCTTTCTTGGTGTTCGCCATCTTGGAAAATCGGAAAATTGGTTGGGAATTCGCTTCCTAGACCTCATTACCATTTTAACATATAATTAGCCCTTATTAACTCGGAAAACTTTTTTATAAAGAAATTAAAAAAAAAACTATTGGTCACGATTAAAATTTATACTTACTATTCAGAACGATTAAATTCAATCGCTCCGAATCGTAAATTCAAAAAGTCAATTTATACGATTGGCATTTCAATCGTTTTGAATAGTTTTGTTCCCTCAGGGATCGAACTCATTTACAAAACTTATTATTATTGGATTTAATTTTATATTGCATTAAATATTTCAAACCTAAATTTAATAAATCTTTTTATCTAACAATATTTATAATTACATTAATTTTTAACAGCAATACGAATGATAAATTATATATTTATGATATAAACATAAAAATATCCGAAAAAAATTTATTCTTAAATCACTAATAACACCTTTTCAAAAAAAAAAAAAAAAAAAACATAAATACATGAAATTATAATTTTATCAATTGAAATTCAAGTTTAGTATAATAAAAAAATTTGATATAATTTATATAAATCTATACACATGTTTTATTTTTTGTTAAACACTAAAAAATTATAATTAAGAAAGTTTTAACCCTTCTTATTTTTAGTTTAACATCGTTGTCGTATTATATTCGTCTCATTTCTTATTCGTTGTTAACATCAATTCGTTCATGTATCGTTTTGTCGGTTATAATATTATAACAGTGCAAAAAGTATCATTAACATTATATATACAAGCCCAAACTAAAACTCAAATGACGTTATAATGGCCATCTAACTCTTTTTTTTTCTTTTTTACCTTACTTATACCAAAAATTTTAGTTTTTTTATTATTATCATCGTCACGTAATCTTATGTACAATGTAGTGTGTACACGCATACCCAAATTGTATTATAATGTGAACTATTGAGTCGCGTGCCCTCAAAAAAATTTTTTTAAATTCTTAATAATTCATTTTATTTATTTAATTTTTTTTTACAAGTTTTTACTTCATGTTCACTTCTTTTTTTCAAAAGATGCAATTTTTGTAAAAAATGAATAGTTAGGTAAGTTAATAAAAAAGACATTGTAAAAAAAGGGTATTTTTGAATTTACGAAAAAAAATATCGCGTGAGAATAAAAAATTGAGCTTTTTTTTTGTTGGATTTAAAAAAATTTTTGAAATCATTAATTTGTGCATACATGAATTTCAATTCATAATCTTAATTTAGATGTGTTTTTTGTTGCATTTTTTATTTTTCAACCTTTAAAAAATTATTTTTGAATAAAAAAATTGTTGAAATGCTAATAATTATTTTCTGTAGCTGCTGAAATTGGCATAATTTAATACAATGATTTTTAGTGTAACGATTTTAATAATTAGACTATTTTTTCTAACGTAAGTATGGTATTTTTGTAGCACGAGGGAAAAAATTTTTTTTTGCTTGCAGATTCGTAGAAATAAATAAAATTGAATACTAAAATTTTCGGGAACATGAATATTTTTTTTCGTAGAGTTAAATCTATTGAATACCTCGTAAGGATTCACAAAAAACAAAAACACTTTTTTTTTTAAATTCACTAAAAACTCAAAAATAATTTTTTTTTTTTTTAATTTTTTTAATAATTTGCAAGTGAGAATGAGAAAAGTAAAGGAGAATGACGGATCGCAGCATTTATTTAAAGTCTATAGTCAGGCAATTTGAGTTAAATAAAAACATTAAAAAATATGATTTAAAACAAAAAATAACCTTAATTTGAAAGCATACGTTTGACAAAGTAAAAATAGTTCGACCAATAAAAGGTAATCTCTAGAAGTTGTAATTAACTTATTAAGGCTTTATTAATTAGTTATTAAAGAAAAGGCGTTTTTAGGATTAATTCATTTGTGCTTAACCGAAAATTCTTGGTTAGATGAATTTTAATTAAAAAAACGAATATTTTGGGCTTAAAATGTCCTTAGAAGGTAATTTATATCAATCTTTCCATTTCTTTAATTAAATTTTACCTAAAACCCCTAGAAAATAAGATATCAACCCCCTAATGTAGGGTTAATTCCGAAATATTTATCTGTAAGAATGTCCTATAAGGGGTTAATGGTTGGTTACAATAAATTTCTGAATAATAAGAATTGTTTTTTTAAAAAAAATTTGAGTATTTTTTTTGAAGTAGAAATGGAATTCTAGTCAATAGTTAAACCTTAACTTTTAGTACAAATATCTACTTCTACACTCCAGTATGAGAAAATCTTTACCTCTTAGATTTTAACGTAATTTAAATTAAAAAAATATATGGCAAAATAATTTAATAAAATTTTTGATGCATCATTAATTTCTTCAATAATTCATGTATGTTTATTTTGTAGTATTAAAATTCTTCTTTTTTTTTAAATCAAAATGATTAGTGACTAGTTAGTATTTTTAAATAAAAAACAACATTCAATTATCAAATATTATATACTGTATTATAAAACATGAACAAGCCATTTTAAACATGTATAATATAGTGTAAACTTCATCACCATTGAACAAATTAAAAAACAAAAAAAAAATAATCATAAAATCTGCATCATCATGATTAATAAAATTCAATATATGAATCAAAATATGAATTTTATTACCTTTTGTCAGTTTTTAAATGATTAGCTCGTGTAATGCAATTTATTATACAGAAACGTAGGGTTCAAGAATTGTAACTTTTGGACAAAAAAAGGTAATTAAAGTTTTTGTGAACTTTTTTTTATTAATTTTTTTCCCCAAAATTTATTATTTTAACTTGAATATTATTTACTAATTTTTTGGATGATTAGAGGGAAAAATTAAAATTTTTCAATGTTAATTAACCAAAAAATTTGTTAGTACTATTTTTGTCTCTACGTTTTATAAAAAAGTGCCTAAATCATCAGGTTCATTTAAAGCAAAATTTTCAAATTTTCATTCGTGTACTCAAGTTCAATTCATAACATACAGTTAATTTAAATATTAAAAAATAAATTAAAAATCATACAAGTAACCAAACCAAACTTAAAAAATTTATTTTTCTTTCAAATTAAATAAAAAATCTATAAATTATATATTTTCGTTATCAATAAAAAAAATCTCGTTCACATATATATTTTTTGCGAAAAAAAAAATTTTTATATAATAAATATATTTTATCATTAAAAAAAATATAAGCAAAAAAAAAAAGAAAGGCGCCTCGATGGCGATCTTTTATTAAAAACCATCATAGACATCTTTCATAAATATATGCACTTTTTTTTTATCAATAAATAAATAATTTTTTTCTTTTGCATCCCTTCTATATAAATAATAATATTTTATTTTTTTTCGCGAATAAGAAACAATGGACACCCGTAGAGTAAATGTCTCCTTATATTCATACTTTTTATATATAATACATGGCGTCTAAAGCTTTGATATCCTGCAGCGACCACAGGATACTTGAACCGTCGGATAACGCACACCTTTGGATATTGAACTATTATATGCGATTATTGCATGGCGTTATTATTATAGATAATTTTTTTTTTTTTTTATAAATTGTTATTTTTTTTGTAGATATACTACATCAGATATCACACTTTTTTAATTTGTTTAATTAATATTATTTTGCGGAGATGTTAGTTTCAGAATTTTCTTGTATTCTTAATATTAATTGAGATAATTTCTGTAATTTAATTTGAAGAGATTTAAAAGGCAGGTAGTTTTCTATAGGTTTTTTAGGTCACTGGTCACGGTATCGTGGTTTCGTTCGTGGGATATTGGGGGAATGCGTCTAATTTAATAAAAAATACTCCATTAAATAACCATGAAAATTTAAAACCTTCTTAAAATCTAAAAACATTACCATATAGGGGTAAATTAGTAATTTTTACTAAATATAACAAATTTTGCCACCTCTACCTCATCTATAGGGATCAATTTTTATGTACAGAAACATCATTTTCTATTTGTTAGCTAGTGTTTTAAAAAATTTTGAAGCACGTTAAAAAATTAGAAAGCTGAAAACTCAAAATTACCATATATAATATTTAAATGGGAAACTTGTGCTCGGTGACACGAGTTTTTAAAATCGAAAACTAAAATACTTGAAACTGGAATACTTGGTGTTTTTATGACCAAAATATCCGAAAAAATAGGGGGAGAAAAAAAATCTCGAAAAAAAAAATAAGACACACTCTAATGTATAGTACCAGAGATTAGTTAGCCTATCCTAAGGGGTGTAAAAATTAGTAAAAACTATCCATAAAGTTAAAATAAATCAAAAATAAAGTAACAAAATTTTTTTAAATATATTTTTTTTGATGCCGTAAATATAACAATATTTGTAGTATTAAAAAAATTTTTTTATCCCACAGGATGCAAAAGTTAAATCAATTGAAAAGTGTAAATAATAATATGTAATGAGGTTTTTTTATTATCTTATAAATTTTGGAGTAGTTCTCCTTTCCAAGGATGTGAAAAATTTTACTAGACAATTTTTTATACTATATAAAAATGTTGTTACATTTTCAATTGTAAAACAGAAATATTAGAAAATAAAATTTGAAACGTTTCATTCTATTATTTTAGGTTTAAGGGTGGGTTTTACGCTTTTTACCACTTTGAAGAAGGATGAGATTTAAAAATGTAACAAATTTTATAATAAAAAAGGGACTCAATAACCGTTAAATTTTCCTACGCCCTAATGTCAATCTGATTATTTAATAAACGAATGTCAGGTATACATACAAATTTTAAAAAAGCCACCTATCATAAAAAATTAATAAATTTTACAAAAAATTGAATGATTTTTTCACAAGTAAATTCTTAACTTTTGATATAATTTTATTTATTTTCATTTTATATTAAAAAAGAAAAGTTTAAAATATAATTTAAAATTATTTTAATTTTATATAAGAAGTATGTGAAAAAATCATATGAAAAATAGAATTCTGAATACTGATCAAATGGAAACTCGCCAAAAATAGCAGGAATTTAAAATAATTTCATGCTAAAATAAGTAATAAAATTAAGTACTTACACCCTGTTGATGATCCATTTAATTCGGTTGCAGATGAAACAAATAAATAAGTTGACCAAATTATTGAATTCCATGGATGTGCAAGAAGGAACGAATGTGCAAAAAAAAAATTACTTTTTTGTAAAAAAGTTTAAATTAAAAAAAAAAGATTCTTCTAGATTATTTTATAACATAAGTTTTATAATTTTCTAAAATTTTTTAATTTAGAGAAAAAATTAAAACAGGGTCTAAATATTTATGTATAAAATTTTCCTTTATTATTATTTTATGTTATGATGCTTAAAGGAAGACATTGGAATTATTTAAAACAGTCTTGAAAAATTTAAGCTATGAAGAATATAAACATGGATCATGTATATGAAGAAACATCAGTAGTCGGGTTTGGCTTGTGAACCCACCCAAAAGTACAACGAAAATAAATTTTTTAACTTGATGCTTAGTGAAATCTTTTTAGGACGACCTAAGGAAAAAAAGGCCTCGAAAAAAAATTTCTGCGATTCAAATGGGGTGACAAACACTCCCAATTTACACTCCTCCTTCCATAAATCCAAAAAGTTTAAAATAATTTGTTTTGAAATTTTGAAGAGATCCAGTAGGTATTTTGGGTAGTTGTATTTGAATCTAACGTTAAAAATTAAATTAAAGATTATTTTAAGCGAATTGGGTGTTTTTTACTCCATTTCAATCGCAGTAATTTTTATTTTCAGGGTCTTATTTACTTAATTTCCTGTAAAGAATCCACTAGGTATCAAGTGAAAAAATTCATTTACGTGAACTTACAATTACTATTTTTAATTTTGGGAGCAGTACGAGGAGCAGTATTCAAATAAAAACTTTTTTAATGGTATATATTACGATCTCTAGTCAAAAAAACAAAAAATGGTTCTCTCTGGTAAAAAAAATAATATAAAAGTAACAGAATTTCTGTGGTCTGGGTAGATAGTGGGTAAAATGTATGTGTAATTCGGGAAAATTTTTGTATTACTCAGAAAATCGCGAGGAAAATCGTAACAATTATTGAAAAGTTTGTCGTTTATAAATTTTTTTTTTTATAGCGTTTCAGAAATATCTGTAATTTGCCTGGAAATAAGGATTATAATAAAATTTTCAAAAATTGATCAAAATTATCCAGAATTTTTATGCAGTGACAAATAATCTGGTACCAGATATTCTTTTGCTTTTATGTTAGTTTTTTTTTTAAGGAAATTTTTTATTTAAAATCTTAAAAAACTTAATAAAAAAATAATCTAGAAGCACATTTTTATTAAAAATTTAAAAAATTTTCGCTTATTTTAATTATTACTCACAGAAGCTGGATCCTGTAACAGAAAAATAAAAAATAAAAAATTATATCATTTATTAAAATAAAAAGTTGATTCATAATAATTAATAAATTTTTTAAAGAGAGAGCTTATTTTAATTATCCTAATAAGGCATGCATAAATAATTATTAAGAAATATTAAAAATTTCAAGCAATTTTTTTCCTTTTCCAATATACATTTGCCAATACACATGATATTAAAGGAAAGCCCCCTTTCGATATAATATAAGATGAAAATGGTTAACCACAAAATTGCCTGAAGCTTAGCTCATTAGCTATACAATATAATATTGGAAATCTCAACGTGTTTTATAACTTTAATTTTAAATAAAAGTAAGTATTTTTAATTATTTAAAAAAAAAATTAATTGTATTTTTTTTTAAATTTAATCGATTTACGTTAATTTTGAATAATAATTAATAATTAATAATGCTACTGGGTATATATAGAGATATTTAATTGTAATATTTTTGTTTTAAAAATATTTCCTTTAGGGTATACATAATGTATGAAAAGTTTGCCAATTATAATGATGTCTTACATTATATTAACATATTCACAAGTGCTTCTTGATATTCATATTTTTTTTTTTTAATTGGTTAAATTTAACTTGTGTGTATAGATTATTTTAAATAATGGGAAGGGATCGAGAGAAAGATAAGGTATTGGAAATTATAATTGGATAAAATAAGTAAAGTATTTAATAATGCAGTTTTTAATTTATTTTTTAAAATATTCAAATAAAATTCTAAATTAATTAATTAAATTTTGATTTTTTTTTTACTTTAAAATCAAACTTTCAACAGACAGTTGTCAAAATGGGGCTCATAAAAGATGAAAATTTAGTGCTGAGAGGATATCGATATTTTTTAACCTCTTTACAAATTTTTGTACCTCTATATTGTACTCTTTGGAACTTTTCGAAACAACTCCAAGTAAAAGAGTTAATTGGCTGAGGGTTTAAAAAGAAAATTTTTAAATAGAGCATTAATATTTTGTAATCTTTTCAAAGGAGTTTAGAAACTTATTTACCATTATGCTAATATTATAAATATAAAGACTTCTATCTTTTTTAGGAAAGGTTTCTGTTTCTGAATTTTTAAGCAAAGTTTACAAGAAAAAAAATAGACAAAAAAATAAAGTTTTTGTTTTATTAATTATTAATATATTACAAATTACATTTATACTTCTACATTGTATCACATTATATACACTGAAAATTGTAGAAAAAAGAATTAAAATAAGTTTTAAACTGCTAAAATTACATGGTTCAAGTCTCTAATGCATAGTAGTTTACTTTTCACACTTACATTTTTAGTGATAATTTTAAAAGTAGAAACAAAAATTTTAATTTGTACTCAACGTTCGAGTAACTTTTAAATCAACTTATGAATGATTGCGATTCTCAAGAAGCTCTCAAGTCTAATCACTATTTTGAAGAACAATAATAGATTTTATAAGGAGATTTCTATTGTACCTTCTTTAATCTCAATGTGACAATTGTTTTATAATTAAATTCATTTATTTAATTTGTTTAGATTAATTTTTGTAAAATAAATTTTTCCTTTTTTTTGGTTTGATAGCGAATACACTATTGCTTATACGTTTTAAATATTTCCATCTTAATTCATAAATTAAAACAATAGTACTTGAAATTATAAATAACCAATAATAAATACAGATAACAGTGTTATAATTAATCCATCGTTGCTATTTTTAACAGATTGCTTAACTGTTATATTCGTAGGTTTTACCCCATATTTATAAATTATAAATTATAATACCAAGTTTTTTAATTTATGCACGGTACTTTGTGACTTACAAAAGCTTGTAATTTTGGGTTCATTTTTTAATATCTAAGAAAATATAAATTATCTTTAGCTTCAAATCAGCCCACTTATTCTTGGATACTTAAATTATTAATTGAGAGACTTGAAACGCTTTGGCGCATTTTATTTCTCACAAATTAAAAGTTAATTCAAGAGCTTAATTTATTTATAACTATTGTTATAAAAAGCCTTCCAAACCGATTTTTGAAAATATTGTTTAAATAAAGCTCTTTGTGAGGTACCAGCCTCTACAATTTTATTATTTTTTCTTAAAAAATAAAGTTTTTACCAGTAAAAAACCATAAAAATACACGTTTCTGCATAAACAATTAATTGTTTACGAAATTGCTCAACTTTTTTTTGGCAAAAACTATAACAAACTGTTCTACAATATATTTTGCAAAATAAATCAAAAATTGGCCTCTTGTCTGAAATGCCATTTTCTTAACTTTATCGTTGCCCTACGACCGGCCTACAAATTTACTACTAGTTTTGATTAATTTTGTATTATTCTTTACTCTTTATCTACGTACGACTCACGAAATATTTTTAAACGACTGACAGGCTAACAATATACAAAGCTGATTTTTTAAAGTCTTTTAAAAAGACCTAATACTCATTTTTGCTTGCAATAAATGTTCTAAATTTCTCTTTTAAAAAATATATAAAATGACCTTAAAAATGAAAAGAGTAATCCAAATAAACCATTAGGTTTGATATTTAACCTTAAAACGATCGGTTTTTAAAATAGAAAAATTCAAGGAATATCGATTGGGCAGTAATGAATTAACAATATTGTAGATGTATAATAAGACTGTTTCATTAGTAGAATTAAAAAATTAACGATTTGCAATAAAATCGATACCATTTATAGCATAGTACTATTGTAATTTTTAATTTTGTCTAGTGTAGAAATGACAAGTTCAGAATAATGTTTCAGAAGAAAAGCTGGATTAATAAATAATATAATTACATATTTTCAAACAAAAAAGTGATTTGATTAAAGTTAAAAACTTAGAAACATAATAAACAGTGACAATGATGCGTTTTTTGATTATATTGTTGTTTTTGCAATACAATTGTGATTCGAACGCAAATTTGACTCAAGTTATAAAACACGTCACTGACGTAATAAAACCAAGACAATTAACAATACACAAATACAAAGATCATTGTTACAACAATTCAAAGTCAACAAAATTAGCTAAATTTGTTATGGAAAATTTAATGGAAAAAATCCCGCTGTTGTCCAAAATTTGGACGATATTACTAACAATTATTTTTATATAAGAAGAAAAAATATTGGTCAAGAATTTTATCATTATAATCAGAATGTATCAGCACCACTACATATAATATTAATTAATGATAATAATTTAAGAAATTTCTTACACGATTACCCTACAAAGTTAGCTTTCATTGCATCGTCACTTAATTATGATACCAGAACGACATGTTTATTAATATTAATTAGTAATAATCAATTAAGGAATTCTAAAGATATTAATAGTATGTTGTATTTTAGTTTTCATAAAATTGGTTTTTTAGATTTTACCATTTTATTCAACGATTTGAAAAACAATAGTTTTATATTATATTATAATCCATTTTTTAAAAAAATGTTATTCACTTATGGTGCCAATTATAAATTCAATATTTTTCCTGATAAATTATCAAATTTACATGGACATAAATTGAAAATAGCTTTTGACGAAAATGATAAAAAAAGAAGTTTTCTGAAAACTTACCGAGTTTTCGAAAAAATTGTTAATAGCACGTCATCGTTTTATTTAGTTAATCCAATTTATCCCCTGTCTGATAATGTTAATAATCATAATTTGTTGTGGCCCCACTGAGAGAATTTTTAAAATTATATTTCGCGCTTACTAATGTGCGCGCGCAACTACTACTGTTTCGGAATCACCGTGTATATTTAAGCCCTTCGATAACTGGTAGAAGGAGTCCATTGATTCATGTTTACATAATTGATTATTTTGAAAATTTTTATTTATTTGCACCATTAATTTATAAAAATGAAATTGAAATTTCATCGATTGTATTTTATTCGTTTTTTGCCATATTTATGCTAGTAATTTTAATTTACGTTTTTATGCACTTTTTTTTGAGAACGAAATGGTCATTACTTGACAGATTTTATCTGACATTTGGATTTTCAGTTAACGTTGTTATTAAAAACTTTAAAGTCAAAATTGTTTATCTGACGATTATATTTTTTTCATTGTTCCAAATATCAGATATCGTAATGCAGCTGACTGAAATAAAATTTATTGAAAACAAAATACCATTAATTTCTACAATCGATGAAATATTTGAGAAAAATGTTACTATTTGTAATTCTTTTGTTATATTTAGATTGAATTTTAATTTAACCAAAAAAAAGCAGAGAAATTAATTTTAAATTCAAAATACTGCAATAATTTTCAATATGAAAAAAACATTTTATTAGATTTATCACCCTCAAATGTTTTTGATTACTATGATGATAATAAAAATTATATATTTAAAGAATTTAATTCTAAATTTTATGAATTTAAAATGTATAATTTCAATTTACCATAGTATTTTTTTGTAATTAAATTTAAGATAAATTCGCCGTATGTTAAGAAATTTCATAAAATTAGGACCCGAATCGATGAATCTGGTATTGAAAAAAAATGTTTATGTAAGAAATCAAATAGAAAGTCTATTGTGAAACCCAATGAAAATATAAATGATGGATTAATCATAACATTGTTAACTGTCATTCTCATTGGTCATTTAACTGCAAGTGTTGTATTAATTTGTGAATTGACATGGAAATATTTAGAAAATAGGAGAATTTCGTTGATATAAATAAATAATTTAAAACTCATGACTTGTTTGCGTGTTTACACGACCAACAAGCATGGAACATGTTTACTAGAGTGGATCTGATTTTGGATTTTGTAGAAAAACTTTGCTCCCCGGGTTTTTCTGTGAACTTTTGGTCATAAAAAGTCCCCAGCTCCAAGAATTTTGCTTTTGCTTTGCAAAAACACGTGCCTGTAAGCACCTCAATTTTTCCATTCAAATAACAAGGGAATTTCGACTTTTCAACTTTCTAATTTTTTAACGATCTGAAAAATTTTTTCAAACACTACCAAACAGATAGAAAATGATGTTTAGACATATAAAAACTGATCCCCAAAATTGTAGAAGTCCCAGAACACTTTGTTTTATCAAAATAAAATTTTTAAAAATCGCAATTTTCCCATTTAAAATAAATTGTTTTTTATTGTTACCCCCTCCCCCTTCCTACAGCAAGAGATTTTCCCTATGAACATGTTCTATGTGAAAATTTAAAAGAAATGAGATTAGGCTTATTTATTCTCAAGATCAATAAAGTTAAAGAAAAAAAAATATTTGGGTTTTAAGTGTTTTATGAATTTTTGATAATTTGCAATATGTATTTGTAAAATTTTTACAAAATAAAATTGTATTTTAATGCCGAAAAAATTATTTCTTGTAAACCTCACAATGTAAAATTTTTCATAAATTGTTAAACTAACTTGTTAAATGTTAATTGAATGAATTATATTGTATATTTTCAAATGAATAAAACATAACAAAAAAATTTATAACCGGTTTGTGTAACTACACAACCAACGAGCATGGAACATGTTCATTTATAACATTGATAATAAAGTATTTATTGTGTTCATAATATAAATATTTATATGCAAATATTTATATTTAGATTTTTACTATAGAAATCATGCTGCTTAGACATCAAAATGAACCAAATTAATTAAATTTTCAAATTATTATAGTTTTTTAAATAATATGAATTTATTTTTTATTAATTTTTACAATGAATTCTTAAAAATTCTGCACCAATGGTCCCTAGGTACTTCTGCAATAAAGGTCCCTAGGTACTTCTGCACCAAAGGTCTTTAGGGACTTCTGCACCAATAGTCCCTAGGTACTTCTGCACCAAAGGTCTTTAGGGACTTCTGCACCAATGCTACTTAGGTACTTCTGCACCAAAAGTTCCTAGGTACTTCTGCACCAAAGGTCTTTAGGGACTTCTGCACCATAGGTCCCTAGGTACTTCTGCACCAATGCTTCCTAGGTACTTCTGCACCAAAGGTCTTTAGGGACTTCTGCACCAAAGGTTACTAGGTACTTCTGCACCAAAGGTCTTTCGGGACTTCTGCACCAATAGTCCCTAGGTACTTCTGCACCAAAGGTCCCTAGGTACTTCTGCACCATAGGTCCCTAGGTACTTCTGCACCAAAAGTCCCTGACACTTCAAATTATTCCAAGTCCCTAAATCGAAAATATTCTAAGTCCATTTCACCCCCCCCCCCCTAAAAACGTCAATTTTTGACCCCCCCCCTAAAAGCGTCAATTTTTGACCCCCCCCCCCTAAAAGCGTCACTTTTTCACACCCCCCCCTGCCGAGCCGGACTTTTTCAAATACCCCATCCAATGAACATGTTCCATGTTAATACAAAGAATAGTTTTCGTATTTCTTTTATATAAAATTTATTTATATATTTATAAAAATTCCAAGCCTTAAAATTGATACATATATGTATTAATTTAATCAAAGTTATTAATTACTTAAATTAAATTCATTACATAATATCTCATAATTAGTTTATAAGTATATTAATTAGTTTGACAGAGTAAGTAAACATGTAGATTAGTTTTTAAGATATTTAGTTTAGTGACTAATCCCCTTGGTTTGATAAGGTTGTAGGCAAGTAGGAAATTGTGCGAAATTAGGTAATTTTTAAATTATTGTGCACCACCTATTAAAGGTGATTGCAGGGAATAGTCCCAGAAACGCAACGGAGTGAATTGGAACAAAGTACCAGAGGGCCACTCTCTTTTAAAAGAGGAGGACTTTCTATAGTAGGAAGTCCTCCCCCTAGACAGAGGTAGTGTAATTTTAAGCGCGAAAATTATTACAGCTAAAGCTTAAGATAAATTTTTGTTACGAAAATAAATTACTACGACAAATTTTAAACGGAACCTAGTAAGAAAATTTTACGAAAAAAGGCCATTACAAATAAAAACCAGAAAAATGAAAAAAAGGGATAAGAAAAATGGTCGTCAGAAATAGATTTTTAAGGCCGAGAGGCAGGATATTGGGGGAATTTATTTTTTTTAGCTACACTGTTGTAGAAAAATAATTTGATAAGGATCTAAAGAACTTAAATAGTAACTCTGCTTGTTAAGGACGATCCTTAATCAACCCCTTAATTAATATAATGGGTATACCGGAAAAAAATTCAGTAACCCTTATAATTTAATTTTATTGACTAAGTAATTTCAGCTTACCTAATTATGTATAATACGCATTTATGTTGCCAAGTATAAATATTTATCACGCAAAGTGGTTTAGCATCAATTAAAATTATTGATTAAGCAATTAAAAAGGTCTTATCTAAACTTAAAATCCTCATTAAAAAAAAAGTAAAGTTAAATAAATAAATGCCCTTGAAGCTTCAATCCATCAGCATATTGAAATGGGTATTCCAAAATATTAAAAAACTCATAATGTTACAAATAATTACAATTACAATTATCTTTATTGAAAATCGATGTAGATGTAAAGTTACTTCTATTCTACTTTTTTATTCGCTTTTATCCTGAATGGTAAAATTTAATTTAAATATTCCGTATTCACGATTTCACCTATTCGCGGTTTTTGAAATGTCCCTTTTTTATATTTGCGACCGTGTTTCGCTTGTGCGCGGTTTTTTTTTAATTTCCAAATTAAAACAAAAAACTAATATTATAATATTATTAAACTATAACCAATGTATTTGTTGTTGACTTTAATTTTTAGTACATACATATATTACAATTCATATACATAAATTTTTGTAAATTAAATTCACGTTTTTACAAATTATTGCTTATCGTCAAAATTCTCAAAATTTTCGAAATAAAAAAACAGGAAGGAAAAAAAATGTTATGGATTTAGCACAAAAAAAGAAAGATTTTAGAAGTTTTTGAAAAAAAAAACGGTGGCGTCAATTAAGAAAAGATTTGAAGAAGACGAATTAACAATTCGATCAATTCGTGATAAAAAATCAAAAATTAGCAACAGTTTCTCAAAAATACGTCCGTACAAAGTTAAGGAATTCCTCACTAAAAAAAAATGTTGCGTTTGAAGTTGTTGATAATGGTCTATGGATAATGTTGGGAATCCGCAAATCAAGGGGAAGGGATCAAAAGTATGTAATTTAAGGGGGGGAGGGGCAAATGGGACTGAAAATATTCCAGATTCATGGATTACGGGCACGAATAGTACGAGTTTAGGGATTCAGGATAATTTAAGTTTAGAAACTTAGCATCTAGTAAAGGTGATAATTATAAATAATAAAAATAGCAAATTGTATTGTAATGTTGAGTAACATTTATGCATTAATTTTAGCTCTTTGCTGTAGCAAACGTTTTCCATGAATTTAGGTTGTACATACACACACCGGTTATAATTTTTTTTTGAGAAATCGTCATGTAAGCATATTTGATTTTTTAGTTTTTTAAAAGGTACTAGAAATAATTTTTTGCTCTCCCGGGCGTAAAACTCGTGTGTAAAGAATTTTCTGAACTCGTTATACGCCTAGGGGGGCAAAAAATAGTGTAAGCACCATGGGCGAAATACTTTAGACACGAGCGTGAACACATATCACTCGTACCCGGCTTCGCCGAGCACTCGTGCTAGTGCTCACGCTAGTGCCGAAACTTTTACGCCCTTGATACTTAATATATTATTCACTTACTATAAATCTTTCAAATTTCTTTAAAAATTTGTGGGTTGATATCTAAATCTATTTTTTAAGACTTTAGAATTAAAAAGAAGTTACTTGAATAAATCATTTGGTGAGACTTTCATATATATTCAGTTAGTTTCATTTTCATTGGACATTAGAAAAAACAGATGTGATTTAAAACACTTATAAAAAAAAAAAAAAATTTTTTTTTAAATTCTTTATTACATTATAAAACTAGAAATAATTTAAAAATCTTCATAATATAAAATCTTCATATGATATACAAAATATATATTTAAAAAATTTTTTTCATTTAGTCATAAAATAATTGTGAGTCTATACAGACATAATCTAAAGTTACAATATCATATTCAAATATTTTAAATAAATTTTGTTTAATTATAATACAGACCTGATGATGGGAATTTATTCCTGAAACTAGTCGTCTAATTATTATACAAAAACAAGTTGTAAAAAGAGGGATCAATAAATAAATTAAAATAAATATGTTTTGATTTAATTAATTAAAAATATCAAAAAAATTCAATTGTTCAAGAAGGAAAATGTACTATCGATTGCAGTCATATAACTGAATATTACCGTCGGTACTAAATTTCTGTAATTAGTTTGGAATATAAAAATAAATTATTTGCAGTAAAATTTTCAACATCGATATTATTTTTTGAATAGTTTGCTACTTTCATCTAGTGTTACAATAGAAAGCTTAGAGCACTGTTTTCGATACAAATATTTAAACCAAAAAAGTGACTTTAATCATGCGTGTAGAAAAACAACGAATAATAAAAATGAAGCATATTTTAATCACACTGTTATTTCTGCAATACAATTGTGATTCAAACGCAAATTTAACTCAAGCTCTAAAACACATCACAGACGTTATAAAACCAAGGCAATTAACGATTCACACATATAAAAATCAATTTTACAATAATTCAAACTCAAAACAATTAGCTCAAATTTGTATTGATAATTTAATGGAAAAAATCCCAACTGTTGTCCAGAATTTGGACGATATTACTGACAATTATTTTACTTCAAGAAGAAAAAACGTTGAACAAGAATTTTTTCGTTATAATCAGAATATATCAGCACCGCTACACGTAATATTAGTTAATGACTATAATTTAAGAAAATTTTTAATGAATTTCAGTCAAACGTTAAGTTTTATCGTTTCATCGCTTTTATATACAACCAGAACGAAAATTTTGTTAGTAACGTTTATTAGTAACGATCTATTAGTAAGCGCGAAAGATATTTTCACTTTATACAGTCCAAAATTTTATACAACATTGCAATCTACTTATTATATTTATGGTTTTCTCGATTTCACCATTTTATTCAACGATTTAAAAAAAAATAGTTTTGTATTATATTATAATCCGTTTTTAAAAAAAATGTTATTCACTTATGGTGCCAATTATAAATTCAATATTTTTCCTGATAAATTATCAAATTTACATGGACATAAATTGAAAATTGCTTTTGACGAAGAAGATAAAATAAGATTTTTTCTGAAAACTTACCGAGTTTTCGAAAAAATTGTCAATAGCACGTCATCGTTTTATTTAGTTAATCCAATTTATCCCCTGTCTGATAATGTTAATAATCATAATTTTGATATATATTTAAGCCCTTTTATATATAATAATATGATTTCTCAATTACATTATGTTTACATAATTGATTACTTTTGTAAATTTTATTTATTTGCACCGTTAATTTATAAAAATGATATTGAAATTTCGTCGATTGTCATTTATTCGTTATTAACAATTTCTTTCATAATAACTTTAATTTACTTTTTTATGCGATTTGTTTTAAAAACGAAATGGTCTGTACTTGACATACTTTTCTTGATATTGGGATTTTCAGTTAACGTTGTAATGAAAAACTTTAAAGTTAAAATTATTTACCTTACGATTATGTTTTCTTCATTGTTTCAAATTTCAGACATTTTTATGCAATTGACTGAAATAAAATTAGTTGAAAATAAAGTCCCATTAATTTCTACAATCAATGAAGTATTTGAAAAAAATATCACTGTTTGTAATGATTATCTTACAATTGAACGGCCTTCAAAAAATTTATTCGGTGAATCAGATAAATTAATTTCAAATTCAAAAATTTGCAATGATTATTATGAATACGAAAAGAGCGTTTTATTAGACTTAGTAACATCAAATATTTATAACAATCATGTTGATAAAAAAATTCAACGCGAAAATTTTTTAATGCAAAAATTGTTTGAATATCAATTATACGATTTTAATTTACCATCGTTTTTTTTTGTAATTAAATTGAAACTGAATTCCCCGTATATTAACAAATTTCATAAAATTAAGACCAGAATTGATGAATCTGGCATTCTTCGAAAATGGTTATTTAACAAAGAAATTAGAAGGTCTGATAAAAAATCCTATGAAAATATAAATGATGGATTAATCAGAACACTTTTAGCAGTAATTCTTATTGGTCATTCAACTGCAAGTTTTGTTTTAATTTATGAATTAACATGGAAATATTTGAAAAGTAGGAATAATCAAGTATATTTTGTAAAGCCACCATATAAATTATCGAAGAAAAGTAATTTTGGGACCATGCTCTGCAAGGAAGCCATGATTGGAATAGCTAAAGGAGCGAAATTTTTAGGAATATGCAACTACACAAAACCTGTTACGAGAGTCATCCAGGGGGTACAATATAAGTTGAGACACACAGGACAAAATTTGGAATGCTAGGGGCTTTTAAATTAAGTTGGGCGCCCCAAAGCTTTATCTTCCTCTGATTTTAACCGCAGCTAATATAATAAACATTATTTTAATTTTTCATAAATTTTAATTTATTTAATTATATTTTTAGATAATGCAAATTTATATCATACATTAAAAATACTAAGTTTATATTAAAAGATAATCGCAAAATTTTTACATGACAGAATTATTACTTAATTTGTTCTTAAAACCTTGATAAAATATTCTGTTTCCGTGTAAATCATTAATAAAAATTTACCCTCTTAATTTAGAAGTTAATAGTGTACTGTAAATCCAATATTTAATATATACTTTCCCATTACAGAGCAAATTTTCTAGCGTCAACAAGGCTTTTAAGGTTAGAAAAATTAAAAAATTAATTATTTAATCAATGACTTTAATTATTTAAACATTAACTTTTATTTTTATGGTTATTAATATTAATTGTTACAGGAGAAGTGAAATTACCGAAGAAATTACTTAAGATAAGAAATTAACAGTTCACAGAGAAATCGATTTTATTTAATAGAAAGTATAACACTTAATATCTCGTATGGACAATTTCGTTAACTCAGGCTCTTATGGAAAATTTTTATAACAAAATAAAAGCATTTAACAAACAAAACTGAAGATTTTCTTTGATAAAGTCCTTGAAAACATTATAAAGATTAAAATTATACCCTAAAATTTTTGGGTAACCATACAGTGTATAAATAATTTTGGTTTATAAATTAAAAAAAACTTTAAGAATTTTAATGTTTTTAAATTAATCATAATGTATCGTAAGGGCGCCAGTCAAAACTCAGAACTGCTGTTTAGCAGAATCAGCACCAGGCAGAATTTCGAAATACAGAAAGAAGTTTTCAATATAAAATGCACCTAATTATTTTTTAAATTAATATTAAAATATTCAGTTTTTTCTTAACATTCGTTATTCTTTTTTAAAAAATTTGATCTAAAAGGTACCGATAATGCTAAACACCAGTTCTGAGTTTTGACTGGCGCCCGTATCGTAAAATAACGGCAACACTATAAAATTTGCTTGATGTAAACACAATATTTGGGCGTCTTTCACTGGTCAGAATTGTTTTTGCTAATCCGGCGAAGTTTTCCGAATACCATAAATTAAGTATACGAACTTTCTAATGCAGAATAATAAAAAATAGAAGGTTTTTAAGGCAGATAAATCGAAATTACTAAAAATCAGTACAAATATAATAAAATATCAGAAGTTATTATTTATAAAAAGCAAAAATTTAGCATGGAATACAAGGTTTCAGAAAATGAATTTCGGAATTTATCCTATTCTTTACTTTGATGCATTCTTATTTTACGAATCCGGAAATGAATTTTTCTACAATAGTATATTTTTATCCTAGGCCACAAAAGTAAAGAATGGTCCAGATCGCACGTAAACTGCGATCTGGGACATTCTTTTTTTACGGCCGAGGCCAAAACATAATTTTTCTTCGTTAGTGGCTAGAAAACACGTATTTTCGAATCACACTGCGGCCAGGAAATACGTGTTTTCTGGCCGCTGATAAGAAAAATTCATTTACGGGTCTGTTTTCAAGAAATCTCGGATGTACAACGACAGTCAATACCATTAAATGGTGGCCCAATATTTCACTGTCAGAAATATTTAATTAAGTAAATCATTTATTATTTTTATAAAAAATTTAATTTATTTAACATAAAAATATTGTAAAATAATTATTATTTAGTAAACAAAATATTGTTACCAGTGTTGCTAACACAAATATTACATTTAATTTTTATGCAGTGTCGCTTCGATTTACAATGAGTCTTTTTCGATTTAATTTATGCGTATAAATAGAGCAAATAATAATATAAATATTGAATTATCTATTTTTTTTTTTTTTTTTAAATTAATTTTAAAATTCTCAAGCTCAAAAAATTACGTAATAGTAACTATGAAATAAGTTCTAAAACACACTTTATAGACGTTATCAAAGTAAAAGGCAATTAAGAATTCACATTTGTATAATAGCTATTTATTAAACAAAGGATAAAATATTGGTTTTGGCTTTGCATGCAGTTGTATGCACGAGCGAGCATAGCGAGCGAGTGCAGACAGCATGCAAAAGTCGAATCCCATATTTTTTCCCTTGTTCTAAACAATAGTTTTACATTTAATGGGCAAAAAAGCCGCCTTCCTAGGGCAGAAAATAGGCTTTTTTTGTTCTAGATATGTAAAAATCAATTTTACAATTATTCAAAATCAGGTAAATTACAATTTTTTATTGAAAATTTAATGGCAAAAATTCTAATTATTGTTCAAAATTTTAATGATTAAGAATTATTTTGAATTAAGAAATAAATTTTTTGGCCAAATATTTCATCATTGTAATCAAAATACATTAGCACCAATTACACATAACATTAATTAATGAAAATAAATTTGTAACTAATTTAGGTAAGACATTAAATTTTATCAGAACTTCACTTTTTTATGATACCAGAAAGAAATGTTTTATTAATATTTCTTGATGTTCATCAGTTAAATATTTTTGATAAAATTTAATTAGGCAGTGAAGTTCAAGTAGAAATCTATTTGACTAAAACAGAAACTATTTGAATAAAGTATAAATTTTTTTCATTGGAAATCTGCTAATTTTTTAGTTCTTACAATTTTATTAATTGATTTTAAAAATAAAGTTATTTTATATTGTAATCCAACTTAATTGATGAAATTTATTATTCCAAATCAGAAAATTATATTTTTTCTGAAAAAAAAATTGGGTGAATTAAAAATAAATGTTTTGAATAAATTGTCAATATCATGTATGTCTAGTGAAATCAATAATTATGATTTGGATATTTATTTACACCCTACAATAAGCAATGGTGAAAGTAAACTAATTCACATTTACAAACTTGATTACTTTCAAAAATATTATTTACTTGCACCACTAATTTATAACAAGGATATTGAAATTTTGGTACTCCAAATATCAAACATTACCAAGTATTTGACTGAAATTAAATTTATCGAAAGTAAAATACCATTAATTTTACCATCAATGTGGTACTTGAGAAAAATATTAATATTAGTAAAAACTACATATTCGCTAATCCAATAAAAAATAACTTAGCAGAGAAAACAAGTAAATTAATTTCAGAAACAAAAATCTGCAATTATTATCAATATGATAAGTACGTTTTATTTGATTTAGCATCTTCAAATATTTTTGATTATTATGTCATGATGATAATAAATATTATATTCGACTTGCGTTAAATTTTCAGTTGCATAAATTATTTTAATTTACCATAGTTTTTTTTCATAAAGAAATTTAAAATTTAAAATGAGTCTAAGTATCGAACTATGTCAGAGAAGGGAGATATTAGCCTCAGACTGAGCCTTCTCTACAGACTATTTATGTTTAGCAGCCAAAAACACTTTAGTAAATTCTAAAATTTGGGAAGGTGCCATAATGAACCTAAGGAGGCATCATTTTTAGACATTCACAAGTCTTTAAAAAAATTTTAGCCACAAAATATCTCACAGATGCCTACTTGGGCTCATTGCGACACCACTTCCCAAATTTTTTGAATTCTCTAAAGTATTCTTGGCTGCTTAGCATAAATGAGCTGTAGAGAAGGTTCGATATGAGGCTAATACCTCCCATCTCTGACATAGTTTTTGAAAAAAATTTTTATACAGGCTTATGAATGTCTAACTATGATGCCTACTTAGGCTCATTGCGGCACCTCTTTCCAAATTTCAAAATTCACTAAAGTATTTTTTGCCACTAAGCATACACAAGCTATACAGAAGTCTTGGTCTGAGGCTAAAAGGTACTAAAAATAATTTTCATGTACGGTAAATCCTTCAAATTTCTTTAAAAATTTATGGGTTGCTATCAAAATTTACTTTTTTGGATTTTTAAATAAAAAAAGACCTTATAATTAAAAAGAAGTTATCCGAATAAATCATAACGTGAAATTTTTATAAATATTCAGTTAGTTTCATAAAAAATTTCAATTGTTCAAGAAGAAGAACATATAGATTAGGCGATAATTAATTAAGGATATCGATTGCAGACATAAGTAAATATTACATTAGGTACAAAATTTTTGCAATTAGTAGAATTGAAAAATTAACGATTTGAAATAAATTTTTCAACTGAATCGATATTATTTATTGCATAGTATTACTGCAACTGTTAATTTCGTCTAGTGCAAAAATAGATAGCTTAGAGGAAAGTTTTCGATACAAATATTTAAACCAAAAAAGTGACTTTAATCATGCGTGTAGAAAAACAACGAATAATAAAAATGAAGCATATTTTAATCACACTGTTATTTCTGCAATACAATTGTGATTCGAACGCAAATTTAACTCAAGCTCTAAAACACATCACAGACGTTATAAAACCAAGACAATTAACGATTCACACTTATAAAAATCAATTTTACAATAATTCAAACTCAAAACAATTAGCTCAAATTTGTATTGATAATTTAATGGAAAAAATTCCAACTGTTGTTCACAATTTGGACGATATTACTGAAAATTATTTTGCTTTAAGAAGAAAAAGTTTTGATAAAGGATTTCGATATAATCAGAATGTATCAGCACCGCTACACGTAATATTAGTTAATGACTATAATTTAAGAAAATTTTTAATGAATTTTGGTCAAACGTTAAATTTTATCGTATCATCACTTTTATATACAACCAGAACAAAAATTTTGTTAACATTTATTAGTAATGATTTATTAGTACACGCAAAAGATATTCATACTTTACACAGTCCTAAATTTTATAGAACATTGCAAGCTAGTTATTATATTTATGGTTTTCTGGATTTTACCATTTTATTCAATGATTCAAAAAACAATAGTTTTATATTATATTATAATCCGTTTCTTGAAGCATTTTTCGGCGGTAATATTGCCAATTATAAATTCAATATTTTTCCTGATAAATTATCAAATTTACACGGACATAAATTGAAAATAGCTTTTGACGAAAATGATAAAGAAAGAATTTTTAAGAAAACTTACCATGTTTTCGAAAAAATTGTCAATAGCACGACATCGTTTTCTTTAATTAATCCAATTTATCCCCTGTCTGATAATATTGATAATTATAATTTTGATATATATTTAAGCCCTTCGATAGCTGGTAGAAGGGGTCAATTGATTCATGTTTACATAATTGATTATTTTCAAAATTATTATTTATTTGCACCATTAATTTATAAAAATGAAATCTTCGTTTCATCCATTGTATTTTATTCGTTTTTTGCCATTTTTATGATAGTAATTTTAATTTACGTTTTTATGCGATTTGTTTTCAAAACTAAATGGTCTCTACTTGACATACTTTTTTTGATATTGGGATTTTCAGCTGATGTTTTTATTAAAAACTTTAAAGTCAAAATTATTTATCTAACAATTATGTTCTTTTCGTTATTCCAAATATCAGACATCGTAATGCGTTTAACTGAAATGAAATTCATTGAAAAAAAAATACCATTAATTTCTACAATCGATGAGATATTTGACAAAAATATTACAATTTGTAATAATTTTACATTCGTTAATTCAGCATCAAAAAGATTAACAAATAAAGCAAAAAAATTAATGTCAAATTCAAAATTCTGCAAAGATTATCAATACGAAACGCATGTTTTATTAGATATATACCCCTCAAATATTTTTGATTATTATGATGATAATAAAAATTATCTTCAATTTAGTTCAAAATCTCAGTTGCGTGGATTTAAAATTTACAATTTCAATTTACCGTCGTATTTTTTTGTAATAAAATTTAAATTGCATTCACCTTATGTTAACAAATTTCATAAAATTAAGACCCGAGTCGATGAATCTGGTATTGAACAAAGATGCTTACTTAAGAAAGCAAACGGAAAGTCTATTGAAAAATCTGATGAAAATACAAATGATGGATTAATCATAATACTGTTAACTGTAATTCTCATTGGTCATTTAACTGCTAGTGCTGTATTAATTCATGAAGTAACATGCAAATATTTAAAATGTAGGAGCAATCGTTTAATTTAAAATATACGTAGTAATATTTTTAAGTTCAAGTTTTATCAATTTTTGATGATTTGCTATAATGTTTGCTGAATTTTTGAATAAAATTGTACCTATATAAAAAAAAAACACTATTTTTTGTGAACGCATTAATGTATAATATACCTATTACGACCCATGGTCAGAAAAATAAAGAATGGCTCAAATCACACGTAAATTACTTTCCGAAGCGAAGCCGAGGATGGTAAACAGCAATTTGGGGTATTCTTCTTTTATGGCCAAGGGTCACATATAATTTCTGTGGCCACACAACATAGTTTTTTTGAACCAGGTAGATCTGTAGTTTCCTGGGGACTCGAGGAGATCCAATCGCAACTCAGACTTAAGGTAAGTAATTCGCCGTCAGATACCATCTTACCACTTTTTGATAACATGAACTGATCGATGAATCAGTCACTTGTACTAACTACGAAAGGGATATTAGTAAAATAAAAAACAATTAATAGTTGGAAGTTGCTGTTAAAATTTGTTGGGGTCTAAAATAAATATACTTTTTGAAGCATATCAAAAAACTAACTTGCTTAGGGAAAAGCTGTATTTTTAACGATCAAAACGCACTTGGTTTTTTTTTAATATCAAAAAACAAAAAAATTAGACGACTTTTTATAAAAAATCCATTTTTCGAATTTTTTGTTTTTTTATATTTTTTTCATACTAAAGATTAAATTTTTCACTAAATACCTGTGAAGTATTGTAAATTGGGTATCCAAGTATACAACTAATTAGTTTAATACCCTTAGGATGGGTCTAAGTTCCTGGCAAAAAACCGGCTGGGGTCATAATGACCTAGTGTGCGTATTTTACGGTTTTGCGGGATGTGTGTATTTTATGGGTTAACTCGTAAAGATCATTGTTAAAATTTATTTAAAATAATTATTTTAAGATCTTTTCTTTACGTTTTTTCTAGTTGCAAACATTGAAAAGAAAAAAAAATCCGCCTGCCACAATCAAAATTCTGGTAGAGCTAACTAGAATTCCGGTAACGGAAACCCGAATTTTTGGCAGCGTAATTCCAAATAGCTTAATCACAATTTGCACTAAAATCAAAATTATTTTAAACTACATTCGCTTTTAAACTACACCCCCCCCCCTTCTAGAACTGTTCACAAAAAAATTACCAAATTTAATAAAATGTGGACATCTGTAGTTTTTTATGTTTTTGAATTACACAGCCGCACAAACAAAAAGTTCTGATCCTGTAACTAGACCTACCTACAGGTATGTTTTTTGATGTTCTAAAAACGAATTTTAAGTCAGAATCAATCCATCATCCTTAGTTTTTGTCCCAACTAGCTTAGTTACCCTCTAAAACCCACCAGAGGAAGAATATTTAAAGTATTACAGCGATATCAGGATGGTGCTAAGAACTTTGAAACACCAATGAAATGGAGAAAACCCAGACTCGATAATTCAAATTGCTATTTTTGTTTATCTAATATTACTGGAATAAATTTTAAGAATAAACTGAAAGCTGTTTATGCATTTATGAAGTAGACAGTGTTACTCCTCCCATACTTCTCAAAATTGATAAACAGGTAACTGTTCGGGATTCTGTAGAAAGAATGGAAGTAGATGAAGTCGAATCTGAGAGCGATAACAAAGAGAAATATATTACAGAAAAATCAACATCAGAACGATGAATTAAAAAAAAATCACCGATGCTTTTTAACCAACAAAGACTGAGCGACTTTATAAGAGATCTTGGACATGATAAAAATAGAGCAGAACTTGCTGCATCGAGACTAAAAGAATATAATCTGTTGGCAGACAAACCAAATCACTACATAAAAAAAAATTGCCAGAGCGCAATTAGTTCAAAATCGTTCTTCATATAAAATTTAGTATAATGAAATCATGTATGCTCGTAGGTGCTTACTGTTTACAACTAAAGCTCTTAGCACCATCCTGATATGTAATACTTTAAAGCTACTAATTAACCTTTCTTTGGTGGGTTTTAGAGGGTAACTAGGCTAGCTGGGACAAAAACTAAGGATGATAGATAAATTCTGACTTAAAATTCGTTTTTAGAACATCAAAATACGTAACTAATGTACTTTTATTTTTAACTTTTGGACATAGTAAAATATTTGCTTTTTGTGTCGGTTTAGAGGGTGGCTGGGGGTAGCTGGGGCAAAATCTGAGGGTGTAGACTAAATTCTGACTTCAGACTCGGTTTTAGGGCATCGAAAAACTTCCCTGTAGGTAGGTGTAGTTACAGGATCAGAACTTTTTTTTTTGTGCAGCTGTGTTACCCTTAACCACCATTTTTAACTTTTTTTTGTAATTTTTCGTGTTTCAGGTTCAATTGATGATTGAAAAGGAAATCAAACTACCTGCAAATGTATCCTCAAAGTCCAACGAAAGTTATCCAAAATTTCTTATAAAGTTTCTTGTGCAGTAAGATTTTAAAATTTTTCTTTAAATTTTGAATTTGTATAAAAATAAATTTCACTTAAAACTATAAGTTCTTTTTTATTACAAAAAGTACCCGAAACAAAAGAAATTATAAGTAGCTAATAAAAATTTTGGGAATTACTTAATATAAACAGAAATTGGATTTTTGCTTCTTTAAAAAATATAGCCAGATAACGCTTGTAAGTGTAATTTATGAAAATCATTCGTGATAATGAATCAAAAATTACCTACAGTTTTCAAAATTAGGTCCACAAAAAGTTAAGGAATTTCTCGCTAAAAAAATTTGGTGTTTTAAGTTTTTCTGATTATGAATAATGTTTCAAATTTTGATAAATCTCTTACCTCCTAATACTGAGTCCCTTTTACAACCAATGGGCCACAGCGTTATTTCAGCTTTCAGAGCATATTATATTAGAGGGGTATCCTGGAAATCCGAAAATCAAGGAGGGGTCAAAAGTGTGTAATTTAAGGGGAAGGGGCCAAATGAGACATAAAATATTTCGGATGTAGCGGAATATTTAGAGATTCAGGATAATTTAGGTTAAGAATGTTAATATCTAGTAAAAGTGGTAATTACAAATTATAAAAATAGAAAATTGTATTGTAATGTTGCGTACACTGTAAAAAGTAACTTTCTTATATTCACAATAAAAATATAAAATTTTCGAGAAATTAGTAAATTTTCGAAAATAATCGTAAATTTACTAAATTTAGTATATTAAAAAAAAATTCGAGAATTCTCGATTTTTTTTGTGAATTTACGAAAAAATTTGTAAATTTGCAAATAGTTTTTGTTAATTTTCGAAAAAAAATTGTAAATTATCAATTTTTCTCGTGAATATACAAAAAAAATCAGAAATACTCAAATTTTTAGTTAATATAAGTACTAAATTTAGTAAATTTACGATTTTTTTTCAAAAAATTAACAACAATTTTTCGAAAATATTCTATTTTATTTGTGAATCTAAGAAAGTTACTTCTTACAGAGTAATATTTATGCAGTATACCTATCCCTCAGCAAACATTTTCCATTTAGGTTGTGTTTACACAAACCGTCATAAGATTCTTTTGAGTAATCTTCATACATGTATACATGTATTTGATTTTTTTAATTTTTTAAAAGGTACTAGAAATCATTTTTATGCACTGTAAATCTTTTAAATTTCTTTAAAATTTTATGAGTTACTACATAAATCTACTTTTTTTTAATTTTTAAGTAAAAAAAGACTTTAAAATTAAAAAGAAGTTACCTGTATAAATCATTAGATGAGATTTTCATATATGTTCAGTAAGTTTCATAAAAAAAATGTTCAAGAAGGAAAATATATAGATTAGGCGATAATTGGTTAAGGATATCGATTGCAGTCATAACTGAATATTACCTTCGGTACAAAATTTCTGTAATTAGTTTGGAATATAAAAATAAATTATTTGCATAAAATTTTCAACATCGATATTATTTTTTTAAATAGTTTGCTACTTTCATCTAGTGTTACAATAGAAAGCTTAGAGAAATGTTTTTGATACAAACATTTAAACCAAAAAAGTGACTTTAATCATGCGTGTAGAAAAACAACGAATAATAAAAATGAAGCATATTTTAATCACACTGTTATTTCTGCAATACAATTGTGATTCGAACGCAAATTTAACTCAAGCTCTAAAACACATCACAGACGTTATAAAACCAAGGCAATTAACGATTCACACATATAAAAATCAATTTTACAATAATTCAAAGTCAGAAAAATTAACTCAATTTTTTATTGATAATTTAATGGAAAAAATCCCAACTGTTGTCCAGAATTTGGACGATATTACTGACAATTATTTTACTTCAAGAAGAAAAAACGTTGAACAAGAATTTTTTCGTTATAATCAGAATATATCAGCACCGCTACACGTAATATTAGTTACTGACTATAATTTAAGAAAATTTTTAATAAATTTCAGTCAAACGTTAAGTTTTATCGTTTCATCGCTTTTATATACAACCAGAACGAAAATTTTGTTAGTAACGTTTATTAGTAACGATCTATTAGTAAGCGCGAAAGATATTTTTACTTTATACAGTCCAAAATTTTATAGAAAATTGGATTCTAGTTATTATTTGTATGGTTTTTTAGATTTTACCATTTTATTCAACGATTTAAAAAACAATAGTTTTGTATTATATTATAATCCATTTTTAAACGAAATGTTTTTCACTTATGGTGCCAAATTCAATATTTTCCCTAATAAATTATCAAATTTACATGGACATAAATTGAAAATTGCTTTTGACGAAGTAGATAAAATAAGAAATTTTCTGAAAACTTACCGAGTTTTCGAAAAAATTGTCAATAGCACGTCATCGTTTTATTTAATTAATCCAATTTATCCCCTGTCTGATTATAACTATAATTATAATTTTGATATTTATTTAAGCCCTTTTATATTTAATAATTTTAATTCTCCATTGCTTCATGTTTACGTAATTGATTACTTTCGTAAATTTTATTTATTTTCACCGTTAATTTATAAAAATGATATTGAAATTTCGTCGATTGCCATTTATTCGTTATTAACAATTTCTTTCATAATAACTTTAATTTACTTTTTTATGCGATTTGTTTTAAAAACGAAATGGTCTTTACTTGACATACTTTTCTTGATATTGGGATTTTCAGTTAACGTTGTAATGAAAAACTTTAAAGTTAAAATTATTTACCTTACGATTATGTTTTCTTCATTGTTTCAAATTTCAGACATTTTTATGCAATTGACTGAAATAAAATTAGTTGAAAATAAAGTACCATTAGTTTCTGCAATCCATGAAGTATTTGAAAAAAATGTCACTATTTGTAATAATCAACTTACAATTGAATGGCCTTCAAAAAATTTATTCGACGAATCAGAGAAATTAATTCCAAATTCAAAAATTTGCAATGATTTTTATGAATACAAAAAGAGCGTTTTATTAGACTTAGTACCCTCAAATATTTATAACAATTATGTTGATAATAAAATCAACATTTTTTTATTGCAAAAATGGCATGAATTTCAAGCATACGATTTTAATTTACAATCGTTTTTTTTTGTAATTAAATTTAAACTAAATTCACCGTATGTTAACAAATTTCATAAAATTAAGACCCTAATTGATGAATCTGGTATTGAAAAAAAATGGTTATTTAACAAAAAAATTAGAAGGTCTGTTAAAAAACACGATGAAATTACAAATGATGGATTAATCATAACACTTTTAACTTTAATTCTTATTGGTCATTCAACTGCAAGTTTTGTTTTAATTTATGAATTAACATGGAAATATTTGAAAAGTAGGAATAATCGAATATATTTTGTGAAGCCACCATATAAACTCTCGAAGAAAAATAATTTTGGGACCATGCTCTGCAAGTGATCGGAATAACTAAAAGAGAAAAATTTATAAGATCATGCAACTTCAGAAAACCTGCTATGAGAATCATGCAGGGGGCACAATATAAGTTGAGACACACAGGACAAAATTTGGAATGCTAGGAGCTTTTAAATTAAGTTGGGCGCTCCAAAGCTTTATCTTCCTCTGATTTTAACCGCAGCTAATATAATAAACATTATTTTAATTTTTCATAAATTTTAATTTATTTAATTATATTTTTGGATAATACAAATTTATATCATACATTAAAAATACTAAGTTTATATTAAAAGATAATAGCAAAATTTTTACATGACAGAATTATTACTTAATTTGTTCTTAAAACCTTGATAAAATATTCTGTTTCCGTGTAAAAAATTAATAAAATTTACCCTCTTAATTTAAAAGTTAATAGTGTTCTCTAATTCGAATATTTAAAATATGGACTTACCTATTACAGAGCAATTTTGCTATTGTCAACAAGGCTTTCAAGGTTAGAAAAATTAAAAAATTAATTATTCAATCAATAACTTCAATTATTTAAAAATTAATTTTTATTTTTATGATTATTAATATTAATTGTTACAGGAGAAGTGAAATTACCGAGGAAATTACTTAAGATAAGAAATTAACAGTTCACAGAGAAATCGATTTATTTAATAGGAAGTATAAAATTTAATATCTCGTATGGACAATTTCGATAGATGTAAAAAAGTTAAATTCAAAGTAATTTGCTAAGGTAATAAGTTTTATTGTAAATAATCTATATAGATAATTTTAAGGTCTTACGGTACAGTTTCTTTACAAGTTAAAGAAGGGCTGAAAATTTGGTAATATGTAAAAAAATGAATTTAATTAAACCCGTGTTTTTTTATTTATTTAATAAAAATTTAACTTAGGCTCTTATGGAATATTTTGATAATAAAGTAAAAGCATTTAACAAACAAAACTAAAGATTTTTTTTTGATAAAGTCCTTGAAAATATTATAAAGATTAAAATTATACCCTAAAATTTTTGGGTAACCGTATGTTTTGGTGTATAAATTAAAAATAACTTAAAAGTAAGAATTTAAATGATTTTAAATTAATCATAATGGTATCGTGATGTAACGGCAACACTGTAAAATGTGCTTGATGTAAACACAATGTTTGGGCGTCTTTCACTGGTCATAATTGTTCTTCCTAATCTGGCGCAGTTTTCTGAATCCGGAAAATTAAGTATACAAACTTTCTAATGCAGAATAATAAAAACTAGAAGGATAGTAAGGCAGAGAAATCGAATTCCGAAAATTGGGAAAATCAGTGAATATTTCATAAAATATCAGAAGTTATGATTTCTTAAAAGCAAAAAATTACCATAAAATAAAATCGTCCCGTTTGGGTGATGCTAGCGGGAGTCTCTCTCGGCTAATGCAAGCTGAAAACTCTTTTAGGTATTGCAAGCAAGAGTTCCTTTTGGATTATCCAAGCGGGAAATAATGCAGGCGGAGTCCTGCTTGGAAAATGGAAGCCGGAGACCCTTTTAAATATTGCAAGCGGGACTCCCTCTTGGATTATCCAAGTGGGAAATAATGCAAATGGGAGACGCGCTTAGTAATATTTTGAAAACATAGAATATTTAGTGGTTTTTCTAAAAGTAATGACATTTGTATTGTTACGTATGCAAAGTATTTATTAATAGGAGGCTGGAGTAGGTAATAAATTTTATAGATTTTACTTAAACATAATCTTTAGTTTGATAATAATTAGACAATTTCCTTATTTTAATCTACAAAAAAAAACTAGTGCTTTGTCTCTTAAATCTCTTCTAAGAAATTATCTGAAAATGTAATGCATATTTTACAGTTTATTGCAAAACAACAACTTTTATCTTTATTTTTAAAAATAATTTTAAAGTTTAGCTTAATTTTAAATAAATAATCAATTTTTTTAATTTTTTTTTCTAATAGAAAATAGCACATAAAATATCTGTTGGTTTGCCGTTTTTTAATAAACCCGCCATATAAACTTTTTAAAAATTAAAAAAAAATATTTAATTAAATAACTTTAGTTTTAAAGATTTTTTCCCTTTAATTATTAATTTTAATATAATTTCTTAAATTTATTATTTTGACTGCCGTTTGTATTTTTAACTGCAGCACAACTGTAAAAAACTTGACTTAATTCAATAAACTAATTAATTTAACCTTAACATGTATAAACACTTTTTTCTTAACTCCGAAAGCTCCAAAAACCCATGTAAATAAGAATATAAAATTTTATAACAAAAAAAAAAGTATTATAAATATTTTTGTTAAAAAACATTTGACGGTTGCGTAATATTTGCGTAATATTTTGTAGTCGATTAAATTTTAAAATTTTCTTGATTTTCTAATGGAGATAAATAATTCAGGATCGATTTTTTTTATGATACAAAAGCATTTCTGAAATTATTTTTCATCGTAGAATCAAAAAAATAACTTTACGAAAACTTTACAGAAAAATTCGGTTTTTTTTTGCTCATTTCGGGCACTCCCGAATATTTTTGGGAAAAACTGAATGCACCATTAAAATCAGCGCAAAAAATTACTATGAACTACCCCATAAAATAATTTTTTTATTATTAGAAATCCTTAAAAACCTGCTGGTCGGTCCCTGACTTGCAGCTCCATATAATTAAAAAGAAGTTATCCGAATAAATCATCACGAAAAACTTTTATAAATATCCAATTAGTTTCATATAAAAATTCAATTGTTCGAGAAGAAGAATGTATAAATAAGACGATAATTGGTTAAGGATATTGATTGTAGTCATAACTGAATATTACATTAGGTACAAAATTTTTGCAATTAGTAGAATTGAAAAGTTAACGATTTGCAATAAATTTTTCAACTGACTCGATATTATTTATTGCATAGTATTACTGCAACTGTTAATTTCATCTAGTGCAAAAATAGATAGCTTAGAGGAATGTTTTCGATTAAAATATTTAAACCAAAAAAGTGACTTTAATCATGCGTGTAGAAAAACAACGAATAATAAAAATGAAGCATATTTTAATAACACTGTTATTTCTGCACTACAATTGTGATTCGAACGCAAATTTAACTCAAGCTCTAAAACACATCACAGACGTTATAAAACCAAGACAATTAACGATTCACACTTATAAAAATAAATTTTACAATAATTCAAAATCAGAAAAATTAGCTCAATTTTTCATTGATAATTTAATGGAAAAAATCCCAACTTTTGTTCATGATTTGGACAATATTACTGACAACTATATTACTTCAAGAAGAAAAAATGTTAAACAAGAATTTTTTCGTTATAATCAGAATATATCAGCACCACTACATGTAATATTAGTTAATGACTATAATTTAAGAAAATTTTTAATGAATTTCGGTCAAACGTTAAATTTTATCGTTTCATCGCTTTTATATACAACCAGAACGAAAATTTTGTTAGTAACGTTTATTAGTAACAATCTATTAGTAAGCGCGAAAGATATTTTTACTTTATACAGTCCAAAATTTTATACAACATTGGAATCTACTTATTACATTTATGGTTTTCTGGATTTTACCATTTTATTCAACGATTTAAAAAACAATAGTTTTGTATTATATTATAATCCGTTTTTAAAAAAAATGTTATTCACTTATGGTGCCAATTATAAATTCAATATTTTCCCTGATAAATTATCAAATTTACATGGACATAAAATGAAAATTGCTTTTGATGAATATGATAAAATAAGAATTTTTCTGAAAACTTACCGAGTTTTCGAAAAAATTGTCAATAGCACGTCATCATTTTATTTAGTTAATCCAAAATATCCCCTGTCTGATAATGTTAATAATCATAATTTTGATATTTATTTAACGCCTTTTATATATAATAATATGATTTCTCAATTACATTATGTTTACATAATTGATTACTTTCATAAACTTTATGTATTTGCACCGTTAATTTATAAAAATGATATTGAAATTTCGTCGATTGTCATTTATTCGTTATCAACAATTTCTCTCATAATAACTTTAATTTACTTTTTTATGCGATTTGTTTTGAAAACGAAATGGTCTTTACTTGACATATTTTTTTTGATATTGGGATTTTCAGTTAACGTTGTTATTAAAAACTTTAAAACCAAAATTATTTACCTTACAATTATGTTTTCTTCATTGTTTCAAATTTCAGAAATTTTTATGCAATTGACTGAAATAAAATTAGTTGAAAATAAAGTCCCATTAATTTCTACAATCCATGAAGTATTTGAAAAAAATGTCACTGTTTGTAATACTCATGATACACTTGTACGACCTTCAAAAAATTTAATCGGTGAATCAGATAAATTAATTTCAAATTCAAAAGTTTGCAATGATTTTTATGAATATGAAAAGAGCGTTTTATTAGACTTAGTACCCTCAAATATTTTTGACAATTATGTTGGTAATAAAATTAAAATCAACTATTTTTTAATGCTAAAATCGCATGAATTTAAAGTATACGATTTTAATTTACCATCGTTTTTTTTTGCAATTCAATTTAAGACAAATTCCCCGTATATTAACAAATTTCATAAAATTAAGACACGAATCTATGAATCTGGTATTGAAAAAAAATGGTTATTTAAGAAAGAAATTAGAAGGTCTGTTAAAAAACCCGATGAAATTACAAATGATGGATTAATCATAACACTTTTAACTGTAATTCTCATTGGTCATTTAACTGCAAGTGTTGTATTAATTTGTGAATTAACATGGAAATATTTAAAAAGCAGGAATAATGGAGTATTTTTTTTGAAGCAGAAAAAGAAAAAATTTTTAAATCACTACAGAGATTACTTTTATACTAACTCGTAGATTGTTCTATTCTTTTGTGTAAATCGTCATAAACAATAAAACAATTATTTAAATATGTAAAAAATATAGATCTAATTTTTGTTTTTGAATATTAAATGATAACTTTTAATTACCCAGACACTTCTGGAAGGGATCCCTTGATTAATGTTTACATAATTTATTATTCAAAAAAATATTATTTGTTTGGTCCACAATTTCATAAAAAGAAATTTATAGTTTCATTGATTGTATTTAATTCGTTTTTTTCCAATTTTTATGCTAATAATTTTCATTTTCATTATAACATTACATCGATGTGGTATGATCTTGGGGCCATACTTCCAAGGGTTATGACCTAAGATGTTTAGATATCTTAATAGCCTTAACTGGGGATCTCTGGAGGAAATTTTCTGAGGGTGGTGCTGAGAGAGGATCTTTGGACTTCTAGTTCTACGTTTTTGATATTAATAAACACATAGTAGCAAGGGTAACACTATCTAAACTTTCGAAGGAAGATAATTTTGAGACTATGGATTAATCATAACACTTTTAACTGCAATTCTTATTGGTCATTTAACTGCAAGTTTTGTTTTAATTTATGAATTAACATGGAAATGTTTGAAAAGTAGGAATAATCGAGTATATTTTGTGAAGTGACCATACAAACTCTCGAAGAAAAGTAATTTTGGGACCATACTCTACAAGGAAACCATAATTGGAATAGCTAAAGGGACCAAGTTTGTAACATACCAAGCGCATACTACCTCCACTATTGCTAAAAAACTCATATGCATGCATGCAAATCATAAATTTTAAGTTTGGTTGGAAACTCGATGCGAGTTAAACTGTTAAACTGCGATTTGGGTCATTCTTTATTTATGGACAAGGGTCGTATACGATTTTTCTTTGTCAGTGGCGAGAAAACGCGTCTTTTTCGGAAAATACGTGCTTTCTGGCCGCTGACAAGAAAAAATAATTGAATATTCGTAATTAGCGACCCAAAAAAACCCCGTATACCAAATTTCAAAGGCTTAGAGTGAATTTGTAAAAAATGCCCTTTTTAGGGCAAGTTTTGCCCAATTTAAGGGTTAAGCCCCAATTTCTCATAGAAAAGACTCTGATTTTCGTGTTCAGGAAACCAAAAAACCTATAGCAGACCAAATCTGGTGGTGGCCAGAAACTATACAACCAAACCCGTATTTTGACTGGAGTATAGCACCATTATAACAAATATAACATTAATAATGAAAATAAATTTGTAACTAATTTAGGTAAGACATTAAATTTTATCAGAACATCACTTTTTTATGATATCAGAAAGAAATGTTTTATTAATATTTCTTGATATTTATCAGTTAAATATTTTTGATGAAATTTAATTAGGCAGTGAAGTTCAAGCAGAAATCTATTTGACTAAAACAGAAACTATTTGAATAAAGTATAAATTTTTTTCATTGGAAATCTGCTAATTTTTTAGTTTTTACAATTTTATTAATTGATTTTAAAAATAAAGTTATTTTATATTGTAATCCAACGTAATTGATGAAATTTATTATTCCAAATCAGAAAATTATATTTTTTCTGATAAATATTGAATGATTTAAAAATAAAGGTTTTGAAAAAATTGTCAATAACATGTATGTCTATTGAAATCAATAATTATGATTTGGATATTTAAATTTACATCCTACAATAAACAATGGTGAAAATAAACTAATTAACATTTACAAACTTGATTAATTAAAAACGACTCTTTTATTAATAATAATTATAAAAAATTATGATAAACAATTTAATTTAAATATAGTAAGTAAGATAATTAAAGAAAGTCAAACTTTCATGTAATATATAAAAAAATATTGTAAAGGAATATTCTATGTAAATGTATATAATACCATAGAACATTCCAGAAGGTTCTAGAAGGAAATTCGCAAGTAAAATCTTTTTGCAAGTGTGCGTGAGTGGGGAATCGTATATAAGAGAGAGCGATTCCAGCCTCAAGCAACACTTGGCTAAGAGATTTCTTGCGAACTACTTGCTTATGTATATAGTTCGTTTGCAATCAATAAATTCTAATTGAATTTAATTAAATTTAGTTATTATTTAAATTGCCCTGATTCTCTACAGCCAGCTTGTGATTATATCACAAGTGTTTTCTACAAGAACCTCTGTCTTTTCCCTGCTGGGAATCTGTAAAACCCTGAAGGATAAGGACTCTGCGGATCCCTTATCCCGAAGGCCAATTAGGCGGGCAGACTAATTAAAGATATTTAGTGAAAAGTTTTACATTTTATGCTAACCCCCATTCAAAAGGGTTACAAGTTTAAAGGACCATGCAACTTCAGAAAACCTGCTATGAGAATCATCCAGGGGGCACAATATAAATTGAGACACGCAGGACAAAAGTTGAAATGCTAGGGGCTTTTAAATTAAGTTGGGTACTCCAAAGGTTTATCTTCCTCTGATTTTAACCGCAGCTGATATAATAAAGATTATTTTAATTTTTTCATAAATTTTTATTCATTTAATTATATTTTTGGATAATACAAATTTATATCATACATTAAAAATACTAAGTTTAGATTAAAAGATAATCACAAAATTTTTACATGACAGAATTACTACTTAATTTGTTCTGAAACTCTTGATAAAATTTTGCGTTGCCGAGTAAACAATGAATAAAAATTTACATTCTGAATTTAAAAGTTAATAGTGTTCTCTAATTCGAATATTTAAAATATGGACTTTCCCATTACAGAGCAGTTTTTCTATTGTCAACAAGGTTTTCAAGGTTAGAAAAATAAAAAAATGAATTATTTAATCAATAACTTTAATTATTTAAACATTAAGTTTTATTTTTATTATGAATATTAATTTTTACAGGAGAAGTAAAATTACAGAGGAAATTACTTAAGATGAGAAATTAACAGTTCACAGAGAAATCGATATTATTTAATAGGAAGTATAACACTTAATATCTCGTATGGACAATTTCGTTAAGTGTAAAAAAGACAAATTCAAAGTTATTTGCTGAGGTAATAAGTTTTATTGTAAATAATCTATTTAGATAATTTTAAGGTCTTACGATTCAGTTTTTTACAAGTTAAAGAAGGGCTAAAAATTTGGTAATATGTAAAAAAATGAATTTAATTAAACCCGTGTTTTTTTATTTATTTAATAAAAATTTAACTCAGGCTCTTATGGAAAATTTTGATAACAAAATAAAAGCATTTAACAAACAAAACTGAAGATTTTTTTTGATAAAGTCCTTGAAAATATTATAAAGATTAAAATTATACCCTAAAATTTTTGGTTAACCGTATATTTTGGTGTATAAATAAAAAAAAACTTTAAGAATTTAAAAGATTTTAAATTAATCATAATGGCATCGTGAAATAACGGCACCACTGTAAAATTTGCTTGATGTAAACACAATATTTGGGCGTCTTTCACTGGTCATAATTGTTCTTCCTGATCCGGCTCAGTTTTCTGAATCCCGGAAAATTAAGTATACAAACTTTCTAATGCAGAATAATAAAAACTAGAAGGATTGTAAGGCAGATAAATCGAAATTCCTAAAAATCAGTGCAAATATGATAAAATTATTTGTCAAAAGCAAAAAATTACCATGAAATACAAGGTTTCATAAAATGAATTTATCCTATTCTTTACTTTGATTCATTCTGATTTTAGGAATCCGGAACTGAATTTTTCTGCAAAATTCATTTATGGGTCTGTTTTCGAGAAATCTCGGATCTACAACGAAAGTTAATTTCATTCAATGGTGGACCAATGACCCAATATTTCACTGTCAGAAATATTTAATTAAGTAAATCATTTATTATTTTTATAAAAAATTTAATTTATTTAACATAAAAATGTTGTAAAACAATTATTATTTTGTAAACAAAATATTGTTACCAGTGTTGCTAACACAAATATTACATTTAATTTAAAAATTAAATATTTTTTATTTCCTATTTTCACTGTATAAATACAGTGGCGCTTTGATTTACAATGGCGGCCATTCATTGTTAATAAGCGCTGATGGCAATCCGTGCTAATTTTTCAAAATCAGAAAATCCGAAACCCAAGGTTCAATATTAAAAATTAAGAATTTAAAATACCACTGAAAAATAACTAAATCAAAATTCAGAAAGTGCTAAGTAGAATTATTAAAATATCCGAATGAAAATTATATTCAATTAATTAAAATATTCTAATTTTAAGAATTAATTGCAAAGCCAAGAATTGAATTTTTCCGAATTTGAAGTTGTTCGTTTTAATGCAAAACTATTAAATATTATGCTTTATACGAATTCGGAAAAATGACTTAAAAAGAAATAAAATTTTTCATTTAGGACTTAATTCTTTCTGTGAAATGCTCTTCTTAAAATTAGTTATTCCAATTTGTACAGATTTCTTAAAAATATTTTTATAAAATAAAAAAATTCTGGAACCTATAATAATTGGTTTGAAAAAAACGTTTCTGTTCTTAAAAATTCTGAATTTAGACCCGGATTGCCATCAGCGCTTTTGAACAATAAATGGCCGCCTTTACAATACCCGCAATCCGGGTCTAAATTCCGAATTTTTAAGAACAGAAACGTTTTTTTCAAACCAATTATTATAGGTTCCAGAATTTTTTTATTTTATAAAAATATTTTTAAGAAATCTGTACAAATTGGAATAAGTAATTTTAAGAAGAGCATTTCACAGAAAGAATTAAGTCCTAAATGAAAAATTTTATTTCTTTTTAAGTCATTTTTCCGAATTCGTATAAAGCATAATATTTAATAGTTTTGCATTAAAACGAACAACTTCAAATTCGGAAAAATTCAATTCTGGGCTTTGCAATTTCTTAAAATTAGAATATTTTAATTAATTGAATATAATTTTCATTCGGATATTTTAATAATTCTACTTAGCACTTTCTGAATTTTGATTTAGTTATTTTTCAGTGGTATTTTAAATTCTTAATTTTTAATATTGAACCTTGGGTTTCGGATTTTCTGATTTTGAAAAATTAGCACGGATTGCCATCAGCACTTATTAACAATGAATGGCCGCCGAAAATTTAATGGCAAAAATTCTAATGATTGTTCACAATTTTAATGATCAAGAATTATTTTGAATTAAGGGGCGCCATTCACTGGTCATAATTGTCGTTGTCCATCCGGGGCGGTTTTCAGAATCCCGAAAATCAAGTGTAAAAATATTTTGTTGCAGAATAATAGAAACTGGAAGGATTGAAAAACGGATACATCAAAATTCCAAATAATTAGTTTCAAATTTGATGAAATATCAGAAGTTATTATTTGTAAAAAGCAAAAATTTACCATGAAATACAAGTTTTCACAAAATGAATTTCGGAAATTATCCCATTCTAAATTTTGATGTATTCTAATTTTACGAATCTGGAATTGAATGTTTCTGCAAAATTCATTTATGGGTCTGTTTTCAAAAAATCTAAATTCTAAGGTTCTGAGAATTGACTCGGATAGAGAACGACAGTTATGACCAATGAATGGCGCCCGAATTAAGAAATAAATTTTTTGGCCAAAAATCTCATCATTGTAATCAAAGTATATTAGTACTCCAGTCAAAATACGGGGGGGGGGGGGGTTGTATTGTTTCTGGCCACCACCAGATTTGGTCTGCTATAGGTTTTTTTGGGTCACTGAACACGAAAATCGGGGTCTTTTCTATGAGAAATTGGGGCTTGACCCTTAAATTGGGCAAAACTTGCCCTAAAAAGGTCATTTTTGACAAATTCACTCTAAGCCTTTGAAATTTGGTTTACGGGGATTTTTAGCATCGTTTATTACGAATATTCAATTATTTTTAATGAAAAATTATACCTTTGCCCTTAAATTGGCCCAAACTAGCCCTAAAAAAGGCATTCTTGCTACATTCACTCTAGCCCTCTAAAATTTGGTATACGGGGGTTTTTTGGGTCACTGATCATGAATATTTAATTATTTTTAATGAAAAATTATACCTTTGCCCTTAAATTGGCCCAAACTAGCCCTAAAAAAGGCATTCTTGCTACATTCACTCTAGCCCTCTAAAATTTGGTATACGGGGGTTTTTTTGGGTCACTGATCATGAATATTTAATTATTTTTAATGAAAAATTATACATTTGCCCTTAAATTGGCCCAAACTAGCCCTAAAAAGGGCATTCTTACTACATTCACACTAGCCCTATAAAATTTCGTATACGGGGGTTTTTTGGGTCGATGATCACGAATATTCAGGTTTTTTTTATGCATAATTAGACCGTTGCCCTTAAATTGGCCAAAACTACACCAAACATAGGTTTTTTACCTAATAATTTAAAAAAATTTTTCAAATGATAAAACATTTGCTTACCTGTACGGTATGATAAAAAATTAATGATTTGTTTATTTACAATATTAATAAGCTAATAAAAATTTTAAACCTTTTCAGGGGTAGTTTTGGTTAATTCAAGGGTGATGGTCTAATTTTTCATTAAAAAAAACCTTAATATTCATGATCAGCGATCAAAAAAACCCCCGTACACCAAATTTCAAAGGCCTAGACTGAATGTAGTAGAAATGCCCTTTTTAAGGGTAGTTTTGGCCAATTTAAGGGCTAAGGTATAATTTTTCATTAAAAATAATTGAATAATTGAATATTCGTGATCAGCGACCTCGAAAACCCCGTATACCAATTTTTAGAGGGCTATAGTGAAAACACCGAAAATGCCCTTTTTAGGGCTAGTTTGGGCCAATTGAAGGGCGAAGGTCTCATTTTGCAAAAAAAAATACCTGAATATTCGTGATCAGCTACCCTAAAAACCCCCGTACACCAAATTTTAGAGGGCTGCAGTGAATGTAGCAAAAATGTCCTTTTTAGGGCTAGTTTGGGCCAATTTAAGGGCAAAGGTATAATTTTTCATTAATAGTATATTACGAGCCCGTGTCCAGAAAAGTGAAGAATGGCCCAAATCGCACGTAATTTACCATCCGAGGCGAAGCCGAGGTTGTTAAACTGCGATTTGGGTCATTCTTTATTTATGGACAAGGGTCGTATACGATTTTTCTTTGTCAGTGGCGAGAAAACGCGTCTTTTTCGGAAAATACGTGCTTTCTGGCCGCTGACAAGAAAAAATAATTGAATATTCGTAATTAGCGACCCAAAAAAACCCCGTATACCAAATTTCAAAGGCTTAGAGTGAATTTGTAAAAAATGCCCCTTTTTAGGGCAAGTTTTGCCCAATTTAAGGGTTAAGCCCCAATTTCTCATAGAAAAGACTCTGATTTTCGTGTTCAGGAAACCAAAAAACCTATAGCAGACCAAATCTGGTGGTGGCCAGAAACTATACAACCAAACCCGTATTTTGACTGGAGTATAGCACCATTATAACAAATATAACATTAATAATGAAAATAAATTTGTAACTAATTTAGGTAAGACATTAAATTTTATCAGAACATCACTTTTTTATGATATCAGAAAGAAATGTTTTATTAATATTTCTTGATATTTATCAGTTAAATATTTTTGATGAAATTTAATTAGGCAGTGAAGTTCAAGCAGAAATCTATTTGACTAAAACAGAAACTATTTGAATAAAGTATAAATTTTTTTCATTGGAAATCTGCTAATTTTTTAGTTTTTACAATTTTATTAATTGATTTTAAAAATAAAGTTATTTTATATTGTAATCCAACGTAATTGATGAAATTTATTATTCCAAATCAGAAAATTATATTTTTTCTGATAAATATTGAATGATTTAAAAATAAAGGTTTTGAAAAAATTGTCAATAACATGTATGTCTATTGAAATCAATAATTATGATTTGGATATTTAAATTTACATCCTACAATAAACAATGGTGAAAATAAACTAATTAACATTTACAAACTTGAATACTTTCAAAAATATTATTTACTTGCACCACTAATTTATAAAAATGATATTGAAATTTTGGTACTCCAAATATCAGACATTACCATGTATTTGATTAAAATTAAATTTTTACAATCGATGAGGTATTTGAGAAAAATATTACTCTTAGTAAAAATTACATATTCGCTAATCCAATAAAAAATAACTTAGCAGAGAAAACAAGTAAATTAATTTCAGAAACAAAAATCTGCAATTATTATCAATATGAAAAGCACGTTTTATTAGATTTAGTATCCCTAAATATTTTTGATTATTATGTCATGGTGATAATAAAAATTATATTGGACTTACATTAATATCTCAATTGCATGAATGATTTTAATTAATCATCGTATTTTTTCATAATTAAATTTAAAATTTAAATTTTATATGAATTGTAAAACTAACTTGTTAATTGTTAATTAAATGTTATTTAAAAAAAGTTATATTTTATATTTTTAAACGAATAAATTAACAAATTACAATAAATAATTTTAGCATTTTCCTTTAAATGACATTTATTTTTTTATAAAAATGATTGTTTTACAAATTAATTTTGAATTAAATTAAATTAGTTTCTGTATAATATTTAAGTTTACTATTAAAACTTGTATACAACTATTTTTAGTTTTACTAGTCTATTGCTTGCCAAAATGAATTTATTCATGTTTATTCAAATGATCTTTTCTTCCAAAATATTTTCCACATTCTTAAAAAACTTTTTACCAGTAAAAGATGGTTTATGAAATTTCAAACCACTTGATACAAAAAATGATTTTCCTCAATCATGGCATAAAAATGGTTTTTACCCTGCATGAACTTTTTTATGCCTGGAAAGATTGCTTGAACGTTTATAAGCTTTTTCACATATATTGCATTTAAAAGGTGTTTCATTTGAGTGAACACTTCCATGAGCTTTTAATGCTGATGAATGAATAAAAGCTTTTCCACATTCTTTACATTCATATGGTTTTTCTCCTGTGTGGATCTTTTTGTGATATACAAGGCTATTTAAATACGGAAAAGCTTTTCCACATACTTCACAAATATAAGGTTTTTCACCTGTATGAGTTCTCATATGTTTTTTGCGGCTACTAGAGTCAATAAAAGATCTTTTGCATACTTGACACTGGAAAGGCCTTTCTTCTGTATGAATTCGTTTATGAGCTGTTAAATTAGTAAAATATCTCTCACACACTTCACATTTATAACGTATTTCACTACTCTGAATTATTTTATGAATTACTTGGCTAATAACCTGGCTCAGATCTCTTCCGCATTTCCTACCTACGTAAACACCACTTGGAAGTTTAAAAACATTTTCACCAGAGATATCTTTTTCAGCTTTTTCACTTTTATGAATTTTTTCAATTTTCACTATTTCAAACTCCATTGATGTCGTTTTCAATTGTTGACTCTGATGGGTATAGAACTTGATTTTGGTGAAGTTAATCCAAAATTTGGATCTATTAATTTATAAATTCGAAATTTATATTTTTCTTGGATTTAATTGGTAACTTTTGTTCAAAGTAATTTATTCTGCAACAAAAAATTAAAAATTTACAAATATTCTTAATAAAAAATAAAAATATTTTTAGTTTTACAAAAATTATACGAATGAGAAATTATTTGTATTTTTACCTGACAAAACACCCAAAATTTAATTTAATAAAGAGTAGCTTTACTGGAAGAGAGGTAAAATTATACTGAATAAATAATAAACGGATTTCAAAGTATAAGCATTGTCAATAGCCTAGATTTTTCTAAAATATAAAAATCTAAAAAATTTAATTTTTTTTTTTTAGTGAAACCGGTAACGCTTGCTACCTAGGCCCTCCCGCTTTTCTTTCAGCTTTCTGAGTCTTATTTGAGTAACGGGAATTCAATTTTTTTGATCAGTTTTTATTAATGGGGTTAGCTTCTAAAAAAGACCTTTAACAATAATAAACTTGTATACAAAGGATTATAAAAAAAGATGTACAGTAGTTTATGTAATAAGCAAGAAAATTTAAAACTTGTATTAAATTTTAATTTGTTTATTTATTTATTTATTTTATTGAAACATACAAATTTATAGTACATTAAAAAATGCTTAAAAATAATCAAAAATTTTTAACATTATCAAAGTTTATAAAATTAAATTTTTAAAATATTTTACAAAATTCAAAGTAAATATTAGTTTCAAGAAATATCCTTGATTTCTTAAAAAAATGACCTGACTCAACACTCTCAACTAACTAAAGACACCATATTTAGTTGAAATATAAACTTTTTAACATTATTACAATCTTATACAAATTAAAACTAGTGTTTAAAATCAAAACAAAAGGACTTATCTGTTAAAATATTTACAGTACATTTTCACATTAAAAAATAAAAGTTTTAATCTTAAAAAATATACCCTGCAGCTTACTAGTTTTACTGTTAAAAACTAAATACAATTTTTTTTTAAACTTATCTTTATGTTTTATGACATTTTCAACCATTTAAACATTCTGGATTTTATTTTAAAGCACAATCGTTGCTACTTATGATCTATCTATCAAAAATTTTACATCAATTTGTACTAAAAATATTAACATTACTTATTTATTTAAACTTAATTATCTAGAAAATTCAACTATAACCAGGGTCTCCAAACAGACGTTACTTCTATCTCAACACTATTTGATAAATTTTCAGGTGAATTATCAACCAAATGCGTTTTTTTATGATTCCTAAATGCACTAGGATATTTAAAACTCTTTTCACATTCAATACACTCATAAGGTTTTTCATTAACATGAATTTTTTTATGAATTGTTAAATCATCAGAATCAGTAAAAGCTTCTCCACACTCTAAACATACAAAAACTTTGTCAGTTTTGTGAATTTTTTTGTGAAGTATCAGACTACTAATCTGATTAAAATTTTTATCGCATTCTTCACACTTGTAAAATTCACCAGAGTGTTCTTTTTCGTGAATTGTTAAGTCTCTAGCAATAAAAAAAGCTTCACTACATTTTTTGCACTTGAAGGATTTTTCAGAAATGTGAACTTTTCTGTGTTCATTTAAATCACTTAATTGAAGGAATTCTTTTCCACATTCTTTACAATTATACAATTTTTCATATTTTTGAATTTTAATACGTTTTTCGTCTTGATGAATTATTTCATGAGTTTTTAATTGGTCGAGATCGTGAAAAGCGTCTAATTTTTCATTTTGTTCTCGCAGAGTAGTTTTATTGTTTTTAGTTGTCAAATCTCCGCCTATATTTGCATCCTGAAATCAGAAAAAAAGTTTTTTTATTAGTTTTGGTAATTTTTCAAAAAATTAAATTAATTTAAATTAAATTAAATTAAATTTATAAATAAAGAATAATAATTTGAGGCCTTAAGTATGTGATTAGTACAAAGTTGGTTTTGTGAGAAATCTGTGATAAAGATTGCAGTTTATAATGATTTCTTGGAAAAAAATGAAGTAAAATTAGATTAATAGGACACAAAAGGTCATGAAAAGTCGGAATCTGCACTGTTTAAAGTAATGCCTATAAATTTGCGAATAAAGTAGCCAAATTTACGAAAACTGAAAACTTACTATTTCTTCGCATATTATTTTTCTACTATTTTTATTTTTTAAGAGGAGTAACTTTTAACAGCATATTTATCTAAAAATATAAAAAATAACAAAAAATATTAGGTACCAAATTATTCAAAATTAGTATATGATGTGTAAACCGAGATTTGAGGTATTCTTTTTTTATGGACAAGGGACGAATACAAATTTTTTTGTCAGCGGCGAAAATACACGTCTTTGTCGACCTTGTTTATTCGGTGTAGGCTTTTTTTGTCTAATAATGTTAGTAGAGTTATTCCAATTATATTTTTAGTAAAATTACTTACATGATTTTGCTTGTGATTTTGAAGACAATCGGAGGACTCAAAATATTCACCACATTCTTGATGTAAATAAGGATTTTTATTTTCTGCAGATTTTGTTAGACCAGCTGACCGAGGTAATGTTTTACTGGAATCTTTAGGAGTACAAAGTTTTTCCGGTTTGTGAACTTTTTTGTGAGAATCAAGATTATCGATGTATTGAAAAGTTATTCCACATTCTTCACACACGTGACAGTTTTCTTGTTTCTTTTCTTGCTTCTTGTGATTTTGAAGACAATCAGCGGACTCAAAGTATTCACCACCATTTTCTTCATGTACATAAGGATTTTTATCTGGGTACGTGTCTGCAGATTTAGGTGTACCAAGTTTTTCCGGTTTGTGAACATCTTTGTGATAATCAAGATTATCGATGTATTGAAAAGTTATTCCACATTCTTCACACACGTGACAGTTTTCTTGTTTCTTTTCTTGCTTCTTGTGATTTTGAAGACAATCAGCGGACTCAAAGTATTCACCACCATTTTCTTCATGTACATAAGGATTTTTATCTGGGTACGTGTCTGCAGATTTAGGTGTACCAAGTTTTTCCGGTTTGTGAACTTTTTTGTGAGAATCAAGATTATCGATGTATTGAAAAGTTATTCCACATTCTTCACATTTGTGAAGGTTTTCACAAGAATGATTTTTTTGATGAATTTCGAAGTCTTTTGCATTAAAAAAAGATTTAGTACATTTTTCACATATAAAAGATTTTTCACTATCATGAATCTGTTTATGCATTTTTAGGTCACTGAATTCAAGAAATTCTTCTTCACAGTCCGTACATTTAAAAAAATTTTCCACTTCTTGATCTATTGCATTTTTCGACAAAGTATTTAATTGTGCAGAATTTTCAGATTTTTCATTCTCAAAAGATTTTTTATCCATGTGAGTTGCTTTGTGAGTTTCTAATTCACTTAGATTATGATAAGCATTATTGCATTTTTTACATTTATAAAATTTTTTCAATAATCTAATTTCTGATGTTTCGTTTATCACACTTTGAACCGCTTCATTGCTTTGAGTAATTCGACAAGCTTTCTGAAATTAAAATAATAAACAAAATTAATAAAATGTTTAAATCTGTTATTTATTTATTTATTTAGCTAGCTGTACATAAGTTTACACGGATTGGTTACATATACATATATAAAATATATATAGTATACTACGTTATACAATTCATGTCATGTACTCGTAGTCCGAGCGTGAAACTAAAGACACTATATACACTATAATAGTGTCTTTGAAAAAAGTAATTAATTATTGTAAGTATTATTGTAAAAAAGTATTTAATTATATTAACGAAATCACACGTCAGAAAAATCAATCAAAAATAAAAATCAAAATCAAAAATGTACTTCTTGAATTACAGTCTCTATAAACAGAATTTTTATTTAAAATTTTGAGAAGAGATAATAAGAGATAAGAGATAATAATAAATAATAATAATTTATTTTCAAAGTAGAAGAGTAAAAAAAAAAGTACTTTCTAAAACTTTATTACTTACATAATTTATTTTGTGATTTAAAATTTTTTTGATTTCATAACGGTGCAGTATTTTGTGTACTACAAGGCTGCTCATTAGGTTGAAAGTTTTTGCACATTTTTGACATTTAAAAACCTTTTTATTTAAGCGAATTTTCAAAAGTTTTCTTAAATTACTTGAGCCTTTATAAACTTTTCTCCATTTTTGGTATTTACTAGGCTTTTCATCTTTGTGACATTTTTCATGAACTGTAAGATGGTCAGTTGTAGTGATTTCAAGTTCTTCATGCGTATGAATTTTTTTATGATATTTCAAACCATTAATTGATTTAAAATTCTTTTCGGAAATTCGGCCTTTATAAGGTTTTTCCCTTGCATGAATTCTTTTATGTCTAGTGAGATAACTCGAAAAACTAAAAGCTTCTCCACAATCTTGACACTTATAAGGTTGTTTCCCTGTATGTATGTGTGAATGTTGTCTTAGATTACTTGATCCTGAAAAAGCTTTTCCACAAACTTTACACTTATAAGGTTTTTCACCTGTATGAATTCTTGTATGTATTTCAAGATGATTCAAACGAGTAAAAGCTTTACTACACTCTTTGCACTTATAAGGTTTTTCACCTGTATGGATTTTTATATGCATTTGAAGATGACACGAACGATTAAAAGCCTTACTACACTCTTTACACTTGTAAGGTTTTTCACCTGTATGAATTCTTGTATGTCTTTCAAGAATACTCAAAAGTTTAAAAGCTTTACTACACTCGTTACACTTATAAGGCTTTTCACCTGCATGTATTCTTATATGTCTTTGTAAACTAGATTTAGTATTAAAAGCTTTTTCACATTCTTTACATTTATAAGGTTTTTCACCTGTATGAATTCTTTCATGAATTTTCAAAGTACTTTTACGAGCAAAATTTTTGTCACATTCTTTGCACTTAAATAGCTTTTCTCTAGTGTGAAATCTTTCATGTTCTATAAAATGACTAAAATGGTTGAAAAGTTTTCCACATTCCTTACATTTATGAGCCATTTTATTTTCAGCTGATTATTTACTATTTTTTAAATTTGCATTGAATTGTATTCGTTTACAACTTTGAGAACTTTAGAACCTCTATTTTAGTGTTTGTTGGTACTCTGAAATAAAAAAAAATAAATTTTTTTAAATCCACTATTGTTATTATTTATCAAATTCTAAATTAATTATTTAATAATTTTTGGCTACTTCTCTGTGTAGAATACTTTAATATAAAAATTTAAATAAATCTAATCAGAAAAAATCTTAATTGTGAGTAAAAGAAAATAAAATATGAAAATTTATTATCGTTATATTATTGAATAAATTATGGAACAATTTTTTTAAATTATTTATTGATGAACATGAAATTACAGAACAATTAAAAAAATAATAATTCACGCATTGGTACATTATTAGTTACAAAAATTGGCATTTAGAGTACTTAAATTAAAAATTTTAATAAAAAACTTTAAATAATTAAAAAAAACAAATTTTAAATTACTAATCCACACAAGATAAAACTTAGGTATAATTTACTCTTAATATCTTAACAACTGACTGTCAAAACGTGAACTGATGATCAGAAACAAAAAATAAATAAAAATTTTGTACCTATTTTTAGTTTTTATTATAATTTCTTTTTAAGAAATAATAAAATTTTTTGTTTTTGTATTCAATGGACCTTTTTTCCTGAACGTATAAATTTTTGAGAAAAAAAATTATTACAGTTGTTTTTTATGTCTTTATAGCACGTGGCTAATAGTTTACTAGGTAACGAATTCATTGAAAAAATTCTTTTTTTTTTATTCGTTTATTGTAGGGTATAGAGAAAAAAAATTTTTATGTGTTATTGAGTAACGGTGTTACTTGAAATTTCAGTTCAAAAATTTTAGATGTAGATAATTATAAATAAAAAAATGTAAGAAAAAGGATGCATTCTGAATTAGAAAAGTAACGAAAAAATATTTTCAATCTGTAGTAGAAACCCAAATACATTGAAATATAATTCAAATCCGACGAATTTTTATATCCATTAAAATTTTTGCAAATAAAAAAAAGTCACATGACACCTCGGCGCGTGGCCACTAACACTAATACAACTATACATCTAACTATACATCTTTGAAACTGAATAAAAAGGCACCACTTTTTGTTTTTTCTCGCGTTTTAAAAAATAATTTTTTATCAAAAATGAACCATTGCTGGTCAGAAAAGTAGTAATTTTTAACACATATTAATGGAAAAATTCTGTTTCCGGCAATCAAGGTTTCGGCTATCTAAACTGAATTTACATTAAAGATGGTAAATACCCGGGCAAGAATATAAATTTATAATCTAAATTATTGATTTAGTTCGGGTATTTACTATCAAGATAGTGAATTTACTACTGATAAAAAATTATTTCACAAATATTTCATTATACTAATATAAAATCACTCACAAATACTGTTAAATTAGTAGCTTTTTAGGCTTTTATATCTAAAATAATTTTGCGTTTAGTACAGTAAATTTCCAATCAGGATACTAAATTTACTATCACGTAAACACCCGTACAAGAATTTTTACAAGTCTATTAATATAAAAATAAAATTTACACACCAGGTGTAGAATACGCCAAAAAAAAATTTTTATTATTCCTTTTGAAGAAATTAAAATCTCAAAATTTTAAGATTTAATGTAAATTATATCAATAAGATATAATAATAATAAGTTTTATTGCGGGTTGATTCAAAAAGAAAGTTTTGTGAACTGAGAATATTATGCTAATGATTTCTTGAAAATAACTATTAAATTTTTTATTGTAAATATTAAGAGAGATCTTTTATTTTTTTATTATTATATTATTTAACTTTTTTATTGAATATTTTGAGTATAATTCTATAGAATATAGTCTACTGGCAATGCCTGCGCACTACTTCAATAACATTTAAGATTTAAACACTAACACACTTAATCTATTTATTAATTTTTTACCTTTTTTTAATTATCCATCAGACACATACACATACTATAAACTAATTTAATAATTTTTTAAAACAAAAAAACTACTTTTATCGTTCAACTAGCACCAAGGTCTCCAAATACCATAAAGAGACAAAATTGTTTTACCGTCATTGATAATATGAGCTTTTCTGTGATACCTTAGCTCATAAGAATACCAAAAGCATTGACCGCATTCTTGGCATTCGTAAGGCTTTTTATAAACAACCGGTATTTTTCGAATTTCACAATCAACAGTCTTATCATTTTTATTAATTATATTTTGAACTCTAACATTATTAATCTGATCAAAAACTTTTAATGTTTTATGATGGTTTTTTGTATGAGCTATAAGGCTTTTAGAATTACTAACAGTTTTTCCACTTTCCTTACACTTAGATAGCTTTTCACCTATATGAACTCTAAAATGCATTTTAAGGCTGGCTATTTGGATAAAAGCTTTTCCACATTCTTTACATTTAAATGGCTTTTCGCCTGTATGAATTTTCATATGATATGTAAGACTACAAGATGTGGTGAAGGCTTTTCCACATTCTTGACATTTATAAGGTTTTTCACCTGTATGAATTCTTTTATGCATTTCAAGACTTCTAATCTGACTAAAAGCTTTTCCACATTCTTCACATTTAAATGGCTTTTCACCCGTGTGAATTCTTTTATGTTTTGTAAGGTTGCCAGAATCAATAAAATCTTTTCCACATTCTTCGCACTTGTAAGGCTTTTCACCCGTGTGGATTCTTTTATGAATTTTAAGACTGGCTATTTGGATAAAAGCTTTTCCACATTCTTTACATTTAAATGGCTTTTCGCCTTTATGAATTTTCATATGATATGTAAGATTATTGGATGTGGTAAAAGCTTTCCCACATTCTTGACATTTATAAGGTTTTTCACCTGTATGAATTCTTTTATGCCTGGTAAAGTTGCTAGAATCAATAAAATCTTTTCCACATTCTTTGCACTTGTAAGGCTTTTCACCCGTGTGGATTCTTTTATGAATTTTAAGACTGGCTATTTGGATAAAAGCTTTTCCACATTCTTTACATTTAAATGGCTTTTCGCCTGTATGAATTTTCATATGATATGTAAGATTATTGGATGTGGTAAAAGCTTTTCCACATTCTTGACATTTGTAGGGTTTTTCACCTATGTGGATTCTTATATGGCTTTTTAAATGAGTTATTGTAGTAAAAGCTTTTCTACAATCTTCACATTTAAATGGCTTTTCGCCTGTATGAATTTTCATATGATATGTAAGACTACAAGATGTGGTGAAGGCTTTTCCACATTCTTGACATTTATAAGGTTTTTCACCTGTATGAATTCTTTTATGCATTTCAAGACTGCTAATCTGACTAAAAGCTTTTCCACATTCTTTGCACTTGTAAGGCTTTTCACCCGTGTGAATTCTTTTATGAATTTTAAGATTGGCTATTTGGATAAAAACTTTTCCACATTCTTTACATTTAAATGGCTTTTCGTCTGTATGAATTTTCATATGATATGTAAGACTACCAGATGTGGTAAATGCTTTTCCACAATCTTTACATTTAAAAGGCTTTTCACCTGTGTGTTTTCTTATATGAACTGTAAGATTACTGGATTGAGTAAACGCTTTTCCACAATCTTCACATTTAAAAGGCTTTTTACCTGTGTGTATTCTCATATGAACTGTAAGACTAGTGGATTTAGTAAACGCTTTCTCACATTCTTTGCATTTATATAGTTTATTTTGCTGTCGAGTTTCTGGTGATCTTAATATAATTTCCTTTTGATTATTTGGGTTGTTAAAAATTATTGCCATATTATTATACTGAAACAAAAAATTTGCAATAATGAGTTGAATGTGTGTGTGTGTGTATACATACGATATAAACGTGTAAGAAAATTCAATTTAAATTTTGAGTTTTATTATTTAAAAAAAAATAAATAAAATACTGTCTTTTACCAATATAACCAATCAGTAAATTTAGAAAGCTTTTAAAATTAAAAAAAAAAAAAAAAAAGAAGAAAAAACATCTAATCCGAGGAACTACTGATTGACTACTAAATCTATAAAAGAGCTTTTAAAAATTGTTGGTTCCCTTCTTCATAAGATTAAAAATTTTAATATGATACTTTGTAATTGTACTTGAAAAAATAATAATAAAATCGATAATAAAAATTGTTTTCGGATTCTGCGAATCAAAGAAAGCGGTTTCTCTTTATGACTAAAATTTTATTAAAAAAATAAAAAAATTGTAAGTATTTATGATCGATATTTATAAATATTTTATTATTTATGTGTCCTGATTTATAATGTAAATTGGTATGAATTTGTCATTGACTATTTTTGATTATAGTTTTATATTACATATAATTTGATATTATTTTAAAATATACTTTTATTACTTTTTCTCAGAATAATTATAAAAACGAAAAAAAAAAAACAATTTAATGACTCTGAATTATATTATTATACCTCTGTTTAAAATTATGTAAAGAATATTTAAAATTGGTCTGTTCTTTTTGTCCCAAAAAAGTTAACCTGGAGCAAAACTGGGGTAACACTAAACAGAACACGCGTTCTTTTTCATGGCGGTAATTCAAAAATCAAAACGTTTTTTAACGTGAATCTGACGTCAACAGAACAATAAAGTCATAAATGTATCAATTTTTATGAAAAAATTTTATAAATGTATTAAAATCTTAGTCACATAGGAGATTTTAAGAATTTTCAGAAAAATGTTTTAGAAAAGAGCTTATTTATACAAGATCGGATTATGGGCGGGACAAAATATATCTATTTGTTCAACAAGGGAAAAAAATAGGATTTGGTGAAAACTCCTAAATTTTTTCCCGTGCTCAACACATAGTTTTTCATTAAAAGCGAAAAAATGATCGCCCGAAAGTAAGAAAGTAGATCTTTTTTTGCAGCTTATAATGAAAAATTTTTTTCTTTTGTTTCAATTTCTTTTTTGTTATTCGATTACTTTAAATATTATAGTAAAATATATTTATTTTAAATAACATTTTTTTTTTACTTTTTAAAAGTGCTAAAAAACAAACATTTTTTAATTGTCTTGGGGGGGGGGGGGGGCGATCACCCCATCGCCCTCTGCTAAATCCGCCCCTTTACACAGTTGATGTTTCTGTGGATGAATTATACTAAAAGTTTTTGATTGTTAAAATGATAAATTATTTCAAGATATATAATTTTATTGTATTCAAATATTTTATCCATTAAATTATTTGTCTGTTGTATGATTTTTTTTGTGTAATTTATTCGAAAAATAATTTATTTACCATGCTAATTTTAAAGGTTGGAGGTTCAATGGTTTCAAAATAGCAGTTGTTTTGCGATTTTAAAATTGGTTCAAATGTGCTGCAATAATCTGAGCTAATTTTTCGATTTTAACATTTCTGCGCTCTACATGCAACTACAAATTAATTTTCAACTGTTATAGGAAGTACGTAAAATTTCCCGCTGAAACCGAATCTGCCATCAGTTTTTCGGAAAAACTTCAAAAAAGCCGGAGAATCGGAACCCTCTTTTTTGAGAAATTTTAAAGATTTCCGTAATGCTGTATAAATAAGAAACACTAATAATTCATAGATTTGATAAAATTGAAAAAATTAAAGCGATTAGCAAAATTTCAAATTTTTTATTTTTATGAAAATTATTTCTTCTTTTTTTTATACAGCATTAAAGAAATTCTTTGAATTTATTTAAGTATATTACGCCAGGCACGTATTTAGGGAAATTTAAATATTTTTTTTCTTTTAAAATTCTTTTTCTAAGTGTAATTTCAAGTTTTTCGTGTTAACGGTCTTTTTTAACACATAAAAGTAACATTTTGTTCTCATAATTAAAAACTTATATTCAAATAATGATATTAAATTTTATATTAATTAGTATTTATTACATTTATTTCCTGTTCATTAAAAGAAAAAAAATTTAATTTATTATTTTTGGAAAAGTCGTAAACATTTTTTTACACTTGTCTAAGCGAATAATAACAATAAAAATGTTTCGTAACTGTCATAAAAATCAAAACAGCTATTAGATTTCCATACAGCTAACAATAAAAAATTATTAGATATCATGCATCTCAAGAATTTAAATTTGATGAATTTTTTTCTTTATTAACAAATTTATATAACCTGTTAAAAATGCATATTAAATCGCAAAAAACTGCCGGGAACACGCGAAAATCGGGTGAAAATAAAAAATATTATAGTTTTTAATTTAACGCCACCCCCCTTGAGAAAATTTCTGGATACGTGCCTGGCGTACCAATTCCACTTCAGACTTTCTTTTTATGACAAATACGTAGAATATGTATATTGCGTCAAAAAAACAGCCCTATGATCCAAATAGTGCCGAATTCTTTCCAGTTATAACGGTAAAAATGCATCTATGTATTGTGTTTATTATCTGAAATGAGCCTACCTAAGACCATAAATTATATTGATCAATATGAATGCAAAAGAGATCATACATTTACTTTTTGTAAATAAAGACATAATTTAGAGCTTATTATCATTATTATTTTAAAATAGATGCAATTAAATAAAATAAAAGTGAAATAATTATTGTACTCACAATTAATTTTTTAGTAGTGATATAGAAAGTGATATAGAACAAATTTTTTGTTTTTATTGTTAAACTGAAAAAAAAAAAATTTTTTTCAATGAGATCTTGTATGGATGGAATACACAACACAACTAATATTTTAAAATTTAGTTTAATTTTATATATATACTTAGAATATTAATGACCAGTTATAATCATAATAAACCAAAAAAATAATAATATACGTATTTACAACACTAATAAATACCTTTTTACCTCTACAAACAAATTACATGTATATACAGTCATAAAAATATTAATAAAAAAACAATATTTTTAATAAAATTAAAGCCTAAAGTAGGGCAGCCATTTATTGTTCAGAAGCGCTGATGGCAATCCGGGTCCAAATTCAGAATTTTTGAGAACAGAAACGTTTTTTTCAAACCAATTATTATAGGTTCCAGAATTTTTTTATTTTATAAAAATATTTTAAAGAAATCTGTAAAAATTGGAGTAAGTAATTTTAAGAAGAGCATTTCACAATAAGAATTAAGTCCTAAATGAAAAATTTTATTTCTTTTTAAGTCAATTTCCCGAATTCGTATAAAGCTTAATATTTGTATCAATAATTAAACGATCTTTACGAACAAATAATAATCTTATATTTCAAAGATACATAAGGCATTTTCATGCCATTAATTTTATTTAAAATTTTTTACAATTTTAAATAAATTATTAAAAATTTTTTATTGATGTTAAATAATTTTTTAAGTTAAATTAATTAATAATTTAACTTGAAAAAAGGTTTTTGAATGAAAAATACGCTCAGTTGGTAGAGCGTCGGTCCGGCAAACCGAAGGTCGTGGGGTCGCATCCCGCTCGAGGCAAGTTGATGGACATTTTATTTTTCATTCAAAAACCTTTTTTTAAGTTAAATTATTAATTAATTTAACTTAAAAAATTATTTAACATCAATAAAAAATTTTTAATAATTTATTTAAAATTGTAAAAAATTTTAAATAAAATTAATGGCATGAAAATACCTTATGTATCTTTGAAATATAAGATTATTATTTGTTCGTAAAGATCGTTTAATTATTGATACTAATATTTGAAAAAATATGACGAACGTTAAACTTATTAATTAAGCTTAATATTTCATAATTTTGCATTAAAACGAACAACTTCAAATTCGAAAAAATTCAATTCTGGGCTTTGCAATTTCTTAAAATTGATATTTGGTTAATTGAATATAATTTTTATTCGGATATTTTAAGAATTCTATTTAGCACTTTCTGACTTTTGACTTCTATATTTTTTAATGGTATTTCAAATTCTTAGTTCTTAACATTGAACCTTGGGTTTCGAATTTTCTGATTTTGGAAAATTAGCTCGGATTGCCATCAGTGCTTATGAACAATGAATGGCCGCCAATATTAGTGCTTCTTTGATCATACGTTAAATTCTAAATTAGTTTTAATATAAATTATTCAAATAAATTTGTAAAAATTCGAAAAAAAATCGTATATTTACTAAATTTAGTATATTATCGAAAAATTCGAGTATTCTCAATTTTTTTTTGTGAATTCGCAAGAAAAATTTATAATTTAAAATTTTTTTTTTTCAAATTTACGAAAAATAGATCTAAATTTCCGAAAAATAGTTGTGAATTTACAACTTTTTTCGTAAAATCACGAAGAAAAATCGAGAATTCTCAAATTTTTCGATAATATACTAGATTTAGTAAATTACGATTTTTATCGAATATTTACAAAATTTTTTGAAAATTCACTAATTTTTTGAAAAAATTCTATTTTTTTGTAAATTTAAAAAAGTAACTTTTTACAGTGTACTCATTAATTAATTGATAACAATGTAATGAAACATTGTTTTCAACCAAACATTAATTCTACGTTTAACAAAAATGAAAAATTGTCCAACTTGGGAAGCGGTTCCATCCCTATTGAGATGATTTATTATCAACAGATTTTGATAAATCTTTTTTACTTTTATTTATAATGTAAATTAATTGAAAAAAAAAATTAAATAATTTTTTAAAGACATTTTTTTATTTTTATACGTAGTGAAAAATTATGTTTATTTTACAGCAAGATTCAATCCTATTCTATACATTTTGCATTCACTAAAATTTATTTTTTACAGCTGTTATGACCATTAGATTCAATATATCATTTATATAATATGGAGTGAGAGCGATAGATTCATTACAATTAAAATTTGATATAATATCCATGGTAAGAAAAATATAGAATGGTCCGAATCGGTAATCAAGAGTGTTAAATTGCGATTTGGGGAATTCTTTTATTATGGTCAAGAACTTTTTGAATCATGTTTTTCTTCATAATTGACAAGAAGACTTTTCTTACTCAATGACTTATACAGTATACCATACTTTTTGGTCATTGGCAAGAATATTAAATTAATCTTAAAGCTGATTAATAAAGCAAATTTTTTTTTCAAGCGGTTGCAAATGCCTAAAAATTTTAGAAATGTACTAAAAATAAATTGTTTTTCTTTCTTAGTTCTAAAAACTTTTTTGTGCACTTATTTTAATATAGAGAAACTAACTTTTTAAAATTTTACTTCCAGTATTAATATCATTTACAATCATACTTGTTCGACTAAAAAAATATTTCTTTCTAAACTTACGATTAGAATTAGATTAAAAATTTTCTATTATTTTATTTATAATATATTGTGGTATTTAAAAGTACATTATAAAAGTTAAAATTATTACAAAACATGAAAATTTCATTTTATGATTTTTTAAAACTAATTTATTTACTAACAATGAATGAGTCAATTTTTAAAAACAATTCACAATTTATAAAAATCTTGATTTGAACGAGCTATATAAAATATTTAATATGCAACGTTATTTTCAGAAAAATGATTTTTTTCGTGATTTCTTAACACGTTAATGTGTCTAAAACCTTTTCCGCATTCCGTACATTTGTATGGGTTTTCACCAGTGTGTATTCTTTTATGCACTTTAAGATAACCACTCCGTTTGAATTTTTTTCCACAATCTTTACATTCAAATAGTTTTTTATTGGAATGTACTTGATGCAACTTAAGTTGAATTGAAATACGAAAAGACTTTTTTCATTCTGTATACATTCAAAAGGCTTTTAACCTATGTGAATAGTTTTGTGAATTGTTAAATTATTTATTTGATTAAAAGTTTTACCGCATTCTTCACATTTAAATGGTTTTTCACCAGTGTGAATCCTTTCATGAATTTTCCAATTTTATGGTGTTTCAAAAATTTTCCCACATTCATCACATTTACATAAATTTTCGTTAGAATGAATTTTTCTATGAATTCCAAGTCTACTAGAAATAGAAAATTTTTTACCACACTCTTTACATTCATAAGGTTTTTCACCTGTGTGAATTCTACTTAGACCACCTGTGTGTATTCTATATTGACCATTAGGTATCATCATCGAATAATTTTCCTGCAACGTAAAATACAAAGCATTAAAGTAATGTAATTCTGTATAAATTATTACTTAAACTAAAACAATTTCTATTTTAAATTCTCTTGTAATTAAGATTTTTGAATATTCAAAAATTGGCGCCAAATTAATTTAACAATCGATAGTTGTAAACAAAGACACTAAATTACAGCATCTTTGGTTGTAAATTATTAATTAAGAATCTTAATAAATTTTCTACACCTTGAATTTTCATATAAAAATTGCTTTCTAAAATTTAGTTTATTTTAATAATCCTTTTTGTAGTATGTGCCTTATAAGTAAAATTTTTTTTTTTAAATTTTTTTTTAGGTTATTTTTAAACAAAAAGATCTTATCGTCGCGGCAAGGTATCATTTTTTGGTGTAACTAATATAAATATTATATTCAATAGTTCAATTTTAAATAAGAAATAAGATATGAAATTGAAATAACCTTAATATCAAAATTTATATCCAAGGCCGCCAAAACTCTGAAATCAGCACAGCTCCATTAGTTGAGTAATATCTTGGAACCTTATATCTTAACTGACTAACCCCTTGATACTTTAGTCTATTAGAAAACTTTAAAAAATCTTCACCTTCTTTATATTTGTATGAGTTTCTATTTGTATGAATTTTTATAAAATGGTCTGTGAGATCGCTAGTTGAAGTAAAAGGTTTACCACAGTCTTTACATTTAAATGGTTTTTCAGTTGTGTCAATCCTATCATGTGCTGCAAGTTGGCTTTGAAAAATAAAAGTTCCTCCACAGTCCTGGGAAGGGAGTAGCTTTTCAACTTCACGGATTCGATTATGACTTTTGAGATTACTTAAAGATTTTTCAAATTCTTTCATCTGCATAGGCTTTATGGTTGTATGAAACATTTGATGCCGCTGTAAATAATCTTTTCTAGGAAAACTTTTTCCACATTTTTGACATTTGTAAGGCTTTTCACCTGTATGAAATCTTAAATGTCTTTTTAAACCACCGTTTTCTTTAAAATCTCTACCACATTCTTGGCATACATAACGTTTTTCTCCAGTGCAGTGATGTAATTCTTTGTAGACTTTTTTTTTCACTAGTTCATTGCTTAGAGAATTAAGATCGCTTTGCATCTTTTTAGATATTCCACTTGTTGTAATGAAATTTGCATTGATCTGCATGTGTAAAAATGATACAAATATGAAACTTTATAAAACTTTACCTTGCTTGTTAAAAAATATTATTGTCGCAACAGAATTATTTGAAATTTAGTATATTAATCATAATTTAATCTTAATTAATCATTAAACTAGTGTAAATTTTAATATAACTTTAAGCTCAGGAAATTTTGAGAAAACGAGAAAACGAGACTATAATTATTTAATCAAACATATAAACCCAAAATCTAAAGTTGGCCAATAAAAACCAAAAAAAAAAATTTTTTTTAATTAATTTTTTTTTTTCTTTAAAAATCCAAATTTTATTTTTATAAATTTTCCCAATAAATATTTCATGCAAACTTAATTTAAAAAAAAACTTACCATAATTATCAGTTAAGTAGAAAAAATTTATTTCTGAAAACAATAATTTGATCTTATTTTTACTTTGACTTTCCTATTTTTATTAAATATATAAAATTTAAAAGGAATTCCTTTCAGGACAAAAACTGAATAACAACTAAACTTATAATAATCTATAAGTTTCAAAAAAATCATTCCCCTCTTTTTTATAAAAATTATTATGTAATTGGATAGGTCAAAATAATTTTAATAGTTCTAAGAACTAGGGTTGGAGAGAAGATTTTTTTCAACTGCTTTATTTATTATTTTATAATTAATTTACATAAAAAACTTAAGATACAGTAATAAAAACATTCACAAGTCTATTATCTTAAAATTGTATGACTAATTGAAATTTGGGTTACAATAGGTAAATTTTTTTTCGTTTGAAAAATATTTTAATCTGATCGTTTTGATTCTTTCATGAAATGTTTATAAAAAGTAATATACAAAATAAATTGATAAGCATCCACTAATATACTATTTTTTTAAAGTCTAAAAAAAATGAAAAAACTTGGAAATATTATTTATTTAAATAATTATAAAATTTATTGTTTATTATCTAATGCCCATATTAGTTAGTCAACTTAATAGTGAATATTTACCGCACTCAAGTGATGAGATTTATGATAATCCGTCATTGCCAAAGTTATACTTTTAAAAAATTTTATTTATAACCAGAGATTAGTTTTTACAACCAAGGACACCAAATTTTTGAAGTAGATGCTGTTTCGTTGGTTGCTAAGTTTATTTTAATTTTATTTCCTGAATGACTACTTTCATGACGTTTTAGATCTTTAATGGTTTTAAAAATTTTTCCACATTCTTTACACTTAAAAGGCTTTTCACCTGTGTGAATTCTTTTATGAGTATTTAGAATTTTCATTTGGTTAAAAGATTTCCCACATTCTTTACATTTATAAGGCTTTTCTCCTGTATGAATTCTTTTATGTTTTACGAGGTTGCTAGAATTCGTAAAATCTTTCCCACATTCTTGACATTTATAAGGTTTTTCACCTGTATGAATTCTTTTATGCCTGGTAAAGTTGCCAGAATCAATAAAATCTTTTCCACATTCTTTGCACTTGTAAGGCTTTTCACCCGTGTGAATTCTTTTATGAATTTCAAGACTGGCTATTTGGATAAAAGCTTTTCCACATTCTTTACATTTAAATGGCTTTTCGCCTGTATGAATTTTCATATGATATGTAAGATTATTGGATGTGGTAAAAGCTTTCCCACATTCTTGACATTTATAAGGCTTTTCACCTGTATGAGTTCTTTTATGAACCTTAAGATTGCTAGAGAGATTAAAAGCTTTTCCACATTCTTTACACTTAAATGGCTTTTCACCTGTGTGTATTCTCATATGCCTTGTAAGTTTACTGGAAGTAGTAAAAGCTTTTTCACATACTTGACATTTATAAGTCTTTTCACCTGTATGAGTTCTTTGATGAGTCTTAAGACTGTTAGAGTGACTAAAAGCTTTTCCACATTCTTCACACTTAAATGGCTTTTCACCTGTGTGTATTCTCATATGCCTTGTAAGATTACCGGATTTAGTAAATGTTTTTTCACATTCTGTGCATTTATATAGTTTTTTTTGCTGACGAGTTTCTGGTGATCTTGATATAATTTCATTCTGATTATTTGTTTTGTTAAAAATAATTTCCATATTATCCAGAAACAAAAAATGTGTAATAATGAGTTGAATTTATTAAATATAAATAGCAAAAACTGTTTTATTGCCTTTACAATATAATAATACAAAAAGAAATTATTACTTAAAAAATATATTTCTTTTCAAAAACGAAAATTAAAGGTTCAGTGTAAAGGTAAAAATAAGGAATATAATTTTTTCCACGTTCTTTATATTTCCAAAATTTATTCAATGGATTCGTATAGATAAACAGTTGATGTTTCCGTGGATGAATTGTACTAAGTTGCTGATTGTTAAGATGATAAGTTTCAAGATAATTTTATTATAAACAAACATTTTATTTGTTATGATTTTTTTTGTTGTAATTTATTAGAAAGAATGTTTAAGTAAAAATTTTTACAAAATTTATAAATACAATTATAACAATTTACCCTCCAAATTTTAAAATAATTATTTTGGTGAATTAATTTTTCTATATGTACTAAGAATTTGAGACATTAGTGAATTCAATAATATAAGATGTTAAAATCCACAAAACAACAAAAACAATGTTTAGATATATAAGAATATACTATCGATGTAATATACGGAAGCCACGTAGTATCATAGGAGAATAGAGAGAGGGTGGGTAAATATATTTACTTCAGATTCTATTCGGGTATAGTCGAGAGACTTGTTGGACGAGTTGTTGGGCGAGTGAGTTGGTGGTCGAGTTGTAATACATTAGAAAATGAACTTTCTGCCTTACCGGGAGATTTTTCGAGTAAAGGAAAACAAATTTCAAGGAGAAAATTTTCAATTTTTTACTCTAAAATATTTTCCGATTTTTTAAGATGGCGGACATAATTATAAAATTATTCAAATGAACATTCTACGTTACGTCGGGGTTTTTTAGGTCGAGGAAAACGAATTTTAGAGGAAAAATTTTCAATTTTTCACCCTGAAATATTTTCCGATTTTTTATGATGGCGGACATAAATAGTATATTAAGTATCAAGGGCGCAAAAGTTTATGCATTAGCCTAAGCACTAGCCTGAGTGCTCGGCAAAGCCACGCACGAGTGATCAGTGATATGTGTTGAAAGTAATTTCCTTAGATTAACAAAAAAAAAATAGAATGTTTTCGAAAAACTAGTAAATTTTCCAAAAAATCTTCAAATATTTGATAAAAATCGTAAATTGACTAAATTTAGTATATTAACAAAAAATTCGTGAACATTTTTTTTTGTGAATTTACGAATAAAGTGTCAAATTCACAACTACTTCTCGTAAATTTACAACTATTTTTTCTAAATTCTTGAAAAAAAATTGTAAATTATCAATTTTTCTTGCGAATTCACAAATAAAAAAACGCAAAGAATTATAAAAAAGCAAGGCTTTTTTATTTTAGGCACGATCACATATTTATTGAGCATTTTATTTTTTCTCTTTTATAACCTTGATGGGATCACACCCTCATAAATTGAAAACTATTATTTATTATTGCATGTTATTCAAAGTATTCAAAAATAATTATTCGAAAATTTTTATTATACCCAAATTTACATAAAAATATTTAAAACTTATATAAAGAAAAATTTTTTATCTGCTTTTTAATAAAAATAATAGAGTTTAGATTATTCTTATTTATTTTTCACCATAACTAGATCGTTTGCTGAAGATTACTGATCAATAAAGCTGGCTCTAACTTTCCTTTATAATAATTGACTAAAATGTGCTGTGAAAAAATAAAATATATACTTTGAGCTTCTAAATTTGATTAAAATATCTGAATCCTCAAATATATATTATCCTGAAAAAAATCAAAGAAAAATTTTAATGTCCCATATTCTTTAAAAAGAATATATTAAATTTTTTTAAAATCTAAATTAAATTCTACCTGTGTGCCTTAAGATATTAGTTTTTATCTGAGAAAAAATAATAACAAATTTTTTAACAGCAAAATTAATGTATACTAGATGTATATTGTAAGTAGGTAATTAAAAGCCAATGCTGCTGAAAAACAAGTATTAGTTTAAATTTGAGTAATTTAAAAAAATTTAATATATCATCTTTTTGAAAATTTTGCATAAAAATAACAATTAAATATAAATTTAAAAATTTATATAATATTATTTATTATTTTTATACAATATTAAAAAAATGGTAAAAAAGTTTAAAAAGTTGTTTTAAATTACGCGTTTAAATTTAAGAATACTCGAATTTTTTGTTAATATATAAAAGTGAAATGATTATTTTTTTTTTTTTTTTTTTTTTTTTTAACTGACATATACCGACGTAGGGTATGCCAAGAGGTTTCCAGGAGAAGCGTGTGCTGGGGCAGTTGCGGAGCAGCCGACTTTTAAGATGTTAAACTGAACTTGTATTCACCCGAACACCGTCAATTAATAATTAATTATTCATTAATTATGGTACTCACAATTAATTTAATTTTTAGTAGTGATATTGAAAAAACTTTATTTTTAAATTAAGAAATTTTTTTTTTAAATGATGTACTTTATAGAAGGAATACACAACACAACTAATAAGTATTTTAAATTTTAGTATAATATTAATATATACTTAGAGAATAATTTTTTTCAATTGTTTTATTTATTATTTTAAAATTAATTTATACATAAAAAATTTAAGAAAAAGTAATAAAAAAATTCATTATTATGTATTCAAATTCTATGACTAATTAATATCTGGGTTACAATAGGTAAACATTTTTTCGTTTGAAATTTGAATCTGATCAACGTTTATAAAAATTAATATACAAAATATATTGATAAGCATCCACTAATATACACACTGCTCTTTTAAGTCTAAAGTATAAATGAAAAAACTTAGCCACACATTTATAATTAAATTTCTTAAAAAGAATACGATGTGGGATTACAAAATTTAATAAGAATATTTACTGTACTCAAGTGATAAAAATTATAATAATCCGTCAATGCAGGAGTTATACTTTTAAGGAATTTTATAACCAGGGTTTAGATTTTACAATCAAGGAGTCCAAAATTTTGGAGTAGATACTGTTTCGTTGGTTTCTAAGTTTATTTCAATTTTATTTCTTGAATGACTACTTTCATGACGTTTTAGTTCTTTAATGGTTTTAAAAAATTTTCCACATTCTTGGCATTTGCAAGGCTTTTCTCCTGTATGAATTCTCTTATGAGTATTTAGAATTTTCATTTGGTTAAAAGATTTCCCACATTCTTTACATTCATAAGGCTTTTCTCCTGTATGAATTCTTTTATGTTTTACGAGGTTGCTAGAATTCGTAAAATCTTTCCCACATTCTTGACATTTATAAGGTTTTTCACCTGTATGAATTCTTTTATGCATTTCAAGACTTCTAATCTGACTAAAAGCTTTTCCACATTCTTCACATTTAAATGGCTTTTCACCCGTGTGAATTCTTTTATGTTTGGTAAGGTTGCCAGAATCAATAAAATCTTTTCCACATTCTTTGCACTTGTAAGGCTTTTCACCCGTGTGAATTCTTTTATGAATTTTAAGACTGGCTATTTGGATAAAAGCTTTTCCACATTCTTTACATTTAAATGGCTTTTCGCCTGTATGAATTTTCATATGATATGTAAGATTATTGGATGTGGTAAAAGCTTTCCCACATTCTTGACATTTATAAGGCTTTTCACCTGTATGAGTTCTTTTATGAAGCTTAAGATTGCTAGAGAGATTAAAAGCTTTTCCACATTCTTCACACTTAAATGGCTTTTCACCTGTGTGTATTCTCATATGCCTTGTAAGTTTACTGGAAGTAGTAAAAGCTTTTTCACATACTTGACATTTATAAGGTTTTTCACCTGTGTGAATGCGTTCGTGAACTCTAAGATGAGAAACTGAAGAAAAGGCTTTCCCACATATCGCACATTTATGTATCTTTTGGGCTAACATTTTCCAGAAAATTTATTATACTGCATGAAGTAATCCCACTAGCTGAATTGTTTGAATTTGCTTTTTTGAACTGATCCTGAAATTGAAAATAAACACACATTTATGATAAATGTCACAAGAAATTAAATTGTATTTATACACTATAAAAAATATACCCTGATGCCAAGTCAATGTGGCTGAATCAACCTTATTTTTATCTTCACGGCAGATTTCTTGATGCAGTTTAAGCTGTGTTTGAGCCAAGTGATTATTGACTTGAATACTATGTGTTTCGGATCAACAAGATTCTGCTATGTTTTTATATCTAGATAATTTGTCTCTCTCTTACTCGTTATTTTACTAGCTTATGATTGGTTTTCAAAAGATGATAAATACTAGTTGATCTAAAAAACATAGTAAATGTAAAGGTTGGGTCCGTATGACTTATTTAATTATAATAGCAGACAATATTTAAATAGTTTTTAATAATTCTGAAAAATATTATTTTTATTATTTTTTTATTGTTTATAAAAAAATTTAGTTATCTGTACAAGTTATTCTCTCAAAAACATATGCTTACAAATTTAAATTATGAAAAATAAAAAGTATTTATTTTCAATTGTTTAATTATCTATTTTTATTCTCCCTATTATATATAAACCGGTTAATGATTTCATATTTTTTACCTAAATTTCTACTTATCTTCAAAACAAAATTAATAAACAAATAATTTTAAGCTCTCTTAAACATATTTTATTAATAGAAATCCGATATGCTGGAGTATCCGAGAGTTCCTGATTTAACTATATTTCAATTTTTTGATATTAAAATCATCTTTTCTTTAAATTTATTTCGTTTTCTTATATTATAAACATGAATGTTTTTGATTTAAAAAAACTATGAAAAACTATGTGAATTGTGTTCAATATTTCGGTTTCTTATTTGGATTTGTTTAAGTTATACTGATGAGTTATATTGAAAACTGCATTAGAATCTAAATATCCTAAACGTTGAAAATAAGTTTCTTTTGGTTCTTATCAAAAATTTGATGCAGGCAAAACAAACTTCAAAACTCCAATGAGCTACAGGATCTGTTTCAATGAAACGCCAAAACTTAAACTTCGCAAGTTAACCAAAACTCTTCTGGTTGGTCTCATTTTTTTGGTTGAAGTATCATCTTTCATACGCCATAAGCCCCAATTTATTATCAATAATTCTCTCATCACTATAGCCAATTAACCAAACGGTCATTTTTGGCTAAAAATGACCAATTTTTAAATTGCTGCCAAATTTGTAATATTTGACGAACATGGGTTTTATAGGGCTGAAAAAATTTTTACAAGTTTCAAGTTTCCAAAACTTATTTATTTTCCATTTTTCATTTATTTGTTAAACAGATATGATAATTTGAAGTCACATTTTACGATTTTTTAAAAAAGCTCATTTTTAATGTTAACTTTGAAGAGCCATTTCTTAAAAACGAATCAAGGAAATGAGACGAGTAAAAATTTTTTGGAAATTTAAAGCTTTTGTAAATTTGATGAGACTTATAAATAAAGAGACATAAAAAAATTATAAAAAATTACATAAAAAATTTGATGAGACTTATAAAAATCCGTTTTCGTAAAAAATTATAAATTTGGCAGCAATATAAAAATTGGCTATTTTTAGCCAAAAATGACCGTTTTGTTAATTGGCTATACTGATGAGAAAATTAGTGATAAAAAATTGCGGTTTAAGGCGTTTGAAAGGTGATACTTACACCCAAAAAATGAGATCAACCAGAAGAGTTCCAGATCCATAACCATTTGGTGTAATTTGGTGTAATAGAAAAAATAACTTAATAAGTATTTTAATAAGAAAAATAAATTACATTTTAATTAAATTATTTTATTTTTTTATTTTATAATTTGTACTTATAAATAAGTTTGTACTTGTACATAAGCAGTTGGTAAAAAACCAATCTTTTCACGTAATTTAGAGTTAAGCTAGTAATAATAATACATAATAATACTTAATACACCCTAAATCAGTCAAATCGCGGTTTAGGGTGTATTTTCACTGGACAACATAAGATTTGCTCTACTATAAGTTTTTGGGTCTCTGATCACGAAAATCGGGGTCTTTTCCGGGAGATATTTTCGGAACGCCCTTAAATTTGAAAAAACTACAAAAAGGTTTTTTTATATATTAGCAAAGAGATTTTATCTCAGAGGGTTTTTTGGGTCGCTGATCAAGAATTTGGAGGAATTTTTTATGAATAATTAACATTTCTTCATAAAATAAGCAAAAACAATCCTTAGAAGGGGTGCATTTGCAATTTATGTACTTCGAGTGTCTAAATTTGGACTATATGGGTTTTTGTGTTCGTTGATTAAGAATTTCGGTGATGTTTATATGAAAATGTATTTTATACAATTATAATATTTCAAGAATTTAACGATTAATAATGGAACCACAATGTTTTTTTAAAAATAATAAAATTTATTTTCTTCAACGTTTCGGTTGTATTTAGCAACCCTTATCAAGAACTACAAAAAAAAATTTTTTATAAATATAAATATAAAACATAAATATTCACTTATAAAAACTCACCAAAATAAAATATTTTTAAAACATAACCTATGATATCAAGTAAGTTTTATATAAATAAATATTTACAATTATTGTCATAAACTTAAAGAAATTAATTGAATTTATTGCACATTTTTAATTTTACTCAAATTCAAATTCAATATCATTTAACATAATTAAAAATCAAAAAATTAATATAGTTAATATTGTCATCTTTTTTTGCTTACTAGTAAACAACACAAACTAGTACTCCATCTATAATAAACTCACTCTGTTACTATCATCTGACTTCTCGAAGGCCTTTGACAATGATTCCCCTTCGAAACTACTAAGAAAATTACAGGCCATTGGATTCGCTAAGTCATATTTAATCTGGCTTTGGTCATATCTCTATGGTCGTTCGGTATGTGTAACGTCCAAAGACAATACTTCTGAACATCGTGGCATAAATATTGGAGTACCTCGGGGTTCTGTTCTGGGGCCTCTTTTGTTTTGTGTCTACATGAACGACCTCAAGAATCACTTAGAAGCCTGTAACACGTACAGATTATTGTATGCTGACGATCTTCAGATCTATGTTCAGGTGCCTGCTCATTTAATTGAACAAGGAATCATGATGCTCTTTGATTCTGTCAAGATCGAAGCATTATGGGCAGACACAAATGGCTTGGCATTAAACACCAAAAAAACCCAAGCAATAGTCTTCGGCTCCTCTCATACCTTAAAACTATTTAAAAACTTAAATATCCCTACGATCTCGGTCAACTCTGATGGTGATACTGATCATTTTGTTGATCAAGTTTCTAATTTGGGAGTCGTTCTGGATAGCACGCTTTCTTGGTCTCCTCATATTCATCAAATAACCAAAAGGGTAAATAGAATACTATACGGTCTTAAAATCATCAAGCCCTGTACCTCAAAATTATTACGTAAGCGCCTAATCAAGTCTTTTGGGGTTCCACATCTAGACTATTGTAACATTGTCTATTCAGATGCCTCCAATGGACTACGTGCGCGATTGCAGAGACTATAAAATATAGGTTACGGTACATATTTGGCCTACGCAAGAAGGAGCATATCACGCCTTTCAGAAGAAGGTTAAATTGGATGCGCTATGACACTCGCACAGACTACTTTGCATCCTTAGTGATGTATAGACTCGTCCGCATGAAGGAGCCGCCATTCCTTTTGTCACTACTTGAGCCTCATAAATCGGACAAGCCTCAACGCGGTCCTCGTAAGGATTTAGAGATCCCCTCTAATATAAAAACTTATGACCGGTTTGTGTAACTACACAACCAACGAGCATGGAACATGTTCACTAATAACTAACACTGATAATAAAGTATCTTATTCTGTTCATAATATCAATATTTATATCCAAGTATTTCTGCACTAAAGTTCTTTAGAGACTTCTGCACCAATGGTCCCTAGGTACTTCTGCACCGAAGGTCTTTAGGGACTTCTGCACCATAGGTCCTTAGGTACTTCTGCACCAATGCTCCCTAGGTACTTCTGCACCAAAGGTCTTTAGAGACTTCTGCACCAATGGTCCCTAGGTACTTCTGCACCAAAGGTCTTTAGGGACTTCTGCACCATAGGTCCTTAGGTACTTCTGCACCAATGCTCCCTAGGTACTTCTGCACCAAAGGTCTTTAGAGACTTCTGCACCAATGCTCCCTAAGTACTTTTGCATCAAAGGTCTTTAGAGACTTCTGCACCATAGGTCCCTAGGTACTTCTGTACCAAAGGTCTTTAGAGGCTTCTGCACCATAGGTCCCTAGGTACTTCTGAACCAATGCTCCCTAGGTACTTCTGCACCAATGCTCCCTAAGTACTTCTGCACCAAAGGTCCCTAAATCGAAAATATTCTAAGTCCCATTTGACCCCCCCCCCCTTAAAAAGGACAAATTTGACCACCCCCTTAAATAGGACATATTTGACCCCCCCCCCTTAATTTTCCAGTTCTGAAGTACCCCCTCCCTATAAACATGTTCCATGTTAAAACTGACTGGGGTCTTGATTCATTCCAAGTTAAATATGCCCACTTTTGGAATAACATCCCTCCTTGCATACGTGACATTCATTCATATTCACGGTTTAAGAGAAGTATAAGGCAGTATTTATATAGGTCCGATGATATTTAACATAAACCCTCCTATTTTATATTATTTTATTGACAAAATACATTGTCTTATTAAATTTATTATTTAAATTCAATGCTTTGTGCTATTGATATATTTACCAAAGTTATAAATTATAATAATTTATTAAAATATATTAATAAATTAATTAAAATGTTATAAATTATAAATTATATATTTTTTTTATTGTATATTGTATATATTATATTTTAATTAATTTACTACTTATATGTAAAAGAGTGTACCATATTTTGCCAGACAAGTAAAGAGAATAATAATAATAATAATAATAATTTCATTATCAGTTGTTTCATATTTTTAGTGTGAAAATATTACAAATTTAAAAAACATTTAATTAAAATTATAAATATTGCATATGTTCAACATATTTTTTAATGTTATCAATAAAACTTTTAAATATGTATTGTAAACCATTACAATCACTCATTTTATTCATAGTTATTATCAAAAAATTCTATATGGAACATTAATGAAAATAATCTTTTTGATTTATTCCTTTCTTTATCTATGATTTTAACGTTATCAAAATCTATTGACTTACAATTATTATCTAACATATGCTTATACAATGCTGATTTTGTTTTACATTTTTCTACATCTTTTTTATGTTCATCCACTCTAATTTGAAGTTTTCTTCCACTTTGACCTATATATGTACTTTCACAATCTTTACGATTAATTTTATAAACAATATTTGAAGTTTCCTCTTTTTTATATTTGTCCTTTCCTACTTTAATCATATTATCAAATTTACAATTTACATTATTTATAGGTAACACTTGTAATTGTTTTAACATATTATTTAGTTCATTACTAACATTTTTGTAAAAAGGAAGAACACAATATATCTTTTTTTGTACATCATTATTACTATTATTTTCTAATTCAATACTATTATTGTTAATATTTAAAATTAATTTTTTTCTCTTTTTCATGTTTTGGTCAATGAAATATTCAGGATAATTGTTTTCTAAAAGCAATTGTTTGATTAAATCTAAATTTTTTTAAAGGCATTTTTTATCAGCTAATAGCATACTTTTATCTACTAAACAGTAAACAATTGCTCTTTTTTGAGAAATTGGATGATGTGATAAAAAATTTAAATACCTTCCTGAAAAAGTTTTCTTTCCTAACCAATCCGTAGTTGTAAACAAAGACACTAATTGATAGCATCTTTGGTTGTAAAAGTTATTTAAGAATCTTAATAAATTTTCATAAAAAATTGCTTTCTAAAATTCAGTTTATTTTACTAATCCATTTTGTAGTACGTGACTAATAAGTATATATAGTAAATAAGTATATAATTTTAAATAAGAAATAAGATAAGAAATTGAAATAACCTTAATATCAAAATTTATATCCAAGGCCGCCAAAACTCTGAAATCAGCACAGCTCCATTAGTTGAGTAATTTCTTGGAACCTTATATCTTAACTGACTAACCCCTTGATACTTTAGTCTATTAGTGTACTCAAAAAATTTTTCACATTCTTTATATTTGTATGAGTTTCTATTTGTATGAATTTTTATAAAATGGTCTGTGAGATCGCTAGTTGAAGTAAAAGGTTTACCACAGTCTTTACATTTAAATGGTTTTTCAGCTGTGTCAATCCTATCATGTGTTGCAAGTTGGCTTTGAAAAATAAAAGTTTCTCCACAGCCCTGGGATGGGAGTAGCTTTTCAACTTCATGGATTCGATGATGACTTTTGAGATTACTTAAAGATTTTTCACATTCTTTCATCTGCATAGGCTTTGTGGTTGTATGAAACATTTGATGCCGCTGTAAATAATCTTTTCTAGGAAAACTTTTTCCACATTTTTGACATTTGTAAGGCTTTTCACCTGTATGAAATCTTAAATGTCTTTTTAAACCACCGTTTTCTTTAAAATCTCTATCACAAACTTGGCATACATAACGTTTTTCTCCAGTGCAGTGATGTAATTCTTTGTAGACTTTTTTTTTCACTAGTTCATTGCTTAGAGAATTAAGATCGCTTTGCATCTTTTTAGAAATTCCACTTGTTGTAATGAAATTTGCATTGATCTGCATGTGTAAAAATGATACAAATATGAAACTTTATAAAACTTTACTTTGCTTGTTAAAAAATATTATTGTCGCAACAGAATTATTTGAAATTTAGTAAATTAATCATAATTTAATCTTAATTAATCATTAAACTAGTGTAAATTTTAATATAACTTTAATGCTTTAAACTTTTAACGAATCTTTAAAAAACTCGACACAACTAAGCTCAGGAAATTTTGAGAAAACGCGAAAACGAGACTAATTATTTCTTAAAAAATATAAACTCAAAATCTAAAGTTGGCCAATAAAAACAAAAGAAAAAAATTTTTTTTAAATTAATTTTTTTTTTCTTTAAAAATACAAGTTTTATTTTTACAAATTTTCCCAATAAATATTTCATGCAAACTTAATTTAAAAGAAACTTACCATAATTATCAGTTAAGTAGAAAAAATTTATTTCTGAAAACAATAATTTGACAATATTTTTACTTTGACTTTCCTGTTTTTATTAAATATAAAATTTAAAAGGAATTCCTTTCAGGACAAAAACTGAATAACAACTAAACTTATAATCTAAGTTTCAAAAAACTCATTCCTCTCTTTTTTATACAAATTATTATGTAATTTTGATAGGTCAAAATAATTTTAATAGTTCTAAGAACTAGGGTTGGAGAGAAGATTTTTTTCAACTGCTTTATTTATTATTTTATAATTAATTTACATAAAAAACTTAAGATACAGTAATAAAAACATTCACAAGTATATTATGATCAAATTGTATGACTAATTGATATTTGGGTTACAATAGGTAAATTTTATTTCGTTTGAAATCTTAAACCATATTTTAATCTGATCGTTTTGATTATTTCATGAAATATTTATAAAAAGTAATATACAAAATAAATTGTTAATACACACTGCTCTTTTAAGTCTGAAATATAAATGAAAACACTTGGAAATATTATTTATTTAAATAATTATAAAATTTATTGTTTATTATCCAATGCCCATATTAGTTAGTCAACTTAATAGTGAATATTTACCGCACTCAAGTGATGAGATTTATGATAATCCGTCAATGCAAGAGTAATACTTTTAAAAAATTTTATTTATAACCAGAGATTAGTTTTTACAACCAAGGACACCAAAATTTTGAAGTAGATGCTGTTTCGTTGGTTGCTAAGTTTATTTCAATTTTATTTCCTGAATGACTATTTTCATGACGTTTTAGTTCTTTGGTGGTGTTAAAATATTTTCCACATTCTTTACACTTAAAAGGCTTTTCACCTGTGTGAATTCTTTTATGAACTTTAAAATTAGTAGCAATATTAAAAGCTTTTCCACATTCTTGACATTTATAAGATTTTTCACCTGTGTGAATTCTTTTATGAAGTTCAAGACTGCTAATCTGTCTAAAAGATTTTCCGCATACTTGGCATTTACAAGGCTTTTCACCTGTATGAGTTCTTTTATGAACCTTAAGATTGTTAGAGTGACTAAAAGCTTTTCCACATTCTTCACACTTAAATGGCTTTTCACCTGTGTGTATTCTCATATGCTTTGTAAGTTTACTGGATGTAGTAAAAGCTTTTTCACATACTTGACATTTATGAGGTTTTTCACCTGTGTGAATTCTTTTATGAAGTTCAAGACTGCTAATCTGACTAAAATATTTTCCGCATACTTGGCATTTGTAAGGTTTTTCACCTGTGTGAATTCTTTTATGTTTTATGAGGCTGCTAGAATCTGTAAAAGCTTTCCCACATTCTTGACATTTACAAGGCTTTTCACCTGTATGAGTTCTTTTATGAACCTTAAGATTGTAAGAGTGACTAAAAGCTTTTCCACATTCTTCACACTTAAATGGCTTTTCACCTGTGTGTATTCTCATATGCTCTGTAAGTTTACTGGATGTAGTAAATGCTTTTTCACATACTTGACATTTATGAGGTTTTTCACCTGTGTGAATTCTTTTATGAAGTTCAAGACTGCTAATCTGACTAAAAGATTTTCCGCATACTTGGCATTTGTAAGGTTTTTCACCTGTGTGAATTCTTTTATGTTTTATGAGGCTGCTAGAATCTGTAAAAGCTTTTCCACATTCTTGACATTTATAAGGCTTTTGACCTGTATGAGTTCTTTTATGAACCTTAAGATTGTAAGAGTGACTAAAAGCTTTTCCACATTCTTCACACTTAAATGGCTTTTCACCTGTGTGTGTTCTCATATGCTGTTTAAGATTACAGGAATAGGTAAATGCTTTTTCACATTCTGTGCATTTATATAGTTTTTTTTGCTGACGAGTTTCTGGTAATCTTGATACAATTTCATTCTGATTATTTGTGTTGTTAAAAATAATTTCCATATTATCCTGAAACAAAAAATGTGTAATAATGAGTTGAATTTATTAAATATAAATAGCAAAAACTGTTTTATTGCCGTTACAATATAATAATACAAAAAGAAATTATTATTTAAAAAATATATTTTCTTTTCTAAAACGAAAATTAAAGGTTCAGTGTAAAGGTAAAAATAAGGAATATATTTTTTTGCACTTTCTATAAAAACAAATTTTATTGGATGGATTCGTATAGATGCACAGTTGATGTTTCTGTGGATGTATTGTACTAAGTTGCTGATTGTTAAGATGATAAGTTTCAAGATAATTTTATTGTAAACAAACATTTTATTTGTTATGATTTTTGTTGTTGTAATTTATTAGAAAGAATGTTTAAGGGGAAGTACAGGTTAAAATCCGACTTTTTTGAAAAAACCTAATTTTCAGAAAATGTTAACAAAAAATTGAAAATCGAAGAAGAGGAAAACATTGCCAAGACTTTGGCGGATTCAAAACTGTGGGTTTGGGTCTTTTTATAGTATGTTTGCTCAGAGAACTTTTTCTTTGAAAATTTATGTTTAAAAAAATAAAGATAAATTTTCAAAGAAAAAGTTCTCCGAGCAAACATACTATAAAAAGACCCAAACCCACAGTTTTGAATCCGCCAAAGTCTTGGCAATGTTTTCCTCTTCTTCGATTTTCAATTTTTTGTTAACATTTTCTGAAAATTAGGTTTTTTCAAAAAAGTCGGATTTTAACCTGTACTTCCCCTTAAGTAAAAATTTTTACAAAATTTATAAATACAATTATAACAACTTACCCTCCAAATTTTAAAATAATTATTTTGCTGAATTAATTTTTCTATATGTACTAAGAATTTGAGACATTAGTGAATTCAATAATATAAGATGTTAAAATCCACAAAACAACAAAAACAATATTTACAAATATAAGAATACAATCGATGTAATATACGGAAGCCGCATAGTCTCATATGGGAGAATAGCTGAGAGTGTGGGTAAATAGTCGAGAGACTTGCTGGACGAGTTATTGGGCGAGTGAGTTCGTGGTCGAGTTGTAATATATTAGAAAATGAACATTCTACCTTACCGCGGGGTTTCTAAGGTCGAGAAAAACGAATTTTAGAAGGAAAATTTTTAATTTTGCACCCTGAAATATTTTCTGATTTTTCAAGATGGCGGACATAAATAGTATATTAAGTATCAAGGGGCACTGGCTCTGGTATTAGCTCGGGCACTATAGCGTAAGCACTATAGCCCGAGTGCTCGGCGAAGCCACGCACGAGTGATCATGCTAGTGTTCACGCTATTGTCTAAAGTATTTTGCCCATGGGGCTTAAGCTGGTTCTACAGACCTCCGTAAACGCAAACCGCAGCCGCAACGCAATGCGCACAACACAACACGCATGTGCATAACACGATTTTGGTTTGTGCGCATTGCGTTGCGGCTGCAATTTTGCGTTTACGGAGGTCTGTAGAACCAGCCTTACAATAGTCAACCTGGACGTAGATCAAGTGCAGAAAATTCTTTGTAAAGTTTTACGCCTGGGAGGACAAAAAAAATATTAAAATGAACATTATAATTTACCTAGGGATTTTTGAAGTCGATGAAAACACATTCACTTTTGTTCACTTTGCTATATTTTTATGTCTGTCATCTTGAAAAATCGGAAAATATGTTAGGGTGAAAAATCAAAAATTTTCCACCTGAAATTCGTTTTTCTTGGACTCAGATTTTTATAACCTTCCATTTTCCGAAATTATCCGAGGTTTCCTATCACCTAATCAAAATTCTGACTCGATTCTTGAATTTATCGGAAAATTTTACAGTAGGGTCTCTTTTTTGAGGAATTTTAAAAATTTTCGTAATGCTGTATAAATAAGAAACACTTATTATTCATAGAATTGATAAAATTGAAAAATTTAAAGCAATTAGCAAAATTTAAAATTTTTTATTTTTATGAAAATTGTTTCTTCTTTTTTTTATACAGCATTAAAGAAATTCTTTGGATTTTTTTAAGTGGTAGGTACGCCAGGCACGTATTCAGGAACATTTTTGATTTTTGAAAAAGTCGTAAAAATTTTTACTCGTCTAAGCGAATAATAAAAACAATGTTTTGTAACTGCCTTACAATCAAATAAGCTGTCAGCTAATAATAAAAAATTATTAGATACTTTTCAAAAAAATTTTTAAGTATTTGATAAAAATCGTAAATTTACTACCTAAATTTTTTGTTAATATTTAGTTTTACGATTTTTTTCGAATATTTACAAATGTTTTCAAAAATTTTCTAATTTTTTTGTTAATATAAGGAAGTTACTTTTCACAGTTTGCAATTAAATAAAATAAAAGTGAAATGATTATTGTACTCACAATTAATTTAATTTTTAGTAGTGTTATAGAAAAAACCTTTTGTTTTTATTTTTAAATTAAGAATTTTTTTTTTTAATGATGTCCTTCATAGATGGAATAAACAACACAACTAATATGTATTTTAAATTTTAATTTAATTTTAATAATAAACTTAGAATATATAAATACCCAGTTATATTCATAATAAAAAAAAAAAAATAATAAGAATAGCTATTTATTAAACAAGGGATAAAATTTTGTTTTCGGCTTTGCATGCAGTTGTATGCACAAGCAAGCGTAGCGAGCGAGTCCAGACAGCATGCAAAAGTCGAATCATATATTTTGTCCCGTGTTCTAAACAATAGTTTTACTGTTTTACATATAATGGGCAAAAAAGCCGTCTCCCTAGGGGAGAAAACAGGCTTTTTTTGCCCTAGATATGTAAACGTATTTACAACGCTAATAAATACCTACATCGTAACAATACATTATAAAAATGCCAATAAAAAAACAATATTTGTGATAAAATTATATCCTAAAGTGGAATTGGCACAACTTAAAAAATCCTTATGATCTATTTATTTACACATAATTAAAAATATAGAACATAAAAAATATTAGTGCTTCTTTGATCATACGTAAAATCTTAGTTTTAATATCAAATAACCATACTCATTAATTAATTGATAACAATCTAATGAAACATTGCTTTCAACCAAAAATTAATTCTACGCTTAACAAAAATGAAAAATTGTCCAACTTGGGGAGCCGAGCAGTTCCAGCCCTATTGAGATGATTTATTATCAACAGATTTTTATTAAGGTCCCCTTTTCATTATTTTGTGTAATTTTGATGAATTTTAAAAATCTTTTTTTTTAGTTATTTTATTATACAAGAACTACAAATTTTTTTTTAAATTGTTACAAAACTATCAAAGAATACAAAAAAAATTACTATTTTTATTTTCCAAATATTTTACATTTTATAGAGGGCGTCAAAGTAGAGGCTGAAAAAAAAAAGTAAAAAACGGTTCCACACCTAGCGCCTATTGTGGGCATCCGAAACAAAAAAATAAAAGAGCATTTTATTCCCTATACACTTCTCAAGTGCTGGAACTAAAAGTTTGCAAAAATTCCAAAAATTGACCATTTGGTGCGCCAAAAACGAAAAATGGAGATTTTTAAGTAAAAAAAAACACCTAATATGGTCAATAAAAAATTTTTTAATCCACTTTTTTCTGATCTTCTAGTTCCAGCACTTGGCACTACAATTACAAATAAAACGCACCTAGATGTAGGTCAATAGCTGAAAAAGTTTTTGAGTTAGAACTGGAACCGATTTAAAAAAGTAGTTTTGAGATAAACGCGTTTAAAGTTTTAAAATGCTTATGTTTTCATATGAATCCGTCCCATAAAAATCAAAATATCTCAAAAACATATATTTTTTTTTGCTTGAAAATTTTTTTATACACTCTTGAAATGTTTTTAAGCAAGAAAATGAAATAAAAAAAAAGTGCATTACGAATTTTAATTTTTGAAAAGGGGGCCTTAATCTTTTTTATTTTTATTTTTAAATGTATTTTAATTGAAAAAAAATATTAAATAATTTTTTTAAAACATTTTTTTATATTTATATGTAGTGAAAATTATGTCATTTTACAGCGAGATTTCATCCTATACTACATTTTGCATTCACTAAAATTTATTTTTTACAGCTGTTATGACCATTAGATTCAATATTTCATTTAAATAATATGGAATGAGAGCGATAGATTCATTACAATTAAAATTTGATATAATCAGAGTTGGGCAAATATGACAGAAATGGATTTTTTTTCCATATCCATATTCCATATTTTTCATATATGGAATCCATATTAATATGATATGGATATGAAAAAAATATGGAACCCATATGGGGGTCATATAGGGCCCATATTAATATGGTAAGCACGAATTTCATATTGATTTTATATAGGAATTTTATAGTAAGAATTTTGCTCCTAGGGTGCTTTAACGCTATTTTTGATAAAATTCAAAAAATATGTCCAGAAAACACCCTGAGAGCAAAGTTCTTACTATGAAATTCATATAAAATCAATATGGGTTCCATATTTTTTTCATATCCATATCATATTAATATGGATTCCATATCACGTTAATATGAAATCCAAGTATGATCTTTTTTTTTCTTCATATTAATATGAGTGCCATGAAAAAATATGGAATATGGATATGGAAAAAAAATTTATTTCTTTCATATTTGCCCAACTCTGGATATAATATCCATGGTAAGACAAATATAGAATGGCCCGAATCGTTAATCAAGAGTGGTAAATTGCGATTTGGGGAACTCTTTTTTTATGGTCGAGAATTTTTTAAATCTTGTTTTTCTTCATAAGTGACAAGAAGACTTTTCTTACTCAATGACTTATACAGTATACCATACTTTTTGGTCATTGACAAGAATATTCAATTATTCTAATAACTAGTAAATGTAATTTACAAAATAAGATTTTTAAATATTAACAATTTTAATTGCACTCAAATTTTCAATACAGTACACTAAAAAAAACATTTTCGTCGATTAGATTTTTTTTTCAAGTGATTGTAAATGCCTAAAAACTTTTAGAAATGTAGTAAAAATAAATTGTTTTTCTTTCCTAGTCCTAAAAATTTTTTTGTGCACTTATTCTAATATAGAGACATTAACTTTTTAAAATATCATTTACAATCATATTTCTTCGACTAAAAAAAAAATTTATCTTTCTAAATTTACAATTAGCATTAGATTAAAAATTTTCTGTTTTTATTTATAATTATGGAATTTAAAAGTACATTATAAAAGTTAAAATTATTACAAAACATAAGAAAAATTTAATTTTATGATTTTTTAAAATTAATTTATTTACTAACAATGAATGATTCAATTTTTAAAACAATTCACAATTTATAAAAATCTTTAATTGTACGAGCTATAATACAGGCGCCAGCCATACTAGTCATGCCCAAAAATTAAATTTCTTTTTCCGAGGATAAAAATAGGTGGTATTTATGTTTCTCGGCCCGCTGAACACGAATCCGGGATCCGATTTGCAAATTTTGTGGTCAATTTTTTGTTATTAACTAATTAATGGCCAATTTTGCAATAATTAGTTAATAACAAAAAATTGACCACGAAATTCGCAAAATAGACCCCGGATTCGTGTTCAGCGGGCCGAGAAACATAAATACCACCTATTTTTATCCTCGGAAAAAGAAATTTAATTTCTTAATTTTTGGGCGTGATTAGTATGGCTGGCGCCTAGACTACTATAAAATATTTAATACGCAACGTTATTTCCAGAAAAATGATTTTTTTCATGATTTCTTAACACGTTAATGTGTCTAAAACCTTTTCCGCATTCCGTACATTTGAATGGGTTTTCACCAGAGTGTATTCTTTTATGCACTTTAAGATAACCACTCCGTTTGAAATTTTTTCCACAATCTTTACATTCAAATAGTTTTTTATTGGAATGTACCCTTTGATGCAACTTAAGTTGACTTGAAATACGAAAAGACTTTTTACATTCTGTACATTCAAAAGGCTTTTCACCTGTGTGAATAGTTTTGTGAATTATTAAATTATTTACTTGATTAAAACTTTTACCACATTCTTCACATTTAAATGGTTTTCACCAGTGTGAATTCTTTCATGAATTTTCAAATTTCTTGAAGTTTCAAAAAATTTTCCACATTCTTCACATTTATATAAATTTTCGTTAGAATGAATTTTTCTATGTATTCCAAATCTACTAGAAGTAGAAAATTTTTTACCACACTTTTTACATTCATAAGGTTATTCACCTGTGTGAATTCTACTATGCCTTATCAGCTGACTATTGTAAGTAAATGTTTTTTCGCACACATCACATTTATGAATTTTCTGATTCATTTTTTGACCATGTAAATTACTTTTTAAGGTGAGGCCTCATGACCGGTCATCGTATTGGTGGATTTGGATCTTTAGACCATTAGGTATCATCATAAAATAATTTTCCTGCAACGTAAAATACAAAGCATTAAAATAATAAAATTCTGTATAAATTATATTTTAATTTTAAATTCACTTGTAATTAAATTTTTTGAATATATAAAAATTGGTGCCAAATTAATCTAACAACATATCTAATAATCGGTAGTTGTAAACAAAGACACCAAATTATGGTATTTTTGGTTGCGTAAATGTGAAGTTATTTAAGAATCTTAATAAATTTTCATAAAATATTGCTTTCTAAAATTTAGTTTATTTTAACAATCCTTTTTGTAGTACGCGACTAATAAGTAAAATTTTTTTTTAGGTTATTTTTAAACAAAAAGATCTTATCGTCGCCGCAAGGTGTCTTTTTTTGGTGTAACTAATATAAATATTATATTCAATAGTTCAATTTTAAATAAGAAATAAGATAAGAAATTGAAATAACCTTAATATCAAAATTTATAACCAAGGCCTCCTCCTCAAGTAGAAAAAATTTATTTTTGAAAACAATAATTTGACCATATTTTTACTTTGACTTTCCTATTTTTATTAAATATAAAATTTAAATGAATTCCTTTCAGGACAAAGACTGAATAACAACTAAACTTGTATAAGATTCAAAAAACTCATTCCCCTCTTTTTTATAAAAATTATTATGTAATTTTGATAGGTCAAAATAATTTAAATATAGGTCTAAGAACTAGGGTTGGAGAGAAGAATTTTTTTCAATTGTTTTATTTATTATTTTAAAATTAATTTACATAAAAATGTTAAGACAAAGTAATAAAAAAATTCAGAAGTCTATTATATGAGTTCAAATTGTATGACTCATTGATATCTGGGTTACAATAGATAAATTTTATTTCGTATGAAATCTTGAACCATATTTTAATCTCATCGTTTTGATTTTTCAAGAAATGTTTATAAAAAGTAATATACAAAATAAATTGTTAAGCATCCACTAATATACACACTGCATTTTTAAGTCTAAAATATAAATGAAAAAACTTAGAAATTTATTTAAATAATTTTAAAATTTATTGTGCAATGCCCATATTAGTTGGTCAACTTAATAATGAATATTTACTGCACTCAAGTGATAAGAATTATGATAATCCGTCAATGCAAGAGTTATACTTTAAAAAAATTTTATTTATTAACCAGAGATTAGTTTTTACAACCAAGGACACCAAAATTTTGGAGTAGATGCTGTTTCGTTGGTTTCTAAGTTTATTTCAATTTTATTTCCTGAATGACTACTTTCATGACCTTTTAGATCTTTAATGGTTTTAAAAAATTTTCCACATTTTTGGCATTTGTTAGGCTTTTCACTTGTGTGCATTATCATATGGACTTTAAAACAAGATGATTGAGTAAAGGTTTTTCCACATTCCTTACATTTAAATGGCTTTTCGCCTGTATGAATTTTCATATGACATGTAAGATTTTCGGATCTGGTGAAAGCTTTTCCACATTCTTGGCACTTATAAGGCTTTTCACCTGTATGAGTTCTTTTATGAACCTTAAGATTGTTAGAGTGACTAAAAGCTTTTCCACATTCTTCACACTTAAATGGCTTTTCACCTGTGTGTATTCTCATATGATTTGTAAGTGTGCTGGATGTAGTAAAAGCTTTTTCACATACTTGACATTTATGAGGTTTTTCACCTGTGTGAATTCTTTTATGAACTATTAAATTACTAGCATTATTAAAAGCTTTCCCACATTCTTGACATTTATAAGGTTTTTCACCTGTGTGAATTCTTTTATGAACTATTAAATTACTAGCATTATTAAAAGCTTTCCCACATTCTTGACATTTATAAGGTTTTTCACCTGTGTGAATTCTTTTATGAAGTTCAAAACTGCTAATCTGACTAAAAGATTTTTCGCATTCTTGGTATTTGTAGGGTTTTTCACCTGTGTTAATGCTTTCGTGAACCCTAAGATGAGAAACTGAAGAAAAGGCTTTCCCACATATCGCACATTTATGTATTTTTTGGGCTAACATATTTCCAGAAAATTTATTATACTGCACGAAGTAATCCCACTAGCTGAATTGTTTGAATTTGCTTTTTTGAACTGATCCTGAAATTAAAAATAAACACACATTTATGATAAATGACACAAGAAATTAAATTGTATTTATACACTATAAAAAATATACCCTGATGCCAAGTCAATATGGCTAAATCAACCTTATTTTTATCTTCACGGCAGATCTCTTGATGCAGTTTAAGCTATGTTTGAGCCAAGTGATTATTGACTTGAGATTTTTGCATGTATAGTGTATAAAATATTATGTGTGTTTATAGCTAGATAATTTGTCTCTCTCTTACTCGTTATTTTACTAACTTATGATTGGCTTTCAAAAGATGATATACTAGTTACATAGTACACCGTCATCCAGAGCGGGACGTAAATTTGTTTCATTGGAGTATATATTATAAAAGACGTATATTTTTAAGGGCAAATTTACGTCCCGCTCTGGATGACGGTGTATATGTATATATGTTACGGGTAGAGTCCGATCTCTGGATAGTCCTAGGTCTATCCGGATAAACCTAGGACTATCCAAGCGGAGTTGGATAAAGTCCGATTCTTGAATTTTTTCATCTTTTTTGTTCAACTTTATCCGGCACCACTTGGATAGTCCTAGGATTATCCAAGAGGCTTGGATAAAGTCCGATTCGTAAAAAATGTGAACAAAAAAAAAAAATTTATTTCGCTATATTATTTTTTTATTTTATTTGTCATAATTTTATACTCAAATAATTTTTTGATTTAGTCAAATTAAATAATTCTATAAAGCAACTTTATTTTGAAGAAACTCAATTTCAGAAAAATGAACTTCAAACTCTCCAGCCTATGAACGTGACAACTGAAAATATTTTTAAAAACTGTCTTAATAACTGAAATATTAATAATAAATTTAATAACTATCCACTGAAAAGAAAACTTTACGCCAACTTGCAATAATGGCATCTAAAGGTGTAACTGCAAACAAGGTTGCAAAACTAATAAATGCAAGTGCAAATCAAATGGACTCAAATGCAACTCAAAATATCACAGCAGTTTGTCTTGTATAAATAAATAAAAATAAATTTATATATTGTAGCTAAAATTTTGTATTTTGTATTTTTTTTATATTTAATTTGACTAAATCAAAAAATTATTTGAGTATAAAATTATGACAAATAAAATAAAAAAATACTATGGTGAAATAATTTTTTTTTTTTGTTCACATTTTTTACGAATCGGACTTTATCCAAGCCTCTTGGATGATCCTAGGACTATCCAAGCGGTGCCGGATAAAGTTGAACAAAAAAGATGAAAAAATTCAAAAATCGGACTTTATCCAACTCCGCTTGAATAGTCCTAGGTTTATCCGGATAGACCTAGGACTATCCAGAGATCGGACTCTACCCGTAACATATATACATATACACCAGGTTGGGTTTTAATTATTATAATAGCAGACAATATTTAATTAATTTTAATAATTCTGAAATATATTATTTTTATTATTTTTTTATTGTTTATAAAAAAATTTAGTTATCTGTACAAGTTATTCTCTTACAAACATATGCTTACAAATTTAAATTATGAAAAATAATAAGAATTTATTTTCAACTGTTTAATTCTCTATTTTTATTCTCCCTATTATAAACGCAGCCACTGACGCAGAAAAATCGTATACGACCCTTGACCAGAATAAAAGAATGCCCCAAATTGCAGTTTACCATCCTCAGCTTTACTTTGGAAGGTAATATACGTGGGATTCAAGCCATTCTTTATTTTTCTGACCATGGGTCGTAACAAATCTTTTTTTTTTAAGTTATCTGCCTGCTTGTGTAATTAAATGTCAATGAATGTTTGTTTTATGTTTATAAATAATTACATAATAAGGGTTGTTCTACATAAATTAATTACTATACACGGCCAGGCTGCTTTGCTTAAAAATTCAAGCAGTTTGCTTGAATTGCTTGAAATTTCAAGCAGGTTTATTTGTTGCTTGAAAATTAAAGCAATTTGCTTGAATTGCTTGAAATTTTAAGCAATTCAAGCAAAGCAGCCTGGCCGTGTATTTAAATTTACATTTTATTCGTTTTTCAGTCCAATTAATTAATTTTTAATAATTTGCTCATGCTTCAATACATGCTTTCATACATGTTATCATCTTTAATTTTATTTTTTTTATTATAAAAATTAATTCATTCGTATTTTTTTTTATTCTCATAATTTGTTTGTTTAGGTATTAACCTAGAAGATTATAAATACATTATAATTTTTACAAAGAATCGTACAATTAAATTAAACTAATACAAATACAAGTACTTTAAAATTTTATATCACAAATTATTAGAACACTTCAAAACCCTCTCAAAAAAAAAGAAACAGAAAAATTTAAACTAGTTTTAGATAATAAAAATTAAAATATACTACTTTTTGGATCCACATTTAGTTGTCTTAATATACTAATTTAGCAAAAATTATGTGCACATCTATTGAGTAAAGACCTTTTATTTAATCAAAAAATACCTATTCTAAATTAAATATTACTTTAAAAAAAATTACGATTGCAAATGACTTGAACGTAAAGAAAATTAAGATAAGTCTCATCATACCAAAACGCGCAAATCCCAAGTAAGCGGGAAAAACATTTTTTTTTAAATTTTCTTTGCGTTTCAAGTTATTTGCAATCGATTGAAGAGATAAAAAATCCTCTAGCTACAAGCTAATAGTTTACCTTATCTATTTACAAATAATTTGCATTTAAATTACAATGTAAAACTTATTTGCTTTCATTTCTAATTAAATATCTTAATTTACAGCAACGTAAAGTTAAAATTTTCAAAAAATTAGGTTGCATAATTATTATAAAATTTTTTACTTTGCTTATTTATCAAAATTTGGAAATTCATTTGTATTTTTTCAATATATCCCGTTAACTGAATAGGTTATTACAAAAATTTTCAATTTTTACTAAGTATTACAGAATAAAAAATTTTTTTGTTGTTAAATGTATATTATTAAATATTTTGTTAAATAAATATTTTTAAAAAACAGTGACGTAATTGAATATTTAGGTAAATTTCTAATATAAATTATAGTACTTAAAATTTATTTATTCTAAATGTTTTAGGTATTTAGCAAAAATTTAAAACCCTTTTGCCAATACGATAGAAGTCATATACAGTTAACGAGAAATTTGAGTTTAATAATTCAAATTATCAAAATTGTAATTACATACTAAATCGTTAAGAATAACAAAATTTTAAATATAAAAATTGTATAAAATATTAATTATATTATTAAAATTTAATAAAACTGAATAATGATTTTTAAAAATCCAGTTACCGAGAGTGGCATTCTTATTAAATATATTTTTTTAGGTTTACAACCAAGGTCTCCAAAGCGTTGGATTCTCTGGAACTTCACATTGTTTACACCTAAATAGCTTTTCATCTATGTGATATTTTTTTTTCATGCTCTGTAGAAATTTTTGACCAGATTTTCCCACATACCAGACATTTGTGTAATTGATTGCAAACTTGATTGTTTAAAATCATTATATTTATTTTATTTGGTTCGCATGAAGTACTCCCACTAGTTGAAGGTACATTTTGGAGCTGAGTCTGAAATTGAAAATAAACACACATTTATGATAAAAGTCACAATAAATTAAATTAAACTAATCTAAACTAAATTTACAATATCGAACTTTTGTTGCAAGATTTCATTTTTGCTTTAAGGGGCTCTTTTTACCCTTACAACACACCTACACTGAAAAAAAATCCGCTTATTGTGCAGGCGAAATTTTTTTTTCATACTTAAACGATTACAAATGACTTTAAAAGTAAAGAAAAATTTAAACAATAATTTTTTAGTTTTGATGTAAATATGGTGCACTTTCTGCCCTCAATACTATATAGTTGAATGAGACAATAAATTAAATTGTATTTATAATAAATCTTTTTTTTAAAATCAATTATCTGCCTGAACGCATTTAAGTATATAATAGCTGAGAGAAAATATAAAATTAAATATGCTTTTTCATATTTTCACCTGTGTGAATTCTTTCATGAATTTTAAGGCCATTAGAATTACTAAAGGCATTTTCCGTATTCTTTACATTTACATGGCTTTTCACCTGTGTGAATTCTTTTATCAGCCTCAAGATTACTAAACTGCCTAAATTAATTTTAATTAATTCTTTTATGATCATTTAGAAATTCAATTTCGATTTTCCCACTTTTATAGACTTTATAAAATTTTTATTTTTCACCTGTTAGAATTTTTAATTAAAGTTTTATTCAAAAAGGTTCTTTTAACAAATATACAAACAAATAAATAAATTAAAAAACAAAATATATTACATCGAGCTAATTTTTGAAAAGCACCCTTAAAAAAATAAAATAAGATATTGTTAGCGACAGATGCGTTTACTGCTCTATTATACATATTATATAAATAAAGTGCGAAATCATCGTCTCTCTTTCAATATATAAAATCCCCTCGCACGTTAAATTCATTGCGGCGGGTTTGGATAAAATTTTAGCTTACATCAGAGAAATTGGCCCATTTATGGGCGGATACCGGATGGACCTAATAAATTGTTTCTTGTAATTAAATGCATTTTCAACAGAGAAAGAGAGAGAAAGAGATAATAAATAGATAATATATAATGTAGGGAGGATTATAAAAAATAAATCGACAAAAACAAATTATATAATGACAAGTAGCGATTGTTTAATTTATAATAAGAAAATTGTATTTGTACAAGATAATTAAAAAAAAAAATAAAAAAATTGAAGAAATTTATCTTGTTTTAATTAGAAAAATATTATAAATGCGATGGAAAATTAAAAAAAATTTTTTAATTATAATGTTTGACAATTAATTTATTATGTTTTCTTAGTTTAATTAACTTGTTTTTATTTATAGGTTTTATAATTGGTTGTAATTAATTTTTTAAGAGCAATTTATAAAATTTAAATGTTTCTACATTAATTTTATTTTGGTGATTATTAAATATTATGAGTAAAAATTTTTAAAATGATTTTTCAATTAAAATTACTTTGGATGATGACAAAATTTTTTATAGCAAGAACTATGCAAATATTTCTTGCTGATAAATTACGACTCACACATTTTTCACGTATATATTTTGTATATGTTGCTTTGAATTTTCAAGTAATTCAAGAAAAATTCAAGCACAGCGACCTGACAGTTTTTTAATATACGATGTAATCAAAGAAAATCATTTTGGTGTAAAACTTAAGGTAGAAAAATAAAAAATATCCCAATTCAAAATCAAAGTAGAGAATATGACAGTGAGTAGACTGTTTAAGTAATATAATAGGTTAATAAAAAAAATGTCGCACAATCAAAGTTTTGGTCAGAATTCTGATAGCCAGAATTGTCTGTCTGAGGCAACCAGAATTCTTATGCTGTTATATAATAATCTGAAGTTACAGATTTTTGGCCAAAAATGATATTTTGATTTTCTTTACCAATAATTCTATAATCTCTCTAGCTAATTAACCAAATGGCCATTTTTGGCCAAAAATTATAATTTTTGACAAAAATTATAGTTTTGAAAAATTTTCAAGTTGAAATGTTAAAAATTAACAAATAATCCTCGAACCCTGCATTTCTAAACACAGAAGGCCCACTGGAATAAGCGGAGGGTATCGGGGGCGTTTTTTCGACGTATTAAAGTCATCCATAACTATAGATTATAATTTAGTCTTCTAAAAAAAGCAGTTTCAAGAAAACAATAAATAACAAAATCTAATTTCAACGTTTTGTTGTAAAAATCAACATGGGTCACAAAAATTGTACTTCTGATTTTTTTATCATTATTTATTTTTTTAGGGCAGTATGAACAGTATTTCAATTTCGTTTTCAATAAATGATTGATAAATAAAAAATAAAAAAAAATAAAAAAAAGATGTTATTAGGTTAGAAAATTTAATCAGTGGTTTTGAATGTAATTTTATTAATAGTATAAAGCAAAAAAAACACATAAATAAAAGATAAACGAGCTATTATAGACAGAGAAAATAGAATTATATCAAAATATAGTGAATTGTAACCTAAACAGTACTTGACAAATGACTTGATACAGCTTCAACAATTTTCGTTTCCGCCCTATATATCGCCCTTTATCTAACTTTTTAACCCCTCTTTTTTTTTAATCTGCATTTTTTTATTTTTATTATGCATTTGGGGTTTTACTACTTTTTTTTTTTAATGAATAATTTTTATTTTAAAATTATAAAGTTTTCAAATTTATTGATATTTTATTTATAAATTTTTTTTGCATTTTATTTTAATAAAGATATTAAAAGGTTTAATTTTAATTTTGGTAAAATTATTCATCGTTTTTTGAGACTCGTAGATTTTTTGAAGTTAAAAACTTAAATGATGGGCTGCAATTTTTTTATTAAGTTCTGTGACAACAAAAGTATACAAATTTTATCACGAATACTATATAAATAAAAGTTTATAAATAATCTCGTTAATTATTATAATTGTTAAATTTTATTATTGTTAAACTTTTAAATGGTAAGTATAAATATTATTTTATAATTTCAAAGATGCGATTTTTATATTAATCTTGAACAAGTAAATAAATTAACAAATTTATA